>OX465584.1:16946615-17273399 GCA_950022655.1 Alentia gelatinosa | reverse complement strand
ATAGTCTGAAATTGATTTACGAATATGCCACAGGTATAGATCATCAGAAGTGTAGATGCAGCCATGCAACCTTGCACTCCATCTTCTTTTAGTAAACCGTTGGAAATTCTGATGTCAACACGAGAAGAGAATCTATCCAACTGACAATGCAATCTCCTCTTTAGATTAGACGGGGCACAAAATACCAAAATATCGCTTTTGGGATCTGCACTTCATAAAATAGTTGTATGTCTACCGTTACATCGATGTCTTAAAACTTGACTTTCCTGCTCAGAATTGCTATCATAATGGACCGGTCCGGTACTATATCCGTGTGGTTGTAGTAACTACCACAGGTCCCTGAGTGCACACGCACGTACGCCCCAAGTCCACTCTGAACTCCCCTGTGACATGCTGTATCATGTAGAGCATGTCCTCATTGACATGATCCGCCCGTAGCATGCAATACACACGTGAGGGCTACCACGTGACCCCTACCCACCAGAGGGCGCCTGCGAAGCGGAAGTGACGTCACCCAGTACCCGGTGTATGGGCCTTGCTTTCTGGTTACGTTGAAAGCCGATAGGGAGCATCGCGAAATGGATGGGCACAGAGGCGACCCTAACGACCCGCGGGCTCATGATAAAACCAGGTACCGATCTTCAGAGTACGACCAGCGACCGGGGAACGATCTGTTTACCGGCGCTGCGCAAATAATTGCATGGGTAGAGATTACCTTTCTGGACCTTTGTGGTCATGCCGCTGAGCCTCCAGGTTATTATATGAATGGCGGAAAAGGCCTGTGACAGGGATCGGGAGAAAGACCCTCCCTGTTCAATTGTAGTCAACGAAAAAAGGCTATCGTGGGGTGGGGGTGATGGAAGCACCGCCGATGGGAAAGAGACGGGAGTCTTATAGCACTCTGGTGCAGTTTTGTGGTACTTTTTTATCTTCATGCTTCTCACTGTAATTTCTTACCTCAGCTTTTTTTTATTTACTACCTGTGTGTTTTCAACATTAAGCATTAGCAAATTTCTCTAAAATACAGATGGAGATAAGAAATAAATATCAAAAATGTTAAAGGAATACTAGAAATATAGATTCATGTCAAATACATGCTGCGATCATCTCTGGGGGTAGGGGGTTCTCAATAGTGTCAGGATAGATAGAATTGCACGGAAAAAATAATACTTTGTTGTCTGCACGTCTAATATTTCTCAGCAGGATCAAGTACGCAATTCCCTTGCTAGCATTCCTGGATTACTGCGTCACAATAGTCTCCCGGATATACATATAAAGGAGAACATACAAGGAAGTAATGGATTTTCTCAACACATAATGCAGATGAGATATGATGCAGGAAATATGTATTTTCCATGATTTCTCTTTCTGTACACATGCACATATATCCATAACGTTTTAATGCTAGAATATATACACGTATACATACAGATTTATGTATATAGTACGGACCCGAAGTTACAAATAAATGTTAATATGTTTAACTTCAATTTTAACGAGAACTTCTCCCATCAAACCCTTTTTGTAATATGGGTTCGATAGATCTGTCACGATGTGTTTAGACGGTATGTATTAAATATGAGACAGGCATACCGTTCCCCAACGGCCCCAGCCACAGGGCTCTAACAACGAGGCCAGAACTCTTAACAGCGATGTAAGTGATTATTAGCCGTCTTTGGATGCGGTTACAGTCACCAAATGCCATGTTGTATCAGAGGAATGTTACGTGATTATGTCCACGCTCACATGAACCCTGCCTCCTCCCCTTCCCTACCCCCTACACAACATTCACACCTCAGAGGGCCAGGGGCGCATCATGCGGGTCAGGGCTATGTGCAGGTCAGAGGTCAAGTCGGGGGTAAGTTCCCAGGCATGGTGTAGTGTGCGCGGGGGAAGCCTGGGGGCGCTACGGACGGCTGTTCTCACACCTAGCTAGAAGAGGGAACACAACACGTAAACCACCTTCTTGATCCCTTGGATCTTAGACCATCAACCTGTGTTGGTAAGGTCCGTCGTGACATGCAACCGTTGAGGAACTAAAGAGGACAGGTCATTAATGAAATGCGAAAGGTTTGGGAGAAGAATAAAGTATTATTAATTCTACTGTTATATATATTGTAAATATATATATATATATACATATATATATATATATATATATATATGTATATTTATATAAACGTATATGTATGTGTATGTATGTATGTATGTATGTATGTATGTATGTATGTATGTATGTATGCATGCATGCATGCATGCATGTATGTATGTATGTATGTATGTATGTATGTATGTATGTATGTATGTATGTGTGTATGTATATATGCATATGTATGATTCAAAGGAGATATTTCTCCCAAACATAGGTCCACAAATGACTTTAGGAATGCCCTCCTGATGATTCTATCAAGTTTTTGACCTGACCTTACGTTTTTCTCATATCATTTGGCAGTGACTGAAACCTGCCGTTGAACTCCATAGTTGGAAAAGTTAGAATGACGTCAACAAGACCCAGCTTAGGAGATCTAACGTCATGACATTAACAGCTAAATGATAGACTGCATACTTTCTAGATGCGTACAAAAATTGCTCATATCAAATAAGAAAAGGAAATAATTATGGTTCAGTAGTTCTCTGCCTATTGAGATTGGTTCTCTCCAAATAAGTAGTGTTTCTTTCTCCATTCATGTAACAAGTTGTAGTGAATAGGAGGGCGACGCCCACAGAATCTATCACGTCATTCACACGCAATCCTTTAAGTAACAACCAGCTTATAGGCGCCAGCATTTCCACATGATTGTACTAAATGACATGTCCCCTGTTCACGCTCCAACGTCGCCTCCTCAGAGGCGCTTGTCTCTCCAATCTCATCTCAGAACATCTTAACTACACCTCATAATGACACTAATATTCAGAAAATGTCCCTGGTACTCCTGTATAATCTTGTATAAGGAGCAGACAGTTTTTTGTGATGGGTTCGTCCGCGGGCTTTGAAGATTACGCTTTGCCAACACCTTTTGAGCACGACAGCGAAAATTGCAATTATTTCTTGCAAGGGTTGTTACATATGATTACCTCCAGCTTTTCCTCTACTGCTATGTATATTCATCTACTAAATCTACCTGGACCGAAATTTTTGAATCATGCATTCAAGGGGAATAATTGCATTTCAAAACCTTTTGAATCTGATTCTGAGAAACGTACACTTACTGCTGGTAAACGGGTGAATCCATACAATATTTTTCACTAGATTACCATAAGATGAATTTCGTTGAGTCTAGTGTGATTTAGGATTGGACAACCATACTAACTGATACAAAAATCAGCGAAAACATTGTTTCATATGCATCCACACTGGCACTGATCTTGCTTTTTTAAGTGCGTTTTCTTTATGCTACCAACATGTGGCATTTCACTGAACATTGGTTGGTGCCTAACGTCTCATATAGTGGACAGAGGACCACCTTTGAGATATTTGGTGTTAGAAAATATTTGTGTAGAGGAGCTTTATAATATGAATATACAGTTAGAGCCGTCCAATTCTGTACTTGAAAATCTCAGGGAATATGCATATTCACTATGAAAAATGGTCAAATACTACAAAGTAAATAATGTTATGAATTATATCATGACCTTGATAACCTCACATCGAAAGGAATTTAATCCATTGATTTTTCAATATAAGGATGCACCGAACGACCACATTCGACCTCATCTTTTTCTGACTGCATAGGATAACACTATAGATGTCCCAGTGTACAAAGACCCCCTCGTGTATTTATAGAAGTCCCTGACGGTTTAAGCCCAGATATAATATCTTAAGTGAAAGGATAGGGATATAATATGAAGCATAGAGCTCGTATGTGCGATCGCATGCATGTATGACTCTCCCTGAGTCGGCAAGTAAGTGCAGAGTCGTGTCATCCGATCCCTACTCTCTGCACGCTTGTTTGGTGATCAAAAAAGTCTACAGGAAATTTCCGACAAGAAGAGATTTCTCTGTTTGAACTCCATACAAACAATCTACGAGAGGTCCAGCGAGGTTCGGTCTCGGCGTAAATCTATATTATTTACATTTTCCTGCACCTTGCAGTTAACATTCAAAGGGGATAAGTCGCTTTATTGAGATGCCCTTCTCGATTTCCAACGTGGAAAAAACTGGTGAGTTGAGGCTGCTGATGGTAGGGCCTCGACCTGCTACCAGATGGCGTTTTCCCTAATGTGTTAAAGTTTTATTAGTCAATATATAACATAGACTGATAGGATATTGCAACATATAAGTGATATGAATGGAAAACCTGCAGATAGAACCACAAATTCCTATCCGATTGCAAGATTGCCTATGGCCATTTAACTACTATTCACGGATCAAGAAATACTAATCAACTCCACATTTAACCATATATATCATACGTACTGCAACACGTCATTAACAATTGTCATATCATACACAGACTTAACAAGATATCAATAGCAAAAATTCCGATGAGTATCTTAGTGACGGGCATGAGGTATTTATATACCTTCTATCTATATCTGCGTTATGCCACGTGGTGTATTTAGTGAAATATTACTGTATGTTGCTATGTACATCATTCCATATGGGGTAATAATTACTCAAATTTATTCAAGCAGTTCATTTTCTACTCAATGGACTCTAACCACTGTTTAGAAATTCGCTATCATCATTTCTCAAATAACGAGGACATGATAACACACATCCAGCAATATCGTAAACATTAACAGATATAGGGATATTCTGTAGGGATATTTGAATGATGGCTAGATAACTGTACCCGTTAGTGTTTGTCTTTCCTTCAAATACAGAGTGAGGTAGTCAAGTACACCTGAACAACTCCCTAGATTTGGTTTTGGTGATTGGCTTTATTTCGATGAGGCAGCAGTTTACAACGTTTTGACTGTGCAGCCACCAAGTACGCCTTCCTTTTAAATGCAAATGATTATAATTTTATCCGAGCTGTCAAGCGATTTTAGAAATCACCATTCAGTTGCGTCAGCGTTTTTCCTTCAGGGATCCACCTCTTCAGGGGTTTATAAGGGCCTTGGGGATATGTCAATTCATGCAGCCTTATTGGAAGAACCAGAAATCTAAGTATAATAGCCTTGTATTTCAGTTAACATCTAGAGACCGATATCGTCTTTGAGCCTTGTGGGCCTCCATAAAGCGACCCCTAGTGGTGTGCTTTGCATCATTTAAGAAAGTTCCATAATGAAAATTTTGTGGCTCACCCAGAAAGACTAGGATTAGGGCCGTCAATGCCGCTCATACCCCGTCAACCCTGGGCACTAGCCGACCTCCTCATATACCGAGATAGAGAGTTCAGGCTCACCTCTCCGTGTTGGCTGTCCCGGGGACCCCAGTCTAAATCTGTACTGCTCACAAGTTCCACAAGGTATATATTTGTTCACGCGGGACAAGACAAGTGTGGTCTTCTTGCCGTTCGGAGTGACTCGGTGCATCTCGTATACTCTTTGGTGAAACGGTGCGGCTAAAGCCTGCCACTAGTTCGTAACTCAATAGGAATACACCACCCATGACTGGGTTGAATTATTGTTTCATATGAACCAGGCACTATGTTTGCTTTGCGGTCACATGTTTTTTTGTGCACTTTGTGCTAAATATAACGTGGCTACATTGCTTTTTTCCTCCTATGACTCGAGGTAATAAAGCTTAAGGTAACGGTATCTTTGCAATATCACTTTAGAATTAAGCCTCAGTGCCACCTATTCATACTTTAGAAAGAATTTTAGCATTCACATCATAAGTTAGCTACAAACCCATGCCTATGACAACGTAGAATAGAATAAGACTTGTGGTTGGAGATTTCGGTTTAAACAAGCTGTCAGGTGAAGCGTTTCATTGCGGGGACATTGCGATGCATTACCAACAGAGACATACGTTTTATTTTACGTCTTAATAAGCAAAATATCGTGAGGAAAAGTAGCAGATAAGTTCATCATGGTCAGTAGGAAGGGAATCATACAATCAGGTATGTGAAAGGAAACGATAACAGTGGGACTACCACAACTAATGAACTGGTTTATAAAAACTGGCATCTATCTTGATGGTTAGAGTCTCTTCTCTGAATATGCCCTTTAAATATTCTTAATTATTTCTCAATAAAGAGTTAAGAATCCTAATGAATATAAACTATGAAGTTTTACAATGCAGTTGGATGACATGCCGTTATACTTTCCGATTCATATGCAGGAATTGAAGAACACACAGTGATATCAAAACTGATTGAATTTACTTCATGTTCTCTAGTCCAGGAAGTGATCTAACTGTGCTGAGCTACCAGCTGTTGCCTCAGACGAAGATCCTACTTATACAACTGACTGTTGATATGTTCTATTCGGTCGAAGTTCCTGATTATGATTTGATGGTTTTTTATCTTTAATGAGGTAGCAAAGACCAGTCTCAGGAAAGGTTCATATCTCTTATTCTTGGAACATCAGTGTACAGGTTGTGTGGCCTGATATGTGGTATTCAATCTCTTAACTCTTTTGATTGCCTCTTTGGAATTAAGAAATACTTTAGATTGGTTGGGATGAACTTTCATTCGGTGACTAAAATAACTTATAGAAGGTCTTTCTCGAGCTGCCAATATATAAAGAATATATTCCGTCAACCTTGAGAGATGAACCTCACAATGCAAGGTTTCTCCCATTATCACCCTCAGAATCGTCCAATGAAAAAGGGTCTCTATATAGAATCCCTCGTGAAATAGCTGCGCAGCGCAGATTTCGGGACTGCACTCTTTGTACTTGCCTCCCCCCGGTACACATCTGAACAGAGCTTTGAGCAGGCGTGATAAACGAACAATGCGGACTATTTTGACTGCAGCTCTGTCCCATTCAGTGCCAAAAGGTGAGCGTCGTGCGAGCAAACGTGGCGTACAACCAGAGGGATTGGATCCCGTCAAAGTGATCCAAGCTGAGGGATCTAACCCCCCAGGCCGGCTCCAGTGCGAGTAAACCTAGCCTACCAGGGCAGCAGACCTGCTCTGACAATGACCGCCTTGACAATTGTCCAGAGAGGAAAGGGGCAGGTTCCTAAATGTGTGCTTCAATACTTCCTTCTCCACAGGCTGAATGGCATCAGGAGACTTGAAGTCCCTGCCCCTAAAAATCAGTCTCCAGTAAGGAGTCTCATACTAGAGTTTTAATTTACGGTAAATACTACTCCCAATAATGACAGAAAATTGAATGTTGTCATATATCGATGTTATTCGACATCCTTTCACCAGATTTCTTGGCATTAGGAATATGATACCCTGAATAGGTACGATTATTATTTTTTTTCATGAGGATTTCTGGAGATTTCAGTAACCAGACGCCAGAAAATATGATGTGTGATAGCTGACACGTAGACTGTTTTGCGCAGTCGCAGAGTTTAACCTTTCACCGTGATTGGCTGCCCCAAGAAAGATTGACGACGCATTGGCGACATCTATACATGGAGTGTGGTCCCTGGAGTGTGGCTGTGTGATGTGGCCATGTCATGTGCTACTGCTGATCAATGAGACTTGGGATGCTGCCAGCATGAAAGTTATCTGCTAACACACATCCTAAAACCACTCTACAACGATCCATTTCACTGGACATTTCGACAGGGATATATATCACATCTAGTTGCCACACATTGGCACAACACCTATAGTAAAGAATGCAGTTGCAACAAGCTTATTGTGCGACTGTGGGCCCCGTTTAATAATCTAGGATCGTACATGAAGATAATTTTCTGCACTTCTTACAAGGGTTATCATTTAATGATATTTAACTCTGGTCGCTGAGGCAGTATTAGACGTTGATAAGGTCGTCCATAACTGTTGACTAAATTTGAGCCACATCATCAAAATTGGAAAAGCTTTCTTTTTTTGTTTATCTATTGCTACCTACGAATATTGCATATGAACAATGCTTTCATGTTCAAGGCAATGTACGGATGCTTGTAAAAAAAGGTGTTGTTTTCAACGAATCAGCTATGTTTTTATACAACCATAATACTGATGACCTGGGAAAATGTATGAATTAAATCATTTATGCTATGCATTCAAAGTATGCATAAAAAAATTAGAAACTTTTAATATCTAAGTCTTTTATAGGACAAAGAACAATGCAGCGAGCCATGATGTTTCCCTGTGTTTTTGCGATCTCAACACTTACATCGTCGACTATTTATTGTTTGTCTGAGTTTATCAAATACAAAATCGCAGACCACTTAGAAACCATTTCACAGACCAGTGAGACTGTAAGGTGTACATGAAGAAGGTTGAGAAAAAAGGCAAGAATCATGGTACAAGTAGCACGTAGGGTAATCCTGAGAGGGGATCGCCTCGAGGCGTCACGTCGCGGCAGAACGGTTAACACTAACAACCACAACGTTCACTTACAGCAGATAAATGATACTGATTTTAAAAATAGGAAACTTAAGCTGTTATCTAGACGACAGTAAACGCTTTGAGCACATGTTGAAGGAGTTTTGTCGTAATTGATGGCCTTGTTTAAGTGGAAGTCCAGCGTTGAAGAGTATCTCTAAGGAGCAACTCTGAGTGTTGTAGACTCAATGTAAGGATGCTGAAATACTGTGGCTATCTATATGTGGACCTCAGTGGTACATCATTACCATCTTGTTCTGTCTCACGTCCTTCCAACGTAATATTCCAAAATATTATCAAGCGCACATGGTGTCATTTATCGTGGCATCTATTATTTCATTTGATCCTAGATACATCTCGAACTGATATAGCAGAGGGCGTTTGCAATGAGAGAAATAAGAGGTTCCATATTGTCTAAACAGATACTGCGGAGCTGCCATTTGATAAATTGTAATATGTAGTTATTATGTCAAAGATTTGATCGTTAGAAACCTAACTCTAGCACAGTATCTACACTATTGGGAATGATGAACATGCAGGAACAGTAGCACTTAAGGTTATTCCTAGACAGGCCCCAGTCCCTGTATCCCTCCACCTACCCATCCCCTCCTCTCCTCGATGCAGGTTTGATTCCTGGACCAGTCACACTGCAACATACTTTATTGTAATTTTGTTTAATCATGATTGTCCATAATCAAAGACTTGAGTAAGTCTAGGTTGTTCCTATCCAGACCATCAGGAAAATTTTCAAATGTATTCCTGTGCGTAGGAATTTCTGCCAGTTTTAGATAGTTAATCATTATGCCTGAAATCCGAATTTCTAGATTTAGACTGACCCATTTTGGGCCCCCCTCCCCAAGTGTTCCCTGGCCCCCTTCCAGCTCTCAACCCGTTTTCCCGTTCTTACTGGGTATCTAGGTGGAGCAGTGTCCTTCCAGACGGTATACCCAAGAAGAGACAAAGCAATGAGGGAAGTGGGCTACTGGAGAAATGTAATGGTTTTCGCCAGCCACACTCCTTCGCTGCTCTTGTTTCCCACATAGAGATTGTCTGTGTTTAACTCTGTCTATACATGTGGTGGTTATTGACATTGTGGGTCTGAGCCCATGTCCTTATACGACCCCATCTTGGAGGGGTGGGTGAGGTATCAACGAAGGTATTTACCTAGGTCTACTTATCCAGGCGAATTACTTCTGTAACCTTAACCTTAAAATTTCCCTTATCGGTAATGTACTGTACACGATGAAAATTTGAATGTGTTTTTCAAAACAGTGATAGCAAGGTCCAAAGTGAGTACAGGATTTGATAAGGGGCTGGATATAAACATCGCCCAGTCAGCTGTGTGATTTGGGTCTTCGTATAGATATGATCATAGTAGACAATGTGTCTAGATTGGGATGTGTGATTTGAATCCCCTCACAGCTATATTTGACAGTAAATAACATCCATGATATCTTTGAATTGGGCATGGTGGGTCTACATTATATCTACAGACACATATATAGCATGATTCATTGCACTAGGATTGACTGACTTCATCACCTGTTTTCCTAGAGTATATCAGCTATGGTGATGAAATCATGTTAAATATGAATATTGATATACCTTTACCCAAGCAGTCCTTCATTGTTCAGTACCTAATCTTTTCTTTAAAGGAAATTAAAATAAGCTTAACCCTTTAACGACGGGTGTCTTCAACTGAGCTACTCCTGTAAGGACGGGTGCCAATGGCAGTTTGTCCTGCTAAAGGACGGTACATAATATAATCAGTTAATACGATATATGATTATTTTAAATGAAAATACTAAACACGATGTCATATCAACAATTTGTGAAGATTTCGTGAATATTGCTCGATTATTTCTTTGTTAAACCATTTTTGTAAATATTGGAACAATGATGCCTCAAGGCATCATGCATCTTTACTGTGGTTTGCCTCCAGGCATCATGCATCCTTAGTGCGAGATGCCTCCAGGCATCATGCGTCCATAAAGGGTTAAAGTGTCCAGAGCATGCTAAGACAAAATTCAATCGAAGATTTGGCCTCAACTATTATTAATAAATTCTTCTATGTTATGTTTTCTTGTAGGTATCATGTTTACTGATGGAGAGGTCTGGAGGGAACACCGTCGCTTCGCTCTTTCCTGTATGCGTGACTTCGGCATGGGGAAGATTAGCCTGGAGTCTAAGATCCTGGAGGAGGCTCGTATACTCATCACCGAGCTAGCCAAACACGACTGTGCGCCAGTGGACTTCGGCACCTACGTCCCGAAGACCGTCTCCAACATCATCTGCTCCATCATATACGGGTCACGCTTCGACTACAATGATGAGTACTTCCAAGCCGCCCTGGCCGCCCTGGATCAGAGCAGTAGGAACCAGACACTGTACGGGATGATACAGTTCCTCCCGTTCCTCGAGTTCCTGCCCAAAGTTCTGCCCAAAGACGCCATGTTGATGAAGAACGTACGCATGCGTGAGGAGTACGCCAAGAAGCAGCTGCAAGAACACAGCGAGACGTTTGACCCCAACAACCCACGTGACTTCATCGACGCCTACTTGTCTAAAATGATGATGTTGAGAAGGAGAGGGGACCCTACCACCTTTGAAGGTCAGTTACGAGAGCTGTTCTTATACTAACCCAAATAAAAACCGCCATAGGCTTAGCATGAGATTTGTCACGGGTGTGGCATAAAGTGTGGATTATGTCACTACTTTCTCATATTCAAAATTCGTGGAAACGAGCTAGGATAACATCTAGACTACACTTGTAAGAGTTTGAGTTTATTCATGTCACTCATTGTGTTGGCTTCGTAATCACACAAGTCTTCGAATTCGTGACGTCTCTTGATATTATATCGTATCCATTTTGGAAATGATCAAATTGTTATGATGCACAATTGTAACGTTCACTCTACCTACCTTGGCATATAACCCCTCAAAAGTCAAAGTAGAGAAATCTTACATGGCAATAAATGAATCATAATGTAAAGAGGAAATCACCATCATAAGTTCCTATATAAGAAGGCTAGCTAAGAGGAAAAAACTGCCTCCCTGAAGACCTCTCCTAATCTAATCGTATCGTAATTAGATATTTCTATGACTCTCCGATGTAAGGCCAATGCTGAACTTGCAATAAGATTAATATCAATTTCTGGAAAAATCAAATCATTTGATATAAAATTATTACAGAATGTAATTAAAAGTTGACTTTCCAATAACTTGTTATCTAAGGCCAAACTCCCATTCAGTACCAATTCGGCTTCTATGAATAGACTTAAAATCTCTATATTTCATAAGCGAATCATTTTACTTGGATCCTTGTCAGGGTATCGCTGGGGGAAACCGTTATAGCCAGTAACATGAAGTAATTGTTACAACACTACATCATTTATTCGCAAGAAGGGTCTATGCTCAATCATCGCTTACATGTATGCTATTCCTGAACATTGCAGAGCGACAGTTGAAGCGCACCATTCAGGACCTGTTCATCGCCGGGTCAGAGACAGTGAACACTACACTACGCTGGGCCTTCCTTTTCATGGCCCTACACGAGGACATTCAGGATAACGTCCACAAGGAGATTGACCTAGTGGTGGGGAGTGGGCGCCAGCCTACCATCAAGGACAAGCAGGTCAGTGAGCAAGCTTCTCCCAGTCACATCTCAAGTTCTATGCAGCCTAGTGCCCTGTTATACATTCTGATTGCTCATCTAATATAAAGAGGGGTACCGATCATACATTATATATATATATATATATATATATATATATATATATATATATATATATATATATATATATGCTAAGTGATCAGTATATCCATAATATGGATTATACAGGAGTGCAATTGAAACATTCATTTACCTTGCAGAATATACAAGTTCAATATATCGGACCGAACCATCTTGGAATTTGCTAAATCACATTTTACAAAGTAACTGAATTAAAATAAGGTAACGCAGTACGCCAATGTCTGTATATTTTCCTGTGGTGTCTCTGTATACATGTGCTGATCATTGGAGTAGTGAAAGCAACAAAACATAGAAGCCATCAGAAAGTATTATTACAAATTGTATATGCCTGGAGAAGTGACAAATGCATTGATTGTTCAATGGTTGCAATTGAGCTTTTGTAATAAGTCAGGTTACCTAATCGTTATCGCGAATCCAAAATAGATTTGAACTGTAAGTTGGTTATCAAGATAACTGTTAAGGGTTACATCCACATGGCAGCAGGGTTACTGCTACATTTACGTATTTACAATCCAAGGACAGCCTTGGCACTGCTCCCTATGCCCAAGAGATTATCGCACTCAAGGTTGTCCACTTGAGGACATGCCAATGCAAAGGGCCCCTTGTGTCAAACCTCCAGACCAACTTGTTCGGAGGCGTGTATGAGACTGAGAAAGAAACTGATGAGTGTTTGGCCTGTGTCCCCGTATGCCATCGAGTTTGGAGTCCTCAGGAATATGAAGGAGGCGATAGCTGAGTGAATATTCTGAAGTGCTACAAACGAGATGGCTATCGAGGACACAGACCAAACACGATTACGTTTCTGATTCTATGCTATACAGTTATCTGTTTATCACCCATTGAGTATGGGCTACCGTACTCGCAAGCCTGTTGAGAACGAGTTCCTAATGTTAAGCCTATGGACATATATACCAGGCTAACAGGATAAATTCCGTTTCCACTATTTCTATGTTCACGTGCCTATTCTCATTTGACCCACACAGAGCATGCCCTACACGACAGCGACCATCATGGAGTGTCAGAGAATGGGCAACATCGCCCTCTTCTCCGTTCCCCGGTGCACGACAGAGGACACGGTTGTGAATGGATATCAAATACCCAGAGGTACCTGGGTGTTCGTCAACCGCTGGGGGCTCCACGCATCTGCCCGCTACTGGCCGAATCCAAAGAAGTTTGACCCTCGCAGATTCCTGGACAAGGATGGCCACGTGACGCAACCAGAAGCATTCTCTCCGTTCGGCGTCGGTAAGTTGATGGCTGACAATATATTTGCATGTTTCTGAAGATTTTGTGAACAAAATATTTGGAATCATTTATATGAAATCTTCCGCCTCGGGAAAAGGGATTAGTTCTTCCAAAGAAAGGTCCTTCAGTTGAGACACGCGAATGCACTCCCGGTTTAAGACATGAAATTCCCGCGTTACTAAACACCTTTAAAGAGATATTTATATTCATATCATATACTAACGAAGAAACCAATACGTATTGGTCAAAGTCGTGGTTCTCCACGAGTTTGATGCAGTGGGATATGAAAGAGGCGACAGCCGAGTGAATATCACATAGCATTCAAACGAGCCAAGTAGGTTTAAGTACTATAGGACCGGAATATGTAATAAGCATATGAAGCTATTACTGAACTATGATAATACTAGATTCAGAGATTGGTATATGAAATTATAGAGTGATGAAATAAACATACTTTATGATAAAACTGAGTGAATACTATCCAGAGACGTCACGAATTTGAGTATGAGTTGATTTATGTCACGCATTTTGTTGGCTCCGTAGTCTCGTGAATCTAAGACGAATGAGATTACGGAGCCAACACAATGTATGACATAAATGAACTCAAACTCAAACGAATGGCGTCTAGATTTTATCCTACCCTGTTTCCACGATATTCGAATATTACAAAGTAGTGACATAAACAACACTTTATGCCACATTGATGCATTTGATTGAACAACTATAGCCTGCACTACTTGCTTCAATGTACAGTAGAACCCCGCGTAAGCGGTCACCCTCCGTTCCTGCCAAAAGTGCCCGCTTACACAGGGTGACCGCTTACACAGGGTTGAAATAAACATTTAATAGAGGAAACCATTCCAAGCAAATATGTCCGTTAACGCGGGGTGTCCATTAGGCGAGGTTCTACTGTAATTAATAATCTGTGCACAGCACTACATTTTCCTAATGAAGCTAATTTTATGTTACAGGGCCCCGCAGTTGTCTCGGCGAGGTTCTCGCCCGGATGGAGCTCTTCCTCTTCTTTACCTCCGTCCTGCAGGTGTTCAGAATATCCCTCCCCGAGGGGGCGCCACTGCCGTCCCTGGAGCCACGAGTTGGTCTCAACATGTCTCCAAAGCCATACGGACTGAAACTCACCCAGCGATGAGCAGCTCGCAGACAGAGAACAATGAGACAATGTTTGGTGCCCACGCACCAGGAGGGTTTGTGGTCATTCCCTCTGGGCACTGGAAAACCTCAGGTTTAATCCAACCACACGTGAAAGGAAGCGTAGGTAGGACCAACGAATATATATGCTGTATACTCGTTGGTAGGACTGAAGGGACGTACCGGTGAAGTGTGTACAGCAGGGAGGGAATTCCCTATGATGGGAGGTACCAGTGAACCGACCAGTCGTACCATAGGAGAGCTGCTCAGAAAACTCGTGATGGGTGTCTCTACGCATGAAACCACTACGCATACGTTATATATGCACATAACATTGGTTGCCCGAATGTGTTCCTGGATGTTAAAGTGTTTGGCATTTAATGTACGTCGAGTCCGTGTTGGGACTGATGCGAATGTCTCTAGTACACAATGAATGCAGACCACGGTGAATAAATACGCAAATAAGACAAAGCTCATAAAGCTTTGGCTACATTTCTGTTGTTGACACCAGCACTGTAGACACGTATAACTGGTGGATCTGATTCAATAGACTCTACCTATAATACGGAATCTGTTGTGCATAAACCTACGTTTTCACTGGCATAACTACTCGGTCAGTGATGAGGAAACGTTGACGTTTGTGTTGAATTGATATATTGGATTCGGTATGTAACCTTTGAATCAAGTCATGAAGGAATTGTATCATTTAATTTGCACTCATGTTGATTACGCAAATTTACACATTGTACTTAATAAGTTATCGTTTTATATGCGTGAGAAAGATATGGGATGATAGGTTTTGTTATGTAAATACCTAAGTATGCACGTGATGATTTCATTAGAATACATTGTTATACGCAACTTATATTTCATTCTATATATCAAGCTGGGGTTATATTCATATTTCCGTGTCTAGTTGTCACATACAACATATCAAAGATATTTTACCGTTTCTGGAACCTCAAATAAAAGGCAATACAAATTAACTTTGCACCACTATACGTATATGAATATCCTTTATTTACCGTCTAAATGGTGTGACATATTGACGTTGAATTCAGGCTATTTAATCTATGTCATCTTTGGTTGTGAGAAATGTAGAAAATATAAATGTTACACTGTAATGTGTCTAGCACCTATAGAAATCACAGAGCTCTGAGTGTATTGTTTGTACAGTTAGGCCAGGGGGGTATGTGGATAGTCTGCTCTATCTGGGCCTTCTAGACAGACATATTTGGAGAGAATTGTGAATGACGTTTGCAATGTGTTTATTCTCAAGTATGTACATGGCAGCAAAGTACTCTGTCTAAGTTATAGCCCTCGGGTGTCTGGAAGTCGTTCTGTGAACGACCACTTCAATGTGAGGCAAACAATCTCAAATAAACAAAATTGTTTATTTCCTTTACTACATATTGGTAATGCATGTAATTGTATATTTGTGTGTGTTTCTTAATAATGGAATTTACACTTATCAAATACATTAGTACAGATATATTGTATATAGACCTTCATACTTTGTCTCAATATCCTATCTAACGGATAGCAGTAAATTATCAAGAGGATTCGGCGGAGTACCAAAACGAATAAATTGTAACTTGAAACGGTTGTAATGATGTTCTTTATTTGTTTCTCTTCGTCTGATGGCGACTGCCCGGGTTGATACGGGCACATTTTGTTTAACTAAGTTGGAAACATCAAATAAACACTGCACAAGCCTTAAGGGTTTAATGGCTGCCAATTTAACACGGGTGAGACAAGCGGTATATATATATAGATGTGAGATCTACGCAATTTATTAACTTCATTTAGTGGGATGAAATTAAATATTCCTCCCTCTCAGAATCCTTTAAGAATAATATGATGACGTAAAGGCAAGAAGGTATCAACATAACCGTGGACTGTATGTAAACAGTGCATGACATTATTGATTAACACAGACTAGATTCTCCCTGAATATCTTCTGTATTCCTATTACTGGATGCTCCCTGCAGACTTGGATCTGTGAAAGCCAGGAATAGTTGGCCTTGACTGGCCCGTCAAAATAGACTGAATCACCTTGACTGTAACCCTGCTTCTGGACATGCTACACTGACTATAGCGGATCGACAAGATATCATGCTCTCATGAGTAAGACATCTATTTGGCCTGATAGTGTTTTTGATGGCTGTATACTCTTCCTAAATAAGAGTTCAGAAAGTTGATGGAATTTTTATGTCTTAGGTCACGTCTGCCCGTTGGGTCAGGACTGTTCAGAGCATCTGAACTTTTATGAGTTGGTGAGATATGGTAGATGTCTGGAGGCCCCTACGGTACATGTAATACCTCAAATCATTCTTAATGTGTTTTCTAAGTATACTCAAAACCAGTAAATATACAAAGAAGAGGGATAATGATGAAATAAGCCAGAGTCTCCGCAGTTACTTGACATTTGCATATGATGTACATTACCTATATTTCTCATGAATGTATTTAGTATGCACAGATCCTTGACTCCTATTTCACTTCGTGCATTAAATTAGCACTGTATGCATGGGGTATTCCCTGGAAGTTGATAACTTTTGCCATGCAATCCGATATGAAGGAGGTGAAGCTATCATGACTCCTCAGAAACCCACCGGCATATATCAATGGGCATTCCATCCATTCCGAACTCAATTTGATGACCCGGTATATACACTAATACCAAATTTCCTCAATTACTCCTTTATTGATTGCGGATAAGGCAATAATGTCGACGTACTTTACTTCGTTTTAATCATGTGTACTGTTTTCATCGAATGTATATCTTATTGTATGATTATATCATCCTGATGACATTGCAACAACACATTTGTCTCTGCTGATATGTAAATATGATAGTGTATTATTATATATATATTCCTTTTGTAAAAATTGATAAAGTGATTATAATCTACTTGAACAACAAAAACTTTGTGTGTTTGTTATATTCCATGTATCGCGTTTGAATCTCAGAATTACTTCTTTTTATCAGCTCCGCTTTAGCCTAAATATAGTTCAATCAATTCAAGCGTGTTTTAGACATTTAAATTCAAATGTGATCACTCATGATACATACAAAAAATTATAGGAATTCAGAAAGGAAAGAGATTAAGCTAAGTACTCAACAAATTAAAATACTAACATGGCTGTCACTCAAGTGGGCCGCAGTATTTATGCTATTGTCAGTTCTAGCTGCAACTAACTCACTATTCCAAAATGCAGTATCAAATGAAATATCAGTTTGTTGAGAGACCCACATAAAACCACATGAGCTGATATTTGATTAGAATGATTCATTGGGGGATTTCTTTACATCGAGATAGGGGACGGTAGTATGGAGATGTCCGGAACGTTTCGTCTGATCAGACTCTTATCAGACTTTTTCAGGAAGTATTGTGATATCCCACAAGGGGTGAAGCATGGATTAAGCAGGCAAAATCAGAAAGATTCTTTCCAGTATAAATTGACTATACCGATAGAGAGTGGTATGGCAGCATATAGACCTATAGTAGAACACCCCTCTGCTCGGAACGGTTCCCTCTAATAGATGTTTATTTAACCCCGCGTAAGCGTCCACACTGCCTTAGCGGACACTATCTTACACCTTATGTGTCGGCCAGGCATCTGCATATCGGGTAAACAGCTGCGCTTTGTAAACAGGCCTGGGTTTCGCCAAGTTACCTTAATTTTGACCAGTTGAGGCAAATTGCGGCTTTTTAAGTTGAAGCACTAATACAGATCTAAATTTGTGTACTGTGTGGAAACAAATCTTCCCATCAAGAAAATTAGGGTCCCGATTTCCGCCTATTTGACCGATTTTCCTAGAACCTTTTTTTCAAAACATTGTATACTGCATCAAATATTACAATATTGTCCGGCCAATGTAGATGGTTAGAGTGAGATATAAGAAGCTGAGAAAATGGCTGGGTCGGAATGCATACAAAGTGTGGAATATTCCAGGAGTTTGGATTGGACAGGCATCAATGTATGTGACCGACCTACTGCAAGATATTGATATCTGGACAAGGAATTTCTGAAGATACCGACCGACTAGTGTCGGGGTAACATAAAAGGATGTCTGTAGAGTATGTCTCTTGGCCAGACCCGATGAAATCATCGGGCTAGGGTTGATCACTGGCGTCAGTGTCGTCTGGGTCATTAAACTCAGAGAGAAAGACCACACGAACAGCCTATCTATGAGCAAGAACTTATGTAAGAAACCTAATTGTGTTTACAAGTACGGAGCAGGCAAAATGAGTGCTCTAAAACGAGCGTTAGATAATTTCCATTTCCTCGATCTATTCCTAGGAATAGGTGGAGGGCATCTATGATTGCAACTCTATTTATATAAAACCTTTATAAAAACCTACGCAGTAGCATTCGGACAGAACTGACCAACAGCGCAGAAGCTCCTCACACAACTCGCTCTACTACATCATCAAGACGAAAGTAGGTTCTGTTATGTCTAGGGCTATTGCTGATCTGGGTACCGTCAGAATGGGGAGAATAACACTTAAGGTCGCTTGTCAGAGGGAGGCTTGTCTTGGTCTCAAGGTCCCGGCATAAACAATAAATGGGGTTCACACTCCTGGCCCCTGGACAATCGAGCTATCGCATGAAAGACGGCCGTATACACCACCACGGTGCTGTGGCGTTCGCAGAGGCATATCTTCAGTATTCATGGCGCCTTTGCATGTATAACACGATTGGTTTATCCATTATTGAGTATACACAAGACTGTACTCTTCCATCTCTGGCACTAAAACAATCTGCTTTCAATGGAGGTTATGTAGAGCGTTTTGAGTGCGTTGCAAACTCTTTGCTCATGGAGAATTGCTAAGTGGCTCTTGAATATCGTATTAATGTATCCAGGATGTTTCCTTTATCATGATGTAAAGTGACAGGACCAAGGAGGTAAACATTTATTAGTTGATTGCCGAATTGATTGGTGTTTATTAGATACCCAATGTTTCAATCTATATATAGACTTCGTGTATAGGGCTCCGGTCTAGGCACGATATCGTTGGAAAAGAATGTACTTCATACTCATGTATCTGTCTTCAACTGTGATTTCACATTGAATGATAGTGAGAAGGGGAACCGTCAGAACGTCAGAAAAATGCACTATTTTAACCTTTCATCGATATGACAACTGCGTGTCTTGACAACAAAAATAAATATATGTAAAAGTTTCCATATTCATAAATCATTCTCAGACAAATTCAGATCCGGCAATCCCCTGTTCTGTCTCTGGAGTAGTTTCCTGCCGATGTTAGTCATAAAAGGGTAGCTCCGGGAATTATATCAGGTGGTAATTATTAAAAGATTCAGATACAGGCTGTTTGAATATGTATTTAGTAAGTAACTACATATCACTACAGAAAAAAATGACAGGATTGGACACTTTGATAAAGTTCTAATAGAATAAATCTCTTTCCCGTTTGGATACTTCACTGTTGGGGTGTGGGAAGGTGGGGATGTGGTCCTAGGGAGAAAAAATACCAGCAGTCGCTCACGCCGATCGCTTGTGAAGAGGTGAAACACCGGGGGGGGGGGGGGGTGCAATGACCACCCCTGACCAAAGGCCATGAGCAACCATTGCCCCTTATCCCTGGATAGAAGAGAAGAGGCCGGAGTTGGGCAAATAAAGTTTTATTGAATTTTATAAAGAATATAAGGATTATATAGTTGTCTTTATAAATATTGATGATTAATTAGAAATTATAGATTTTAATAATCAATCATATTTGTAGTCATAATTATCTCATAGAGTAATGCCTTAGTTATAGTGAATATAAAATGTAACCAAATTCAAACGAAATGCCAAAGTGCCATTATAGGGGGAATAGAGGATGGGAGAGAAAGAATTACGAGGTAGACAATGAGGAGGAGGAGGAGAGAGAGTTGTAGTTTCTGCTTGCTGAGCGTCGATGGCTGGTCCCTGTTCCTCCGTATCAGGGCCCTCGGGGACAAGAGTCAGGTCTGGAGGTGGTGAGGCCTGTAGGGGTTGATCCTCTGGGTGGTGGCTTAAGGGTGTGCTCCACCAGGCCGATTTCTCACCCGATCAATTGTTCCTGGGCCCTGTAGAGGAAGCTCACGTATTGTAATTTATTCAATTCTGATAATAATAGTTTAATAAATGGCCATTTTCAAAGATTTGAGAAATTCTAGGGCATTCGATAATGATCGGCGATTGTCTGGCTACAGAATCGTCTACCGTCGGTCCAGTGAAACACCCCCTTTAGACCATGAAGATGGCAGGCCGGAGAGCTGAGGGTGGTGGCGCCTTCTTCCGCTGCGTGGGCGTGGCACTGAGGACCACGTACGAAGGCGTCACTGGCGCATTGAAGGAGACAAGGGGTGTTGCCCTTAGATTGTCTTGAGGGGACATGGCACCAAGGACCATGCCTGAGGGCATCATTGGCCTGTTGGAGTAGACGAGGGGTGTTGGCCATACGCCAGCGTGAGGAGCCATGGCGCTGAGGTTGACGACCATGGCCAAAGGCGTAACCAGTGGGTTCAGGATGACGATGCTTTTATGGTTGACAACTGTGCCTGTGGAGCAAGCCTCAGAAGGCCGGACATGTGCCCTTGTCTGGGGAAAGGGTGGAGCCAGACTTGCAGGTGAGGCTGAGCATGGGCAAGATGGGCATGCCAGTTCACCAGCGAGGCCGCAGTCTGGGAGGTGAGTGAAGATAGGTGAGCATGCCTGAAGGTGTCCGCAATGGTGTCTTGGACCTCTGATATATGTGTGAGCACAAAGTCCACCTGCATTTGTGCCTGGACCATCCAGGTCTGGTGGGTGCACTCGGACGAGATTGTCACAGAAGAACTTGTTGCGTGGCCCTCGGTCCCTCTCCCCTAGGAACATGTGGAGTGCATAGATGGTGTTGGTGGCCTCAACTCCGAAATGCCTTTACCTCACTACTCCACGCCTTGAACCTCTTTGCCTCTCCTCTTGGAGGCAGACTCATTATGCCTTATCTAAGAGTGATGACATTCTCCAGGCGAACCCTTGCAACTTAGGCCTGGCATCCACCTACGATGATAGAAATTTGGACCTACCGATATGGCTCTGATAGAAAAAGTCAATATCGGAGACATATCGGGAAGGTGGAAAATCGTAGACATATGTCTAGACATACCAATCCACCATGCATTGTATGGGGTTTTTTTATCTGTGTCTAATCACAGTGACGTGGTCAACTGCCCCGATATTAGGTGCAGGCGCAGAGAACGACATTACACTGGAGTTGCCGGAAGATAGGAACAACTGTTCCTAGGCACTGTCTCCAGTATAAATAAAAACTTTTAAAAAAAAGGTGATCTTCCGACACGATTTTGATTTTTCATCGGGAGGTGCATCGTAGACCATATCGGAGCCATATCGTAGTAGATGGACGCCGGGCCTTATGGTTCGCTCCATCAAGGATATCGAGTGCAGCCATCCTCCAGTGGTCATTTTTCTCAAGAGTAACGCCAACCAGGCATTATGCCCAGTGAGAGTATGGCGGTCTCATTTATTGTTGGCCCGGCGCAACCGCTAGACCCTATGTTTCTTGTATACCCTGCTGACCCTGCTGACAGCTCAGCAGTTACAGGGATGATCAGATACTCTCTTGAAAAAGTCAGTTTCCAGAATGCCCATGTCATCATGCCCAACTCCTTCAGGATCTCGTCAATAGGGGTGTTCCACTCTCAGATGTTCAGTGTAGGGCACCTGGTCCACCCACACTATGATGTGTCCTTATTTCCTGAAATGACTTAACGATTCCTACTTGCTCACAAATTACTGTTACTTTGTGATCTAACATTCACTGAACAAATGCTTTCAAAAATTCTCAATTTAAAAGCCTTCACATCTTTGTCAGTCATTGTGGTCGAATGTAAGGAGGTCATAACGGAGCTATGCAGGAAGAAGCACCGGTGGTGCCACCTGATGCTTGCCGGATGCCCTACGCTTGAGTGATCACCATTCCACCAACTGGATCCTCCTCTCGATTCTGACGTCATCTACCTCTGCTCCTGTCATTCTCTAAACTTTGCTTGTTGCCACCCACCCTCCCTGCCATTTAGAAAACAAGAAGGCATTTTTTGGCTGTTATACAGTGCCATTGGACTGTAACACTCAAATTGAACAGAGAAGTTATTACTCAAGACCATCCAGAAGTACAGGCATTGGATCCAATATCAAAAAGTGTCAATCAATTGTTTGAATTATTAACACTTTGGAACTAATCTTAATCAATTACAACTGATACACAATTCAAATCGCAATATATGCATTTTCTTTATTCAATCAAACATCATTAACGACTATAGGTAATCGCCACACGTGGCGCTCTTCCCTACAAGAGTTACATAGATGAACAGAATTGCAGGACAGACAAGTAGACATGTACATATCATTAACATCAAACTAAGGTAGAAACATCCAGATCTTATGATCTTTATCATGAGAAACAATGATATGTATAAATTCGTCATACTTCTAGAAATTCCAACTTGATCTTTTGATCAGAATCATTCTAGTAATGAGTCTATTTGAAGCAGTTCATCATTCACTCTCATTCCGAATATTTCTCCTCGTGGCGTTTCCCTGGATAGAGTAATCCACATTTAAAATACCTTCATACAGAGGAGATTTCCTATATTTTGAGCTATTAGGGGTTTTACTATATACCCATGCTGTAAATACGCGCCGTTTCGGCATATGACGTAAGAATACTGTACGGACAACTGGTCCGTACACTAAAATACGTTTGTACGGAACTCGGCGTAAACGCCTCGGTCCGTACAAACGGTAAATCAGCATCTCGTTCTGTGACTTGTACAGCATGGTCAGGACGTTCTATATAATTAACTTTCACGATGATTTTCTCTTTGATTATGATAAAAAAAATTATTTCATGTCAGTACAAGGTGGTGTATGTATCCAGACTGAATGTTCCACACCAGCGAGGTGCTGAGGTGGGAGCAGCTCAGCTGATTGGCATGACAGATATAGGGTGGGCGGGTGGCTGGGCAGCGGGGGAGTCGAGTCGAGTGGTTGTTTTGCGGACCCAGTCCTATGAGGCACCACAGCGTGTGTTTTGTCTTGACAGTGACCAGACCTACCCCCAGCGTACACCAACAACACATTAACGCCCCCAACCAGCTCCAGCATTCCTGCGTACCGTGGAGGAAACTCCTTTAAAGTCATGCTGAATCCTTATACCACACGCCTCACTCCATACAAACAACCCACCCGCCCACTTGCAAGCTACAGCTCCAATTGCTACTGTGACAAACAGATCTGAGTGGAGAAAGAAATCCAAGAAGCCGATCTTGCTTCTATCCAAGCCACTCTGGTTTGATAGAATGTCGGGAACCGCGTCAGATTACTGGTCGAGCTCTGAGAACGCGGTGAATCAATCGGTATACAATGACAGGAATTGTGGTTTTCTCCCTTTTTAACTTCAAGTGAGGTCCTAGCCAGAAACCGATTGATCGCCCCTTTGTCACCCTATCATTTACACTGGGATTTAATCTTGATAGGACTTAAAGTGAACATCAGAATAATCATGCAATCTATATGTACGGCTGAAGTGTTATATAAATATACCAATTCATTAAAAGGCAGAGGACATTTTTCTGATCGTTTGATTATATAGAAAGGTCTGTTCTCCATATAAACCATACAAGACTAATATTGAATAATATCCATGAGTAGATTGACGATAATGCCAATATCGTATGCCAATAGATTGACGATAATGCCAGTACTGCATCAGTGTTTTGGTAGATGGTCACAGAATCGACTGGGTATATTAGTTATAATGACGGCATTTTCCTGGAAGAAAAGTGAAATAAACGGTTGAAGAGTCAAAAGAATAGGTAGCAATCTCAGAAACGTGACAAAGTAGCAAGTGACAGGAGGAATATGACGTAGTGCTTTCAGCCCGGCGTCCACTGAGCTTCCGATACCCTTCGATAGACCTTACGATGCATGCATCATTGGTGTGCATCCTCGGGTGTCTTGGCTTCGGATCAAAGTTGATATTTTGATGCGATATCGATTTTGTGTCTGGAGATGCATCATAAGGTCTATCGGAGTTCATCGAGAGGTCAGTCAGTGGACGCCGAGCCTAAGGGGGTGCGTCGCACCAACCACGACAAGGCTGCGACAACGGCTTTCCGACAAGGTCCACGACAGCTCTACGATAGGAAGCCTTGTCGTAGCCTTGTCGTGGTTGGTGGACCACAGTTCCCGACAAGAGGCTACGACAAGGCCACGACAGGCTGCGACATGAACCTTGTCTGGGGCCTGTCGGGGGCCTTCCGACAAGGTTACGACAAAATCGAACATGTTCGATTTTGGTGGCGTGTCGTGGCGTGTCGTGGCGTGTCGGAAGGTTGTCGCAGAGGTCTACGATAGAATATTTAGGTGGAGCGTGCACTTCCCGACAGGCTGCGACAAGGGGTCACGACAGCCCCCCTTCTCACGACAAGGCTGCGACAAGGCTGCGATTGGAACTTTCTTGTCGGCGCGTGTCGCAGCCCTGTCGTGATTGGTGGACGCACCCCCTTAGTCTTCACCTGTTTCTTTACAGGTGTTGTGATGCTCATGGAACCATCAGATACCGTGGTAGGCATTCATAATTGACCTGCCCTAAAGTTATTATCCTACCCCTAATAGAAAACGCCATAGGCTTAACATTGGATTTGTTTATGTCATGAGTATGAGCACCGAAATATTTAGCGAGGAACCGTGGTTTAGGCCCTACACCCACCAACGCCGATGCACCATAATAGACCTCCCGATACACTACGATTAGAAAAACCTATAGGACACTTTGGCCAATGGATCAAACTTTGGGTTCCAATCGAGAAGTCATCGTAAGGTATATCGGAGCCGGAATCGGCGTTGGTGGGTGCAGGGCCTAATAGATACAATATAAAAAGATAAAAGCGACTGCAATCTCCTCGGAGTAGATTCTTTGTAATCCTACAACCTCGCTATCGCTCGGAGATTACTACGCGTCTTTTCCTCGGAGATTACTGCCACATGTATTTGAAACCAGTTAATATTGTGTATGTATGCGCTCCACCTAATTATGAAATTTCAACATTTTCTGCCATGTATACACCCACAAGAGATATTTTTCCATTAAATATCCTCCCGATAGACAGCAATAGGCTACGAAAAATCCAACATGCTGGATCTTATCAGGGCCTCTAAGAAAGGCATTTCCAATTGTGGCCTCTAAGTATATAATCGTGGGCTATCGTAGAGTCAATCGTAGAAACTGCAACGATTTAGTCTGACACTCCGGTGAAATTTTATCCCAGTCAGAAAGTCAATGGTAAGCACCAGAATCGGCGTTGGTCGGTGCAAGGCTTTAATCATGATTAAATGCCATAGACGCCCTACAATAAAGTATTGCATCAAACCGTAGATGCCCTTTTGGCATCAGAGCCTAATCGCCGAGAGGTGATCAACTGCTCTGTATATAGGTGACCTTCCAACGCGATTTTGACTTTTTATCGGGAGGTGCATCGTAGAGCATATCGGAGCACATCTGGAGCTTGATGCCGGGCCTTCACCTGGCTCTTGGTAGGTGGCATGACGCTTGCTGAACTATCAGATGATGTGGTTTGGCAATTTACTTTCATTATTCTCCCCCTTCTGTTCCTCATTAATGAAATGAAATAATGATTTTCTAGGTCCAAGACGTTTTTAATCACTGTCTGGTCCGAAACACTGATATCCAATCCGGACTTTTTTCTAGTGGTATATGTGTGTGTGTATACTTGGTTGATAATTGTCTCCATATATATATATACATAAAAAATATATATACAAATATATGGAGGGAAATGCACATATAGACCATGTCTTATCTAGTGGCTGAGAACGCAGTCCACATTCCTGAGAGCAGTATACATGTAATGCATATCTGAAGCTGGGTAGCATGTTTTCTCAATAACGTTGGGGTAGATTGAAATTCAGTGTGATACTATTTTTAATACACTCACGAATGGAATGTGTCAAAGACTGCTAGCGCCAGGCTTTCTTAATGGCTGTCAGCTCATGCTTCTTTGAACTTATTTACGGTCCTCATGTCTCAACATTTCCCCCCTTCTGTTAAAAAGGTGACATCTAAATTTAATATTCCTGAAGAATTTCATTCTTGTCTCGTTGGCCGTCTTTGTAGTGATCATAATAGCCATGTCTAGAACCTTGAAGTCTTTCTCCTCATAGTTCATTGACTGATAAAGGGTCAACCAGTCAGTGGGGGCTTGAGGGTCACATGACAGGCACCATGGGGCGCCACTGGAGTCTGAGGTGCGCGCGCATGCAGTAAATAGCTCCATCTAGTTGGAAATGGAAGAAACACGTTTTCGACGCTCGTGGGTGGTATGGTAGGGGGTCTGGAGAAAAGCAGGGTTCCGGCTATGACCAGTCAGTACAAGGCACGGGGTGGTGTTTACCAGTCTGGATGGATCTTTACTCTATTCATCTACCCTACCACCAGCCAGCCAGCCATCAGAGGTCTAGACTATGTCAGAGTAGAGGCCAACTTGGTTTTGTGTTGAGTCAAACAAGCCAGAGTATAATTAACAACCACTCTTTCCTCTTTGGCTCTTTCTATGTCTGTCTGTCTCTCTCTCTCTATGTATGTGTGGCTGTCTGGCTGCCTGCCCCTCTCTCCTCTCCGTATCTCTGCCCTTTTTTCTCTCACTGTGTCCCCCCTGTGTCCATCTTTCCCGGTTCATATGTGTTCCCCTATCCCTCGATCTCTCCCATTCTGTCTGGATGTCAGTCCCATGTCCGCCCCTCTATCTCAATTTTTCTTTCTCACTATATCCTTGTCTTGTTGTCTCTCCTTGGCTGTCCTTCTCTCTCCTCTCCAGTTCTTATGCACATATATTCAAACATAAGCAAAGGCCAGCTCTACCTACGTCTTGATTTCCTCCTATGTCTTAAAGAGTAGTAGCCGAGAAATTTTTTCCTCCTTCATAGTTTAGGAAGAGGAGGAATATATAGAGCCCTGGAGTAGGAGCATCAACTAGAACTATGTTTTTTCTGTTGCTGTTACTTCCTCGATACATGAGATGAAATTGTCAACGCAATGTCTCATGTAAGACCGCCTGTGGGAACAAGAGATATCATATTACACAGGGTACTAGAAGTAAGCGTGATCTGTTGGTCTCACACATTGGTCTCCTCTTACCCGACCTTTTACATTTAAATTGTCATGAACCACGGGGTATGATCACTTATATGGCTGTCTGTCGGTCTGTATGTCTCTCATAAAAGTGTTCAATATTTATTGCATCACTCTGATTGCATCTATTGCTTTCGGGGGGTGTTCCAACGGACCACATGGTTCATGATTGTCCACGATCCTCAAATGCCAGGTCACTCCATCAGCGTGGTTGAACAGATTTCCAACTTGAACGTGGTAAGAGCACTGCTAAATATATAACCCCATCATGCAAAGCAATTGCATTTAAGTGCAGTTTCAAGCATGAAATAACAACTGCATTGTTTTTTTAACAGCTGATAACTTAGTTGTTATTGACTACCATAACCTAGCATTGGAGAGTAAGAGGGTACCACAAAATCCGTCTGAAATTGGTGATTGGAGAAAATCAGACTGTTTCAGTGACTTTTGATCAGTTTACAAAATATCATCCATTACTGAAAATGGATACCCCAGTCATTGCAATCTAACCGATTTTCCGCGAGAAAACTGCCTTCCAACCCTACGCACAAACAATCATGTAAATTCCCTCTGAAACAAATGAAAATCCTAAATCAGCTGGAGGGAAATACTGAATAGCAAAGCCCTGCTTGCTTGTTAACGCGTCTTCTGGCATAGAAGTGGTGTAGATTGTTGTGCTGAAATTTTCTCGTTCCGTTAAAAAGTGGTGCAGCTTTAAAAGAAGTCAGGTGTCGTTTCCTAAAATCAGATTCAAGGACCTCTTGACTTAGAATAGTGATCTTAAATGTTCCATTATTCATATTCGTTCGCTCGAGATTGAAGTAAATAGCATCCATTGAACTTGCATTTTTGGGATTCAGATACAATTTCTAATAACCAGCATCATGGGAATATGCTATGATTTTCGAGTCTGAGTGAATTATATTCCCAGGACTCATTTAGGAATGTACCACTGTTCTCGACCTCTTAATCATTAAACATGGTCCGGAGATTGAGTAGTTAATTCTAGTTCTGTCATGGCGGTAAGGTAATCGTCTTACATATATCTTAATGTGTGTCATTAACAATGACGAACGTAACTTCCCTTGTGACAAATTACCAAGGGCAAACGTTGAGGAGCTATTCAATGAGGGAATTATGTCTATCAAAAACACATGTGTTTACACGGATTTACAGCGAGCAGCAATTAATACTTTCTGTAGAATATGAGAAGAAACTATGTGAAAAGTTTCTAAAAACTAAAGATGATCGGAGATCACCTTTATCTTAAAAAGTCTATATCTGACTATAGTGTTATAAAGTCAGGACCCTGAGATTTTTTACTTGTATTTGGTTGCAATTGAGCAGATAGGAATCAATATTTGTTTGGGTTTTTTTCCCGGATTTTATTTATCCTGGAGGATCTACCAGGGAGCAAGTCCTTGTTTTCGGTAGGCTCCATTGGCCACATGTGATATCATGATTTATTATATAATATAATTCCTGGTACATGATAAGTCCAGGTATTCATTCTGGATCTCAAACTCAGTAACAAAAGAGCATCCCAAGGCATTTAAACAGAACAAAACAAACATGAGGTATATACAGATGGATGAAAACAGTTGACTTTATCGTTCAACTAAAAGATGTGTGGGGCTAGGATTTAACCCTGACGTCCACCTACTACGATGGCAATTTAAGACATCCCGACGCACTACAATGCATAATACCAAAAATCATAAACAATATCTATCTTAGACAAACGTCTAAACTAGGAACATCGGTGTGTATCACAATCTCTTTTTTGGTCCATCACAAGTACTTTCGTTGACGATTTGGAGCTCCGTGGGTGCTGAGCCTTAGTTCACGCCCACAAAAAGGGAGAAAATGTCTTCATCGATTATAAAAATCAGGGACTATGGGTTGATAGCTTGTTGCCCGCGTGCCTTTTTCATGAAGGGCCATGATGGTGAAGATCCTTTATCTACCTAACTAGTTGCGAATTGTGAATTGATGCTAAAATCCTAAAGTTACACTTATGTTCACCATGTACTCGATGAATCGAAAAATGTAGCAAAAAGCTTGGTTACTAGGAGCATATCACATCTGCAAGAGGGCGCCACAGACTCTAGATGAGCGCGGGAAATCGCGCTCATATACGTCATCTAGAGAGGTTAGAGTGCTCACACAGGCTTTCAGCTTACTGCAGAGAATCTAACACTTCGCTATCAATGTCACAACTATAAAGGCATGGTAAAAGGATCAGGTGTCCAGTATCCCAGTAATAGAAATTTCATGGCTGAGTGACCATGTGAACTTGTGTGCTGTGCGGTCTCAAAAATCAACAGAAATCACATATTAATGGACAGAAATCACATATTAATGGACCATGATAATACTGCCAAATATGTGGATGTTCCAGAGGATACCTGATCTGAAGATGTCAAAAGAACCCTTAGAAGTAGAAGGAAAACAGATGACAAATATGTTAGTCAGAGGACTACCAAGAGCACTAATAATACTCCAAATGAAATACCCTCAGGCCAAGCAAACATGAGTGTATCAAGCGCTAAGGGGCTATCAGAGAGTGAACTGAGTGGCCTAGCTGACCTATTAGCCAGAGAAATAGGGCAATTGACCAAGACCCTGAATGAAAAATCCAGTCACAAACCACGACAAGCTGAATGTGACCTGTGGTATGCTAGACCAGGCACAAGTCATAATCAAACTCGTTGGCCAACAAATGACAAACACCTCAAAAGAAATATGCCAACGTATTGCTGAAGTAAAACATTTACATGATATATTTGAAAAGAAACTTAATGATGTTAAGCAGATTTAGGATTCACCTATTTTGATTAAGTAATCAGTTGCCATCTGTCACATGTGTAAATTTCTATACCATAATAAATATTCTTGTTGATGAAAATTAAGAACATTAAATCCATTGTCTGGGTTTATTGAAACATTCTTAATACTTTCAAATACAAATGACTTACTGATCAATAATTTCCTATCATATTCTCTTACTTTTATTTGATGAGATTTTGGTATACCGCGCTCTTCCATTATAAATGGAAATAACATTTGTTCCTAGTACATTGGTTTGTGACTTGGCAATTTGAAGTTCTGTTGCTTTCATCAGTTACAACTGGGTTTCAGTGTAATGTTAAATATAGGGTTCTCTACCCATTAAATGTGCCCTGTAAAGTGATCATCATCTATCATAGTCTACTCAAACGGCTGCAGTACCTCGTTTACCATTAGTTTCATTGTTTGCTTCCAATTATAAGTCAGGATAGTCACCCATGTCAACATGATTAAATAGATATCATTATTGAAGTAGAATAACTCTTGAACCCTGAACAAATGAGGTCAACCAAGGAAGTCCTATATGTAATCAAATTAAGATTACTCCAACAATTAAATATTCCTACTCACAGGTTAAACGCTCTACTCACTTATATAGTTTTCCGACGTTATCCCTATCACGTTCTGGTGCTTTCATACAAAGCAGGTTCCAGACAATCAGACCTGTGTTCCAGTACTATTATACATCCGAAGTATCTTTGATAAACATATTATGTTTTTTTGTTGACTTATCTATAATTTCTTATATTAAATTCTCCATTACAAATGTACCGTAGCTATCTATTTATCTTAAGCATTTATCAACAAAGCTATATAGCTATTATAAAATATTACCCTTCAAGGCCCTTTCTTTCACAATTATTTTGAATAATTCCTCTTTTTCAATTTGTTGACACTCAAGTGTTAATTTGCCCTGTAATTACTATCACTTTACAAAGGGCTATGTTTAAACATTTTCGTTCTTGGTCGATCTACAATTTTATTAATTTGATCAGTTCCTCTGGTTTTACTGGTTTCACTCTATTATCTAGATCATAAACCATCCAGTACATAAATGACATAATGTGCAACAGTCTACGTATTTCAAATTTCACCAGTCTTAATTCATAAAGTAGGCATATATTATGGTTACCAGGATTGGGATTAAGAGAATATAAGGAAAGGGCCCAGCGATGTGCCCTGAAACAGTACAAAGGTGGCAAGCGGTGAGACTGGAGGGGCAGATCAATGGGTTATGCAGAGTATAAGTTCACTGTCCAGTTGCAATATCTTCAATTATTCCCAAGGATAGATTAGTAGGGTTGCAAAGTCAGCAAGTTACAGGCAAACACAGCTGCTCTGTAACGTATATCAAGCCGGTGTAGGGGCATTGTTATCTTTATTTCTTGTTATCTACCCCTAGCCTGTTATACACAGCTCTTCTTAATGCAATTACTAGTCCCTATTGCGGCCCTATCATTTCCTGGAGAGGCTTTCACAAGCTGCAGCTGGCCCATCTTTACACATAGCGGGTCATCTGACCTCACTAGTCCTCCTTTAGTGTTCCCCAGGCCTCATGGTATGTGGTGCTCAGTGAGTTTCTTGTGGCGCCACCTGTAGTGTCATTCATATCAAGGATGTGCATTCACGTTAAGGCAAAGGCAAAGTCTGAAAAGATTTACACATGTATATGTGCATATTTAGATAGCTAGTCTATTTAAGGCTACAGTTACTTAACTAGAGGAAGTTAATTGGCTATTTGTATGTAAAAATCAATGATTATTTTATTTGATACATGTTACTTTGTCACAGTTATTGCATTGAGATACAAGTTCTGACAATATCAATCACTCGACTGTTAATGTCATTACACTCTCGTGAATCATTTTTCCAAACGCTATTTTCATGACTTATCTATTTATCCAATCTTTTGGGGCTGCATGTTCAGAGTATTCCAATAGCTGTGTAGAAGTACCTCCAACTATAAAGAAATATGTGGCGAAAGAATGCTACGGTTACCTTTATTTCCAAATTAAAACTTGACTCTATGTTATAAATAAAGGTCATATTGAGTATCAATTACCATTATCTTAGACAAGAACATTCTAATTGTTATAGCGCCCAACATCATTCACTGTGCGAAAACCACCAGTTTATTCAGATATATATACGCCATCGCGTAAAGTGCATGTATAGGCTGTATGTTGACAAGTTTCCTCCTATACATCAGCGTAATGGCTGTATTTGTAGCAAAGCGTATATGAAGAGAAATATCGTGTGCGGGACATGTATACACGGGGTATACATTTTACACGTCTATAGATGAGGCGTTTACACAACTGAAAATAGGACTACCTTGTATACTCAAAATCATACCTATATATAGGTGTGTACATATATAAACTGGTGGTTTTCCTGCAGTGATTGGACTAAGATGATCATCATGTAAATAACAATTTGTGTATATTCTCTCAGCTCCCCATGAGTAGACTCGCATTACCCATGAAGACTATGCAAAAAAAGAAATTATATCAAAACTACGCATTAATCTATTTGCAAGTCAAATACCCTTAATACAGTTGTGTATTCAATTAAAAGTCCCTTTCCCCATTTATGTTCTTCCAGTAAACTATGCTGAAGCTCTTTACGTAGCTTTTAGGTTACTGGGTTATTGGACAAGAAGAAGTGTTCCCTGGTTAACCTTTGCGACACCTCCTCTCTAAGAGTTTACCATTTGGGACTCTTCCTGACATGTCCGATTACCTTGTATGCCCATCACTGAAAACTAAGTTTATATTTCTATCTACACACCCTACTTGTATGAGCGTTCTTTTGTGGTCAATGTTTCTAAGCAAGACCCAATTGTACGACCTTCATCCCCACGCATCTTAAAATCTGTCTAATGGTCTAAAGATCTTAAAGGACAAACACTTGTGAAAGGAGTACCCAGAAATGGTTATTATAGCTACCTATAGATAGACCCTGTTGAGGTATTCCATAATTCAGTCTGTCTACAGGTTCCGGTGTTCACTTGTTGCCGACGTTGTATGATGATAGACCCTTGACCCGTAACCCACAATTATTGCAGTTTAATGGTTTTCAGAAATCTTTAAATTAGAAATCCGATGCCACAAATGGAAATTTTTGCTATTTCTACATGTAAATCTGAAATTATTTTCAGTTTCTCCAATTATAAATGGGAAAACTGTGGTTCATGCTGTCGTAGTGTGGCCAGCCAGTCGGGAGCGGAACCTTTACTTATCCGGGGCGATAATAAGGACTTTATTAACGTCTAAAAGGTCTATGGATTAGAACTAAATACCAGTCGCTTTCATCAGACTTCTTAAAATATTTTGTAGTGTATCTTTTGTTTTAAGCTCATGTTCGCTCGAAACATATGAATAAATTATGGGCGGGATAACTGCAAAGGAACCAGGAAGTTATTGACTGCCAACATGCAAGTTATTATCGTAAAACTAGATAAGTTTTGATCTGGGCCACTGTATGCCACGACTGGAGTTTGGCATAGTGATTTCACGAGGCAGAGCCGAGTGAAGTCCGGAGACAAAACTCCAGGAGTGGAAAGCGGTGGCCACGATTAAAACGAATCAGGTTTTGATTTTATCCTACCTCGTCTCCTCTATTTGGAATATTACGTGATAAAAATTCTGGAAGCCACATAAAACTCTGTATGCCAGTCAGCGTGGCATACAGAAACTCAATGTTAAGCCTATGGGATCTTATATTAGGGGTAGGATAAAGAATGGCATCACACATGCGCTGCCGGCATCGCACTTGTCAACGGTGCCGCCTTTTCGAATTACTTCACCTCTGATCTTCGTCCAAGGAAGTAAAAGAGTCTTTAGACATGTAATCATATATTGAAATAAAAAAAAATAAAAAAGGATTGCATCGGCCGGGAATCGAACCCGGGCCGCCCGCGTGGCAGGCGAGCATTCTACCACTGAACCACCGATGCCCACGACGACCGATAGAGAATATAGCTATTTACCTAGACTTGAAAGTCTCGGATTATGAACATTCATCGAATGTATTTATAAGACTCCCCTAACAGGTTCCTTTGTCAACCAGGGGGAGGGAAGTTGAATGGGGAGGGGTAAGGCTGGCGGTAGGCAGGGAGAGGTGGGCAGGTCACAGGGACTGAGGCCAGTCTACTATTTAACATAACAGATCGAAGAAGCAATGACCGTTTCGGATCCTTCAGTATCGACGTGTGCATTCGGAGACTGTGTTTAATCGTCTTCTGTCTCTGAAGGGAGTAGAAGGGAATAGGTGAAGATTCTATGCAAACATGAGGTAGCCATAAGGCTTTACTTATCAGCTGCATTAATCTTAAGATCGATCAAACTAAAACGACCTCGTACAAATTTCTTTAAGAAGAATCCAATTTACGAAGGCATGAACCTTTGGAATGAACTGCCAATTGAAATAAAAGACAGTACCTCGACTGCAGACTGTCCTGTAATGTGCATCTATTTAGAAATTTTAAAAGAAATCTATTTTCGGTAATCCTACTGTACACTTCTAATTTGGTAGTTGAGGGTCGAGTATTTTTCTACAGTAGTACAGAACATCGCCTCTGTATAACAGGTATTCTGGCCAGTTTATAGATAACAGTCCACTGATAATCGTGGGATTTCCTGATTCTGTTAGCATGCTTCGTCTAGAGAAAACCAGTTGGGTGTTTACATACACATTATTTACATTGATGAGATGGTACAGGGATGTTAGATGTTAAGCTATGTCCGTCGTCATCAGCATAAGCAATTATAGGAAGTAAATGATTGGTCAATACAATTATCTGAACAATTGGCTTTTTTATTTGCAAATCTCAACATCTGAGTACATCGGTTCTTCCTGTTAGGAGCCTGAGTTGCTTCTTATAGGTATATGAAGTTCCGTCTCGGATATCTTTAGGCAAAATATTCCATGGTCCCATGTTACCGTAAAGTTGACTTTTCTTAAAAGGACGTACAAGCATGTACACGTACTTGTACGCGTATCGAAAGATTGACAATCCCCCTATATCTTCGCAGGTTATGTAGATGAATACTTAGAGCTGCTTTCAGTGGATCATATTTTTAAACATTCTCATACAAACACTTGAATATAAATATACAAGCACCCACATTCTGATGAAACAAGAGAAATTAATATGGCCTCTGCTATCCTTCCGCCCAATCAGCAGCGATCACGACCTTTTCTGAAAATAAATTCAGACAACTGCGTTTTCACCCTTATATTTTCCAATTAAAACATTCGCCATTTCCTATTCTTCATTGGAGCGATATACATCCAGCTCTATGGGAATGATCATGCCAAGATTAAATTCTATAGACGAACTTTCTTAAAAGTTACGTTAAATAATATGGCCAATGCTATCATTAAAAGAGCTGATTTCAAGAAATAACGATGTGTTTTGTTGACAATAGAAGAGAAAATACATATTGTATGTATATGTCTTTGGATAGCCAAGCAAATACCGCAACGCTAAAGATTACCTTCCATTAGCTAACGTTATAAACAATTATTCACCCGAATAATCACTTGTCTTGGCAGTCCATTATCAACCAACGCAGAGTAAAAGAACCCACCATTACATGTAATTATGATATCTTCTAATCAATTAATCATGGGCGATGAGAGTTTCCCTAAGTCAAATGTCAACGTGGGATATATGGGAATACAGACAACAAATTGTTTCTTAGGAATGTGTACCTGCTAATATAGGTGCAATGTGGTAATGAGATCAAAAGGTGACAAAAATAAAAAGGTGAATATATATTTATATCTGCCATCGGGTTATGTGTGTGGTCCTGGGGGTTGAGGGAGCCATAGGAATATTAGAAGCCCCCATCCCTTCACCTGTAGAGTGACCCCAGAGATTCCATACTTCTGCTAACACTAGGAGTCTTCAAATCAAATTCTGGCATGGGATAGTTGGAAACCCACCCACCCTCTAACCCTCAAAACCTCGAATCCCCGACTCCCACAAACCTACACACACGAACGCGAACACACACACACACCCTGATAATATGACTGTTTACACTAATATCGTCAAGTTCCATAAATCATGTTCGTCAGTTTGGTAAAAATGATTTTGAACCAAAGATGTCTATGCATGAAAAACAAACCAAAGTTGTCCTTTTGTAAGATACCAATATGATATCAAAATTTAATATCGAGTATCCATGAAATAAAAACGTTGATGTGTCAATATTATGCATGTTCGTCCATGCCTAAACTATATACATGCATGTAAAAGATATTCTACGTGTGATTATTTTTTCAAAGAATTTTACGGTTTGATAGCGGAAATTTTGTTCTTTTCTTTCCTGTAACGATAGTCAAACACTTATTTTGATGCAGTATCAGTTTGTAGGTCATCACCCGATCATCCTTCATTTAACTATAATCATTGTGTAAGCAATTGTAACCTATTTATGTAGTACAGTGGATTGTACAATTGCAATGGAAGATCTGCCACTGGAAAATAAAAAAAAGTCAAAATATTTCGTTTAGAGTCAGCATGTAATAATTGCGCCGCGCATCATGTACTAAGAAACAAGTGTCCAATATGTTCATCATTGATGAATGAGCTTGATATAAATGACATTTAGAAGCTTTGGTTTTGACTCAGTGGGTCATTTACTGTAACCTACTCTGCAACTAGCCAATACTTCTACACCTGCATTTTTAGGGTCCAAATATATCATGTACCGGTGGGTTAGTGAGGAACATAGGTGTTTCCTGAGTACCTATGGTCAGCTTGAAATTCAGCTATGACATTAAATCACTTGCCCTATGCGCCCCTAGAGGTCACGGAGCGTCGGTGGTGTAACGGTTAGCATGGTTGCCTTCCAAGCAGTCGATCCGGGTTCGATTCCCGGCCGACGCAAATTTTAATATAATCCATCATACGATTAGGAATAGAGAGTTTTACAATAGGCCTTTTTCCTTAGGCCGGTGTCGCACGTTATCTACGTGGTTACGCAATGCCTGCAGCCAAACATACCCCTGGCAACACAGACTTCAGCATTGGATCACTGAATGTATGAAAGTAATACATCTATAATACCCATGTAAATCATTCCCATACAGATAAAAATGATTGCACTGTATTCTAAAGTATTACAGCTCCAATTTGGTATGTCATACATGTATATCAAACTGAATGGGTGCAAACTCCAGCAGTAGAATCGTTTGTAATTAAACTTACCCGATACGTAAAATAGGCCAGTTTACATGCGATTATCTTACAAACAAGAAAAAAACGTTTTACACGTTAGGGTGTTTAAACCGCTATATTAAACTCAGTGATGACTTGTATAACTGAGACCTCATATAGAATATATTCATGTCAAATCAAAAGGTGCATGGGTTAAGTAGAATTCACACTGTGAATTCATGTACCTTACAGGGTTCAAAATCTCATGAGATTCTGTTCCCTTTTAGGGGTAAATGTTGCCAACAATTAGAGGGTGGAAAATATGTCTTAAATGGGATTCACACGATGGGATTCATGTACCACACAGGGCGTTTTTTCTAAGAGAAACCCTGCTGACATTCTGTACTCGGCCACAATTTCTTCATCTAAATTACAGGATTTCATTTCCCTTAGACATCTTTCCCCCCTGTAATTGTTAAAGACATTTTCCCCAAAAAAAGAACAGAATCGCATGAGATTTTGAATCCTGTGAGGTACATGAATCCCACCGTGTGAATCCCACATTAGGGAAATGGAACCCTACAATTTAGATGAAGAGATTGTGTTCAGGTACAGAATCTCAGCAGGATTTGTCTCAGAAAAACACCCAGAGAGGTACATGAATCCCATAGTGTGAATCCCACTTTAGACAGATCATTACACTCTCCTAGTAGAGCTCCTGCGCTCTACTTCCTGTGGCCGCTTATAGCCCTGCCCCAACCTGCCTGTTTGAGACCAAATCTGGCCCATACGCCAGTTTTTAAAATATCCTAAATTCTTAGCGCTTTGGACAGTATTTTGTGTTTTATTTGTAGGTAGATATGCACACATTGATATGGTAAATAATATACACTCATTTCTGTTATTTGTTGTCCAATCAGACATAGTTATGAGGATCACTTTCTTCAGTGGAAAGCACCTCATGTGTTGCAGGGTTATGTTTGTCGACATAACACATGTGATCACTTGAAGGGGTAATCTAATCAAATATAGATTCACATTATAAAGTGGTTTAAAGCCGAAAAAAGAAATAGCTGGATTGTCTATGAAGCTCATTTAACAATTCCTATATTTTCCAACTCATAGTATATGGGTTTATTTAGTTCAATAACTTTTGGCAGATGCCTTGTTTTGAATCCGAAATGTTGGCCGGTTCCCCCTGTCATTCATAGGTACCCGGGGATCCGGCCTATGACGTTATTGAGTTGAGGCAGAGATTAGCGCTAGCGCCGCGAAAGATCTGCTGGGCGAGTGAGATCCTTACTGAAACCAACTATTAAAGGCCTGGCGACAAATCCATTCCCTGCATCAAGAGGCTGTACATTAGTAAATATCTCGCTTAGCTCACTGCACGAACACCCCTATTTTACATATGTATACACCCAGCGTATATATGTATCACTTTGCGTATACAAGGTAGTCCTATTTTCCGTTGTGTGTACGCAGCGGCGGCACAGATGAGTGGTCAGAAATTGATGGGGGGGGGGGGGGGAGACAGGTGGTGGGGGCAGGGTGCTCATGAACCTTTCTTTTTCTTATCAGTATACATATACGCCAAACGTTTATAACATTTATCTCACCCCAGATACTTTTTCTCCATAGAATTAACATTGGAAACTCGTATAACACCCATTAGATATTTAGGAAAAATATCCAATGGGGGATAATGTCACAAATGTTAGCCCATTAGTCAATATTATGGGTGAGATAAATTCAGAAACCCATTCAAGTTTAGGGTCAGAGCTCGATCCCATCTCATTTGAATCACATAGCAATTCACGCGGCTTCGCCTTGTGAATTACTACGTGATTCAAACTCGATGGGATACGAGCTCAGACCCTAAACTTTCATGGGTTTCCTCTATAGTATATGACCAGATTATATATATCGCGCACAGGATATTTCCTCTCATATACGCCTGGCGGCAAATAAGGCCATTACCCTTCCATATACAAGAGGAAAAGGCATTGTATACGCCAAATACGCTGACGTGAAATATGGATGTATATATATACATGAGACACATGCATTTACGCAGTGGCGTATATATGAATAAATTAGGTGTTTTCGCGCAGTGGCTCATTTTTCGCCTCCGCCATTCACATCGATTGTAATCACTTTTCTAAGCCTTCTGATGGCGGGTAGTCGTCTCCGTCAAAGGTATATGATGAATTTTCACAGCAGCAGAACTCTGTAAATAATGAGAAAATCAACAATCACGGTGGACTCATGACAGCAAGTAGGGGTAAAGCAACTTTAGCAAGGCTGGGGCAGACATTTAATGTTCAATTCACAAGGCGTAATTCAGGCAGAGTGCGGCCCATCAGTATTGCCAGACCAAGCTTTGTGCCTTCACTTCTGCTAGCAAGTGGGACGAATATTAGACCGATGAATATTAGAATCAGAATCGTGATCTGCCTAGTCACATTGAACTTTACAAATCACACCTTTCCCTTCCACGAGATCTCCAAAATAAGCAATACATCGTCTTGTAGATAAAGGGAAATCAACCTTCCAAAATAAAGAAAATGTTTCACTAAAAATTAAAGCTGCAGGAGAGCTGCAGGACACTTTTCAGGAGCTCTCCCGGCCCGAGGATTGAAAATAAAACGAAATTTGAGGAGATCTCCTAGATCGTCGCCCATTTGCAACTCTCTTTCCCCACGATATATTGAAATATCGAACCCAAACTCTCCTAGGACCTCTCCCCGGGCATTTCAAGCCTCCTCGGGCGAAAAATAAAACAGGGCCCTGGACTGACTGTGTGAGACTGTAGTACCAATACCTTTCGCAAAGGGACTCCTCCAAGTGGCTATGGAATTCTAAGTGCTCATCACATATAAGTATGATAGTTCAATCGTCAATATTTCTCTATACATCCCATACATTTGATTCCTTTGACGTAAGAATATACTTTATTTGAATTTGTAGATAAAAGACCTGTAGTAACGTATTCTATTGACTAGCATGGCGAGTACGTGTTATCCAACAGTGCATCTCACAAAATGGCTGCATATACATGACCAATACAATAGGTTTTCAATCCCCAAATTCAAATAGGTCGATATTATCTTTTCCTATGCCAATCTGGTTGGTCTTGGTACAAAACGTATTTTCTCTTCTATTGTCCACAAACATGTATCCTATGTTCAAGTATCAACGTGGCAGATGGCCGGGATGGATAGAAAACCATTACTAAACTTGTATTACTAGCACTTGAATTTGTTAATCAGATTTCCTGGAGGACTCTGTTTAGAAGAACATCATAATAGTAGTACCGCAGTATAACCAGTTTTAATGAACCGTTTTGATCAGTTATCTCTTATATTCGGAAAAACTCATATTAGTTCATGTATTTAACTTCGTTCCTTTTTTAAATTAGTTGCAATGAGTCATTTGAGGTTTGATTGGCAGAGTCCAATGTCGTTCTCAATTACCCATGACCTGTCCTCTTATTTATTTGGAGAGGGGACCAGTTAATTCTAATATGTGTCTATCCCAGGCGAGTCTTCCAGCGTATACAAATCTAGGGTAGGAGGTTAGCAAGGGAATCAGACTGACTCCTTGTCGCCACCTAGTGTCGCTAAGCATGATTAGAACAATACTTTTCACCCAACAATTTATACTGATTTCCACATTTTTCTAGAAAAAATTACATCCAGTAACCTGAGGTGAAATTATGATAATTATTTTGGTTATGCATCGAAGAGTAGATATGACTGACTTGTCGCTCGTTTGAAAATTAATGAAAACTTTTCAGGATGTTTTCCTTTCACTTATAATTTCCAGGAAAAAAAGTTGGTGTTCTTCTAGACGGTGGAATCTCTAATGTATGAGATGTTGGATGTGATAATTATGATAGACATAAGTGTTTTGAATTAATTTTTTCCTTAAAATTTCTTTTCTCAAATTCCAGGATAGGATATAAAGGTGTATTGAAATTGATATACTTTACAAACCAATTCACCAACGAGTTGCCTTTCATTCTTCACGTTATATATAAACAATTCACATATAACCTGGATACAAATAGCAGAAAGCTGTTACTCTCTCCCATTACCTAATAATCAGCCAATTACAGGTACATTTTCACCTTGAGCCATGTGCCACTCGCAACATGTCGTGGTGAATTGTGAGATAGTTTGGAAGATACGTTGATGTGTCTACATTCAGCCTCAATGCGACCTGAGGAAGCTAGAGGTAGCAGAAAGGGCGCTAGGTTCTGATCGGCAATCTGTAAAGGCAATGGTCCACGGGGATACATACGACTCGACTGGTTTCGTCCCTCGAAAGCCACCTGCTTGTTTATAATCATTTGTGATACACGTTTGTCTGGTCTGGTTGATAAAAGTCCATTCGTTGAACTTCAATGTAGGAGTTGCCATATATTTGTTTGTCCTTTTGAAAATAAATACATTTTATGTTTAAATGCAGGGATTGCGAAGGGACGGTACATTCAACTGAATATTCCTTATATGTCAAGGTGTGCCCTCACGTTAATTCTGTTCAAAGAACAGTAAGGCCCGGCGTCCACTGAGCTCTAAATCGTCTACGATAGCTCTAAAAGGATGAACCTAAAAACTGATCACGATGCACGCCGAAGTGCTTAGCTTAGACGTTTGTCTGCGATACAGAGGTTCTACATTATCTAAAAAGATTACATTCTGCATTGTAGTGCATGCGGAAGTCTTACATGTCTATCGTAGTGGGTGGACGCCGGGCCTAATTTCGATATATAGCTGAATTTGTCACCTGTTGAAGATAACGAAGCTCCTTGATTTATATAATCATGTTGGGCAGTAGAAGATCTTGGACGGACTTACTTATATAACATTATCAAATACAAAATATGGACGTATAGTCCAGCAGTCACCTACTTGTTTTCTATAGGCAGTGCGCGGTGCCTATGCTACCAGGTGGCGTCCTAGCGAAAGTGGTGCTTGGCGTCTGCCTTGTAGAATCAGTGGCTAACCCCACCAGCTGCTTAGTGTTGTATCTGAGCGTACACCACAGTTACGGATCATGGGAAATCCACCAATCAGAGACAAGGCGGCTTCCCCAGGATCCTTGAATGTGACAGCTTCCATGGCAGCGGATGGGGTGCGTAGCGGACCTGGCGATCGTCGACCACGGCGTTTCCGGTGCAGGAGGCGGGAGATAATGGCGGTTAATAAGCTGCAAATTGAGCTGACTAATGGCTGTTATCTGTGGGTGACGGTGTTGGGCCGGGCTGGTGCGCGCGCACGGTTGTCGTCGGTGACAGTAAATGGCGCGCCCGACGGGCAAAGGTCGTCTGCTAGTATTATAAACGAGCGGCGTCTCTGCAAGGCACCGACGCTCTGGTAGGTGTCAAAGAGCTGAGTGGGAGGGGGTTGGGGGCGGGTGGGAGGGAGGGAGGGAGGGAGGGCGGGTGGGCGTGGACACTGCTGGATGTGCTGTCTATGGGGGGCTCTCTGCATGGGAGACCTGGTCTGGGGCTCAGCGCCCAAAGCTAGTGCACGGCGGTGCCTACCTGACGGGCATCTAGACACAGACGGTATCGGCCGACAATGGCTTCAGGCCATCACCATATGGGGTGGGGCGGGCGATGTAGATTGTGGGAGGGTGGTGGTGGTTGGGGGGCAGCGTAGGTTGCTTCTGCGCATGCCCAGGAGGCAGCGTTTGGCATCCATGGTGCCCGCAGGGGAGACTGGGTCAAGCGGCGACGCCATCTTGAAATGGCACAGCAGTGCGGCGCTATGTTCCGGTGGTGCCATTTAAACAAAAAAAAAACTTGTTTTTCCCATTAAGCAAATAATAAAAGTGTAAAAAACCACCCACCTTCCCCACAGACACACCGAAGCAAAGCACCACCCACCCACCCACCCATCTACTCTCCTCTATGCGAGATACCAACCAATGTATAGAAAGAAGTCAGCTGCACTGGATTAGCCACAACGTGGTGTCGGATCGTGCTCTACAAATTAGAGACTTGAGCCTTAATTGGCGGAGTGGACACGAGTCCCGTGCGGCCACTGCGGCGCGGGGCTGGTCAGTGCCGACCAGCTGGCGCCGAGGCGGCCAGCTGGTGCCAAGGAAACTCCGTTATATGGCGAGCGGCGCGTTCAACCTCCATCACTTTCACAGCCCAGCAGCCGACAAACATACAGACACATGCATACCTACCTGCATGTCGAGCCATGGCCCCTGCACCTTCAATCGACTCATCAAACGTCTGCTGCTGTCTGACTCACACACTCGTCACCGCTCGGCACCAATCGGACTAGACCATCCTCCATTCTCACCCTCCCCACCTTCTCCAATTTTATTTTTTTTCATCCATGCTGTGTCAATCTGTTTACCTTCGGCGAGAACCATAGCATCGACCAAATCCATTCCACCATTGCCACTCACCTGGCACACACCGGCCATCCCACTTTTGGTCCATTTCAGGTACATTGGTTGTATTAGATGGAAGAAGCACAGCCAAACTAGACAGCGGCAGACGACTTCCAGGAAGCGCCCTCGTGGAGAGGAAGAAGTGCCGAATGAGGGGCTGGAAGTTAACGTAGTCCCGGGTAGTCAAATCGAGCCCCTGGGACTATGTCAACTTACAACCCTTCGTCCGGCTAGCAGCTAGCAGAGCAGACAACCGCAACCACAGCAGACGACACGTATTGGAAGCAGACGATAGTTTATCATCAAAAGCGTTATTCATCTTTAGCATCTAACTTTGTTACAGATCCACAAATTTCATTTCCAAATGGTGCTGTATAGAAATTATTGGATGTGTCTGTAGATAGATTTTTGTTACTTTATAGTACTGTGCTCTGATCTAGTTAGTATGATTCATATTTTTCATTACAGGCTTATTCAATTGCATCGCGGTTTTCACAATCCTTAATATGTTTCCAGGATATAAAGAGCATGCAGTTTTAACAGAGATAACGCATATGTATACATATAACTATATATATATATATGTATGTATACGAGAGATGTATATAAGAGATTTGATTAGCCCCAGCACAGCGCAATCATATTCAACTGTAATTTTTCTCTAATTATCAATCAAGTATAAGAAACCAGAAACTCTTACAGCACAGTAGACATTCAGTTTGTAATGTAATTGATAGCATTGTTCAGCTTTACAGCGATAGTGATATTATCATTTTACATATATTTTACATAAACAATGCCAAGCTTTCAGCTGAAATTAATGATAAACGAATATTGAATAACGTGCAAGTTCATTAAATGGTAAAACATACATATCTAACAAGGCCATGTGAAATATATAACTTAGCATAGCAGTTCTCAATTCAGATAAATTCCTTTTATGATCGGTCATGCACACACTACGGTCAAAAGCACAAATTGAATCAGTTTCATGTTACTGTAGATAAGGCTTCCCAAGATAAGAATCCTGAGGAATAATTGCAAAAAGATGTAGTGTACCAGAAGATACAATCTGTATTCAAAATTGGACTCTGAGTGGCACTATCTGGGAGAATCTAGTACTCCATATATATTACTGCATGTAGTTACATTGATCTGTGAAGCATGTGTCATCATGTAAAAAGCAATTTGATTATATGGAAGTTTGTCTGATGTAATGTTGCTTTCAGTTCAATGTCCTCTGATTTAAGCATACAGCAATATTCCCATGTTAACTTTTTTTCTCAAAATTGTGCCATGTGGACTTTGAGTAATAAGACCAAGCGGTACCATTCAGCTTTCGGCTACGAGACAAAAACTGCCTGCAATTATACATGCTAATGAAAGGATAGCAATTTTCCAAACCACTCAACCACCACCCAGAGAACAATCGACAACTCGTTAAACTATGTAGAGTGTCTACGCTATGTCATCTACATGAATATCCACAGAAAATAAGTAGGAATCAGTATCTCGTGTTTCCTTATTTTGAGAGGGGAAGGCATTGTTTTGAATCTCCTTATCATCAATGATCATTTGATTCCTAAGAGAGTCCACAAAGATACTGTATGAGAAGCCTATATTGTTTAATAGATTTGATAAATCATTATTGAAACTGAAGTAATGTTGATATGCATGCATATGATTCTACAGAAAACTGAATAAAGGGAACTTGAATGAAATCTTCATGGAAACAGAAAAAAAAGAAGAAATTGCACAATTTAGAATTTTATCAATGTCTTCTCATACAGTTATGAGCTATAGAGTATATTGTAGTAAACGCACTTATTTATCATAGGGAAGATTGCGTCCACCAACGTCTATTATGTTTGCATTCACCCTGGGACATACTTACAATATCCCCAATATGAATGAATACATGCTACACTGAGCTAACATCTACATCTAACAACACTATCACAAATGAAATTTACGTTATAGCAGAGAGTCAATGGCGATAGTTTATATAACAAACTAGTCCCGGTTCCATGGCAGAAATAAAATCTATACAATAAACTCTTACCATCAGTAGCGGTCTGCAAACAATATGTACCTGGAATTAAGTTGAAAGAATCCTTACCTTCAAGAGCACCGTAAATGCATTTCAAACGTCAACAACTACGTCAGTCTCAAAGACCTGGAAATCTCCAGATGATGGTGTAAATATGCACCAAATGTTATTCTAGAAGTAAAGTGTATGTATGTCGATGGTGAAAGGCGTTCCTCCAAATCCACAGACGTTGACGATAGCTCACTTCACGTGTCAGTCATCCACTGTTGGCGTGTAAGGCATCTTGTGTGGAGGAATTCCATTTTAAAATTGCCTCCAGAGACGTTCTCCTACGCGTTTTAAGCAAGCCGGTGACCCAGTGAATTTCCCGCCAAATCATCAGAGCGAGGCTGTGACCAGTCATCCGTGCTGCTCTATCGGCGTTTCCCGTTGGTGGCGCGGCAGTCGCTCTGCTTGTGCTGCGAGTGTTGGCGTTGTGACACAGTGATTCGTTTTCCCGCCAATCGGACCCGTTCCCCTTGACTGCGTCTTCCGGGTGTTGTATCGTCTGCTTCTGACGAAATGCTTCCAAGGCTGGCGGTGGTGTCAACATTGACTGATGACCTTTTAGTATTGTACATCAAAGTCAAAGTGGACACCCCTTCAGCCTTGAGCTATCCCTCTCGAGAGGGGGCCGACATGCTGACAACTTCATCTTTAAAAATAACCCATCATCAGTGTACCCCTGATCAGCCTATGGTTCGTCTTCGCATGGCTCGACATGGGCCAGAGGTATAGGGCATATAGCTATTGTGTTATGGAGACGGCCATCTTGCCGCCCGACGCTAAATAAAACACCAGGTAGCGGGTCCAGTTATCAATGGATTTTATTAACAATATTTTCTTTTTGGGTTGCCTTAAAATGGTTTTAGCCTCGTCCTATGATTATCTATAGATTATGACAACAGAAGATAGTGGTTGTCCCCCGACTAGTGGCGTTATCATAGAATTTCCTGGCGGATGATGGCAAGACTAGCAATCACTATGTGCCCGATACGCCAGGCCTATTTTTCAGATGAATTTCTAGTTGTACTCTGACAGACTGTGTATGATCACAGATGGCGATTCTAAAATTTTCCTTAGCTAAATCCTGTTACATCCGAGACTAGCTTTAACCTAGGAATGAGCTATCCTGGTTATAGATCAGTCATCAATATCAAAGTCATTGCTCAAAAAGCATTACAATCTGTACAAATACGATTATTTTACAACGATGTTTCCTATCATGCAATTGTGAGCGAATGATTACGTATGCACATACACCAATATAAAGACTAGCAGCTCTAGAGCCTTATCTATCACACTATCGGTGTAGGCAAACACTGATACGTACCTAGCTCATGAGAACACTGAAACGCTTAGGGCTAAGCAATGGTGACTAACACAAAGCATAAGGGTTATTTATTGAATTTGTTTGATGTACACTTTTTTTTAAATTACATGCATGCAATATGCCAGGGAAGGTGAGGACTGGTATAGTGGGGACTGGGTGGGTGGGTGGGTTGGGGATGTAGGGGAGGGGAAGAGGGGGGAGGGGGTCCTGTCTGGAACTATTTTCCCAGCTTCAGTGAAAGGGACTAGGTGACAGTACCTGTGATTTGTTGGCGTTTCACCAAAAGGCAAAGTGTCAGTTCGATTATGTAGGAATGGCCCCGGGGACTTAAAACTTAAGATGGCGTCTGAGTTTGACACTTAACCTGCTACCAACACATGTTCTCTTTAGTGGCCTGGTATTGTGTGAGCCATGGCTTTTAATGAGTTAGATACAATGAGTTTAACATGCCAATTAGATGGGCAGATACAAATAGGTCTGGGTTTCTCTATTATCTCATAGCTGGGTTCGCCCATAAGGGATGATTACATTCCCTTTCAACGTCATTTTATATTCTTAAATGGCTGGCATTGAGTCGAACCTAGTGTGCCGAAGTGAATAGCAAATAAATTCAATTAGGGATCGAGTTTAGCATACCCTATTGTAAACGAGATAGAAAAAAATATGAAAATAAAAAATACATTTCTATGTAGACTTCGTGAATCATTGTTGCATAACCGAAGGCAAGGTCAGAAGATCATTAGCGTTAAAAGAGGTTGATAAAACGTTGTGTAAATCATTACAACCCAAAATACATTGCAGTGAATGGTAGAATAGTTACCAATGCAAAGCGCCAGACGGTCGACCCACTGTTTTAGGGGTATTCCCATCAATTAGATTACACGCCTCCAGAAAGCTTTTCAATGCTCCACTCCAATGGACGATTTGTACAAAACAAACCTTCAAAGGATTAATGAGGAAATACTATCTGAAACCCCTTATCAAAATATTATTGAGTCTGAATTCTAACTAGTTCTTTTTTACTATATATAAGCACAGAAAAAATTATAAGTATCATTTTCCTGTGTTAACTTGGACTATATAGGACTTCGTGAGGCCAAAGGACTGTAACAATCCTGAGGTTCATATTCACCGCGTGAAAAAAATAGCATAATCTCTGTTTTGTTAAAATCACATATCGACTTTGAGAATCACCAAATAAATTCGGCACAAGAGTTTCATACAAGGCATATTGAGTTACCACATTCAAGGAAAAGTCCCTCTTAGCATCAGTATTGCTGCTACTTATTGATGAAAATGGGATTCTATATTCTTTGAATGTGTTAAGAAGTGCTGTCTGGCCTTGAGAAAATTCAGTCCTGGAGTAATTTCATTCTACAGAAAATATTTTACGAAATGAGCGTAGCTTATTAGGTTATGGTACTTTGCTAATAACTATAACGTTGCCAGGAAATAATTGATGAAATAGGTTATTGTTTTTTTCATTAAGTGTGTGGAGAGATAAAAGTATCCAGCTGAAAATGAAGGATAGTGGATGCCTGCATGTATTCAATAAAACCCCACAAGGGATTTACTAGGTGCACAAAAGAGATTGAGTTTTCAATATTTCGAACTATGTTGGAAGCACGTGTGTACAGTCTCATTCTTAAATAATATTAATGGAAATAACAGAGCTTGCTCATGAAACGAAAAAAAATGCTGCTACAAAAGAATATGAACCCTTTTTTTTAAATCTTTTAAACAACACACTTGATATTCCCAGCGTTGAGTAACTATCCCGACTGGCATTTGTGGCCGATGGGCAAGCTGCACAAGGTATCCTTTGTTGAATTCACCTTTTATCGCTCAGGGCGGGGACCCGGCGGGACTGGGGACCCAGCGGGGACCTGGGACGCTGCCTCGCTTTGAGAGAACGCCGGTACCTGGTTGGCGGACCACGTGATATTTATCTGGAATATAGAAAGACTGCCAGGTAATCTGCAGCCACCAGCTGGTTACAGGGAGCGCATAGATCACCCACTCTGCACGGAGTCGCCACCTTTAACTACATTAATTAGGCATCCAGGTGGCGACACTAGTGTTGTTCCGCGTCCAATCCCAGCATGCAGCAGCTATAAACGCAACAACGAATTCCCTCCACCTGACTGTTTTTGGTATACATGTACGTTAGTTTTATTTTCTCAGTTCTCTTTTGTTTTTAATTTTGATGGAACACATATCATTAGCCATCTGCTTTATAGCCACGCTCTAATGACGGTAAAATGATGGAGAAAACAATTGGAGCCAATTTCTCTGTTTTGTGCAATAGTTTCACGTAACGGAAGTGGATGACTTTAGCTTTAGTTATGGAATTATTTGGTCAATGAAATTTTCGGATTTTTTTCCTCGAAATTCCCGAATAATCCCTGGGACATCTTCACCTTCCAATTAACACCGTGAGATCAAAGACAATGGAAATTGACTGCAGTAAAGCATGCATCCACAACTGCCCCCTGGCACCGGTAGCTCCCAGGGAGCATTACCTTCGCTGACTTTCTCACGTTCGGAAAACTTACCTATAAATCTCTCAATAGATGGCAAAGGCTCCCGAAAATCGTTATAAATTAAAAGTACTGGTACCTTATTTTTGAATTTCAGAAAATACATGATTTAGTTGAGTTTTTTTCATCAAACGAAATGCACAATTCTCTTTAACTGAATGAACCATATCGAAAGCAAATAATCAAATACCTACGCCGATAACCTTTATATTCATCAACCTTTATTGTGGTATCGGTAACCTTGTCATACCAGCATTATAAACACTGACATACCCAGTGTAGTGGTCTGATCCTCAAGTGGTACATCTGATAAAAGCCTGTTATTTCTTTACTATATTCTTGGGTGTTTTACTCTGCTCGATATTCTGTCCCTATTAGCGTAGATGTAGGTGCCTCAGCTGCTACTCATCAAAGAAATATTGCATGTTTTACATGATGTCATATTGCTACCTGGTAATTCTAAGGATGTAAGGTCATCAGAATGTCACAGAGTTCACTATCAGATATTTGGCCCTGAAGAACTGACTGATCAGTTATCTGCGAGGTGTTTTTCTACCATTAAGGTAATTAACATATCTAATTTATATTTTATCTAATTCTCTCTATGTGCCCAGAGCTAAGCAATCGTTGCATGAAAATCTGAAGATGTGAGAAACTTCAACCCGATCAGAAGAGGCACATGCAGTGAGTTAAGTGTGTTAAATCTCGCTTTAAAACAAATAGCTACAAAAGATGTAGTGAGCATCTGGGATTTACGTTATGGAATCTTCTAAGTATGAAAACATAACTATCACAGGTCTATGAAGTAACTTTCAAACTAGTTGTTAGTAATGAACTTTATCTCACCCCTGGTATTTTTTCTCCACAGACTTAACATTGGGAACTCATATCTAACACCCATGAGAATTTAGGAAAACATCCAATGGGGGATTATGTCACAAATAATAGCACATTAGTCAATGTTAAGGGTGAGATAAATTCAAAAACCCATTCAAGTTTAGTGTCAGAGCTCGCATCCCATCTCGTTTGGATCACTACATAATTCACGCGGCTTCGCCTTGTGAAATACTTCGTGATTCAGACTCTATGGGATACGAGCTCAGACCCTAAACTCTCATAGGTTTCCTCTATAGACACTGTCCTTGGTTAGGTGTGGGAAGATGATCCTTGCTGTATACTCTCTTATTATCCAGCGTATATAGAATCTTCATTGAAAATATATGGGATTTAAAAACTGTCACATACGATAACAATTGTATACGGATTCAAACACATTGTATATATTGCCACAACTCCATTGTATATTGGAAAATAATCTCTTTGTGCTATGAAGCAAAATGATATTCCTATTGATGCACACCTTCATATGGCAATTCCTGCATTTGATCTATTCGGGAAAATGGGTAATGAATACAACAAACGATGGTTTTGTGGACAGGCACTTCGGTCACCAGTCCACAAGAACGTCGATTATTGTCTATGTATAGTGTATTGTGCATATCTTTATAAGCTATTATATCAACGAAATTTCACTCAACGATAGACTTGAGTACCTGTTTGACATACTATATTTCAATATCCTCCATATAGCCCATCAGCTGTCATCGCTAACGTTGATATCCTCATCTTTTAACCCTATGGATTACCTATTCAGCAATCTTCATTGCGCCATCATTCATCTTATAAATCTTATATATATAACAGTCTATTAATGCATCATTATATTCATGGACTATTTGTGCATCCGATGAAGAACGATGAAGTTTTTTTTTTAAATACACTCACAATGAGTGCACAAGAGTTGGCTACTCTGAACTACATGCTGTATCTCTTTTTCTATAACAATTTTTCGGGATTTGCTTAAAGGCTTACCTGTCTCCCAAACACTTGGGCAGCATTTGATAATTCATCGTTTAAACCACATATGAAATTATTTGTCATACACTTGAAATATCTAAGAGAGATAAAACTGATTTAGTTCTATTTACCATGAGAGCCAATGTTTTAGTTGAAGGTAAAGTATTGATTCGATCTTAAGAATTTTCTAACAGTCTATTTGTTTTTCTCTTGTGCTTATGAGTTTCTCCAGATATGTCTTTGAATACGGCAATTTCCGATTTCCGTAAGAAACACTGTATGATACCCAAAATGGAAGATTAGTTTGATCAAGATTATTCAATATTGATATACATATCAAAATCCAATTGATTCCTAAGACATTATATGCAGACAGAATATGATGTGAGTGATGAAGGCAACAGTTTTCAGTTCATCACATCTTATATGGTCATTTACACGCCGATTGGGGATAGATGAATGTATACCAGTTATAAATAAACAATCCTTGAGAAAATACCTAAAATTACCCAACTATTAAAATAAGTGGATTTCTATTGGGGTCCTAGTAAATCGGGGATAGGAGGGGGGATCAGGAGGTCATTACTTAAATGCCGTACTGACTTGTTGTAGCTTTGTTTCCCTCTCTATAGACACCCGTTTGAAGAGTACGATAAAATCATTGTAGTGATATTCAATTCGATTCGGAGACGATCGAATAACAGAACTACTCCTCAGACATAAGTTCAGAAGACACAAACATTTTGCTTCAGAACTAGAGTAAAAAATAGAACAAAACCTTTTCTGGAACTTGTTGGTGATTGTTATATGAAATCCCTTCATGAGCATAGCTTCTCAGTATACACACCCTGTGATCTAGTTGACAATTGTAGCAGAGAAAGCTGATGCTCTCATATATGTTGTCAATGTATGACATTCTTGCAATAGGATGTAGTGTTTTCAATGAATCTGCCTGCACTGTCATGTTTGCGAGTTTTGATAATAGTGCACCAATGCAACCACTTGATTCTAGGTATGTGAGACTGAGGTACCATCTTCGAATGGCAATATATAATTTCGGAATCTGGGAAAAAAATACTCTCATATTGTCCATATGGCCCTTGCTCCTAGAATCATAGCTGAGAGGGAATGCACGAAATATCAGATCCACCAATTTTTTTTAGTACATGTGATACAAACGTTTACGGTTATTTTCGAGTACCACAGTCCCTATACTCAAACTGACTGGTTATAAGGTGAAGTAAATAAAATGTTCTGTATTTATTTTTCAAACACTAGGCCTGTGCATAGGATACCAAATCTTGACTGAAAATTGCAGAACAGTTCCATATGGATACTATACGCAAGACAATGCTATTCCTCCTCTCTATAACTATACCCTATGAAAAGTTCAAATCTGTTAAACCCTGAATAAACGATTGGAAAATAATGTATTTGTGCAGAGATATACTGTTGGGACACTGCATGATAAAGACCACCTAACCATTATTCCGTTACTATATATTGCTAATGTGTATTGAATTTGAGGTCTAAATGGGGTCTTAAGGGATCTAAATGCAGTATTTCGTGAACTGAAACGTTAACTTATGAAGTAAGGAGATAATATATGGATATGGACTTCCCCTTTTTGCTTTAGGGGAGACCCCTCTTTAGAGTGTTTGAGTCTTTTTAACAGGTTAAAACAAAGATTTCTCTATGTGAATCTCAACCACAGAATGTTGAGTCTCTAACAAATTGTCGCCACCTATACTACCGCGGGTTGCTTATACAAAGAAATATCAAACGTACGATTAAACTTTGATGCCGTAGCTGTTAATGCAATACAAGCTATCTTTCCTTTGCCTGATTTCTCCTCTCTGTCAGAATGCACTTTCGTACCATAGTATTTAAAGGTAGTTTGGTTACCCTTTCTGTAATTCAATTTACATATTTCAGAAATAAATCTGCAGAAAGGCACATTTTTTGTTAAGATTACATGACCATGATGAAGACAGGTTAACACATTCAGCACGGGAAACCCCATTTCCAAACATTATTGACTTTCTGGTAATTCTGTTGATTTCCTATACTAATTGTACCGATTTAATGCATTAACATATACAGTTGTAGTCACAAACATGCTCTTTTTGTAGTCTATCCTTCCTTAATGGAAAGCATAACCTGTCTATATTCAGACCACAACACACCTGAATCCCGACATCAGCACCCAGGCCAACATATTGTTACATAAAGGCTTACCCCCACCAACGCCGGTTCTCGTCCCGATAGGTCTTACGATTGACTTCCCGATATGAAACCGATTCTATCGTAAGGCCAAAACAAATCGTGGCAGTATAACAGGTTTCTGCGATCGACTCCTCACGATTGTATACCAATGGGCTGCGATTGAAAACGCCAATCGTAAAGCTCCCGATAGAATCCAACATGTCAGATTTTTCGCAGCTTGTCATAGCCTACTGTAGCCGATTTAATGTGAAAATATCTCTTGCTGGTGAAATACATGGCGCAAATTATGAAATTCTGGAATTAGGTAGAGCGAATATAGATACATGATCGCAATGAATATGATATTATTTGATTAAGTCTATGTTTCTGAAAATATCGGAATTATGATTCTACCAGATTTTTTAATTTGATTATCTGAGTGTCTGGAATATTATATAATATTTTGTAAATACCTCTAAACGATTATTCAGATTCAATGAATATTTCCAAAATTATAGTATATTTCAATATTGAAATTATGCTTGAGATGCACATTGATACACAGATTGACTCGTGAGCCAATCGTAGCCATGGTTTAGGTTTTTGTCCTTCAAAGCCATTCCGACGGTCTACAATAGACACCCATGTCCACGATTAGAATTATCAGGCACCCTACGATGGGCTACGATCAGCCTATCGGGAGGTCCATCGTAGACCACCGGCGTTGGTGGGTGCAAGGCTTAAAGGTACATTGGCCACTTTCCTTCTTTGCAGCACAATATTTGATACGTTAATCGTGTTCTTAGTTAGTAACTAAAAGTAACAGACTTTGTTATGGAGTATGAGTACTGGGAGAGGTGACTAGGGAAAATATCTCCACTTGGTATTGCGACTGATGGTGGTAGATTGTAGCTTACCTTAGGCGTTTTCCTGCTCAGCATTACTGTGGGTAGAAACAGGTTCGTTCCTGTTGCTACTTTAAGGACACACACGTTGTCTTCTGTACAGCATGTCGCAAGTCACATTTCATATAGAAGAACGACCGAAGGATGGCAATGTTTGCGATACGGAGGATATCCATGTTAGCAAACCAGAATCCTAGTCATGTTCACACTGTGTATATGCAGCAGCAAGGATGCATCTAATCGAGATTGGGAGAATAGCACACCCTCTTGTAAACCAATAGCATATACTGGATGTCCTTTAGGGGAGGTATGTAGGAGGAGCCGTGTGCTATCCTTGGCCGGTTCCTTGGCCAGCTCCCTCCGGTCCTGTTCAGGGTGTGGCGGTGAAATGATCGTTCCCTGACAAGACAGGGGTATATATACAGCACCCTGTACATATACAGCACCCTCTACCATCGTGCAAACCACCTGGTGTCTAGTGCAACTGCCACCACCGGATAGCTGGAAAAAGTCTACACTGCTCCTGACCAGCCACTTATAAATCACCTTTTGAAAAGGCAGACAAGCAGAAAAAAACACCCCGGTGGTGTTTAAGTGTGGGGGGTTCGGGCGGATGGTCCCCTTGTCCTGTGTGTCTGTGCCTGCGTAAGGTCCCTAGGGGCAAGGAAGACACTTTTATCTTTTTCCCGGACCCCGTAGGGCACTGAGGCCCCCTAAAAAGAAGTTTCCCCACGAGTCACTTCCGGAAGAGGGCCCGCCTCAGCTGACCGTCATTGTAGTTTCTTCTCATTGATGAGATTTCGTTTTAAATCAGCCATGTCCGTTTTGAATCTCTCCAAATGACAATGTGAATCATAAGATTCAATTTTAATTTAATTCCCTATTTGCTATCATGGATATCAATTGAGTTTCCTTTCAATTAGTTAATTTCCACTAATTACTGTCATTATTTGCCGCTTTGTGTGTTGCCGACAGCCTATCTTGACACTTCCCTTGAAGCCCATGATAAAGATTTCATTAGATTCTGATTTAATTAGAGAAGAATGGTCCATGTAGTGTATCCCACAAAAAAAAGGAGGCATCAAGCATGAGTTATCTAATATGTGACATCCTTATAGCTACAGTTACCCTTGTATTCTAAACAGCATTCAACCAGCCTCAAATTCATAACACATCCTCTCAAGCATTTGATATTGATAATCCTCTAAATTGTATCTATTAACGCTTCCCACCAACATGGCATTGTCTTGAAAAGGGCGCATGAAATCAGTTGACCAATTCGAATTTTTATTTTATTGTTTTATATAAAGGCTAATTAAAGGGTGTTTTTTTAAACTCTAATTGGCGTCCCATTCTTGTTGGTTGTATACAGCTATGATACTGGACATGACAAACCCTCCAGATGCAGCGTTGCATCTGGCATCAACCCTATGGCCACGTCTTTTTTGTACTTTTCTGTCTGCCGTATTTGGCGCTCCCCGCCGGCCACGATCACGTGATGATATTCGGCGCAGGATTCGGCGAGACTCGGAGTACCTCGTAACGTCTGAAGTCAGGGGTCAGTCTTGCGTAACGCCCTGACATTTTAATTATGCAAAAAATAGGTGGGAGGGGGGCATGTGAGTTATGAAGCGATGGCGGCCTGACCAACGATGTCCATCTTTGATGTCCTAACTTTGAGAGTCGCCGCATAAATTTTGAGAAGTTAATCTTTGAAGTGTCTTGTTCTCGCGGCGGGAGACTGGAGACTGCCATGAGCGCATTGCTCAAGTGGTGATTTAGTAAGACAATATGTCTGCCATTAAGGGAATGTCTGCAATTTACGTCAGATATCCAATCGCTCTTGGGGGTTATACATTGTCAGTGCTGGGAAAATATTTCTCTCTTGCAGAGCAGTGTGATATTGCTCATTTTGCTGAAAGATTACTCAATTTATGAAAAGGCAATAGCACTAGCGTGTTGGCATCGACACCATTGTCAGAACATCATCTCAACAATGAAAGCTGGCAACATCTGTGATGGTGTACATATCTAAGGTTCTATTTGTGCAACAATAGCAATTATTGTATGGTAAGATATGCCCCATGTCACGTCCAACCGTTATGTCAAGATCCAATTGCCCTTTTTTGCTCAAGCAGCCTAACTACACATTATTGATATCTTGCTATATTGTATTCTTCTCTAATACAGCTGCATTTCAATTTTGCTACTTTGTTAAGGCAGTCGACTAATGGGTATGATTACGGGTATTTTAATAAGGTATGGCCTGGCGTCCACCTACTACGATATGCCTCCGATATGGTATATGATGCACCTCCCGATAAATAATCAAAATCGCGTCGGAAGGTCGCCTAATATCGGTGCAGTTGACCACGTTTCTGCGATTAGACACCGATAAAAACCCCATACAATGCATGGCGGATTTGCATGTCTAGACATATGTCTACGATTTTGCACCTTCCTGATATATCTCCGATATTTTCTACTTGTATCGGTGCCACATCGATAGGTCTAAATTTCTATCGTAGTAAGTGGACGCCAGGCCTAAGTCTCGAAGTAAATAAAATTCTTCAACATACCTCGCTATAGAGGGTCCTCATGGTAATTCTTTTCTTAATAAAAGTCAATAAAAATCTAAATAAAGTATATATGATTACTTTCCCGATAATGCAGTGTGAGACGAGGCTGCTACCGCGACTATTGAGCAAGTGACTGACCTGACGCTTCAAGCTAGGCGCCACGGGGTTAATTAATATTCATTACTTCTGAATCCCTTCACAGAGTTAGACCATTATTGGTTCATTCGGTCACGTGATCGATTTCGGGGCTTTTCATTGGCTGAAAAATCAGACAAAGAGCGGCGGGAAAGCCTCCGTGCCAATTAGATCCATTGTTCTTCTCTGAGTGTGGTGTGTGGAGGGCCTGTGGCGCCTCCTCACACTGACCCTCAGTACTTTCTCACCTGGTGGACAGGGAGAGAACCTGTATGGATCCGCGTTCGCCCCCTACTGGAAGTGTGGGGAGTTACTCTGTGCATTCAGATATGGGAATCCCTCCGGATTCTTTTAGTTCTTGCTCAATAGTTTCGACTGTCTAGTCTCGTCAGGCGATTGTAGCATACCTATATGGTCTATGTTCATGTCCTTGAGTGATTTTTTCTCTCAAGGGTCCGCTTTTTCTATTTAAAATAGAATTTTTCTGAATAAAAAAATTTTTCCCTTATGGGTGGTCAGTCACTTGGTAGGAGTCGCTGGGCAAAGAGAGCAATGGGAAATCATTGTTGCAAATCTTTTTCCACTCAAGGGGATTGACATATAGGGCCTGCAAGGTCCAGTGTGTCCATCTGGGTCCCGGTGGGGTCCCTTCCTTGTTTAGAAAAAAAATTTTGACGTGGCTTTAAGGTTTCTCTTTTACCCGAACTTGCTGTCCATAGTGTTCATACCTTTTGGGGCTTGACTCCCCAGTCGGTGGATCCAGTTATACTCAATTTTGTCTCTGAGTATTCCTGCCCTTTTGCTGTCTGGGTGTCGATATATGAAGTCTAGAATATAGACCTTCATGTCTCGTATCCCATTGTGGTGTCTGTCGTTGAAGTGCTTTGGTACATCGCTGATGACACTCTTTTTCACAACCGATCTCATGTGTTCTGAGATCCTTTCTTTTATTTTCCTTTTAGTCTGGCCAACGTATTGGACTCCACATGTTTTGCATTCGATGCAATATATTACATTTGAGCTATTGCACGTAATATTTGTCTTGCATCGATGTTTCGTTTTTTTGGTTTTTGACTTGATCCTGCCCGTACTGTCTAGCATTAGACAGTACTTGCAGTTCCGCTTTTTGCATCTGTTCTCATTGACTACCTGTTGTCTTTTGTTTCGCTTATTTCCCTCTGGGTGGTATTCAGTCCTGGCTCTCACCAGGTGGTCCCTCAGGTTTTTTGGGCGTTTGTATCCTTTCACCAATTTACTACCAAATAATTTTTTGGTGGTGCTTGATTTTCCTAGGATTTCCCAGTTTTTTTCTACTACTTCAGGTAGGCGGTTGTTTCCCTGGTGGTACGTACTAATGAGGAACACTTGGTCTTCATTAGTTTGTGACTTTTCCTTGGGTTTCAGAGTGCTTTCCCTGGTTACCAGATCTACTTTCTCCTTACAGGATTTCAGCAGTTTTTTGGGGTAACCCCTCTTCTCGAAGTCACTTAGTTTCTTGCGGGATTCTGATTCGTAGTCCTCTTTTTTCGAGCAGATCCGTTTTACTCTCAATATTTGAGAGTAAGGGATGCTTTTCTTCTGCGAAGGAGGATGGGCTGAATCACATCTAAGATATGTATTCTCGTCAGTGGGTTTATTGTATAGGGTTGTATACAATTTTCCGTCTGTGTCTTTGCGTACCGTGGTATCTAGAAAATTCACCCTGGTTCTCGAGGTTTCCATGGTGAATTTAATGGTTTTGTGTGCTTCGTTCAGGTATTTGAGCCATTTTTCTAACTCAATTGCCCCGAACTCCCAGATGAAGAATATATCATCGATATACCGCCACCATACCTTTGGTTTCAAATGGTATTTGGCCAGGAGTTCTTTTTCTAGACTTTCCATGAATAGATTGGCATACGAAGGGGCTAGCCTTGTCCCCATCGCTGTCCCGCTGATTTGTAGATAATTTTGTCCATTGAATTGGATATTATTCTTTGTGAGAACCATTTTGAGCAATTCTGCTATGCTGTCCGTGGTGGGGTTCGAACGGGGCCCCCTTGTTTTCTTCAGTCTGTTTTTTATTGATCTAATACCCTCATCGTTAGGGATGTTGGTATATAGCGCCCCTACGTCTAGGGTGCCGAGGATCTCGTCTCCTGTCAGGTCTCTAATATTCCCTATTTTCTCTAGGAAATGGTTGGTATCTTTGATATATGACCCTATTTTAGGTACTTCCGGTTTCAAGAACTGGTCTACGAATTTCGAGATTTTTTCAGTAGCGCAATTGTTAGCTGAAACTACAGGTCTACCTGGTGGGGGTAGAGTCCCCTTGTGGATCTTGGGTAGAAAGTAAATTTGTGGGGCTTTTGCATCTGTGCTTTTAAGCGCTTCTGCGAATTCGCCCGTGATTTCACCATTCTCTACCATAGCATTAATTTTGAGATCAATCTCCTTGGTGAATGTAGGAGTGAGATCTTTGTCTACCACTTTATAGACAAGATGGTCATTCAATTGTCTATTGCCTTCTGCTACATAATCATCTATATCCATAACTACGGTCGCCCCGCCTTTGTCGGCTGGTTTGATTACGAGATTCTTGTTTTTGGACAGGTTTTTTAAGGATATTTTCTCGTCTTTCGTTATGTTGGGTTTGGTGACTGATTGTACCTTATTTTTAGTGAGGCTCAGTTCATTTACTGTAATGAAACCCTCTAGATTAGCAGAGCCTTGTGGAGCAAAATTACCAGGTTTAGACTTAAGGTCTTTAGCCAATTTTTTGTCCATATACGGTGTAGGGCCTTTGCCTATTACCGTACCCTGTGGTAGATCTGTTGTAGTGGGTTGATGTCCTCCATTCCCTCTGTCGGAAGTCGTTGGTGGGGCATATGGACAATTCTAGCTTCCGCTCCCCCTCTTCTATCTTAGTAGTGTTGGGACAGAAGTTCAGACCTTTGTTGAGGATAGAGATTTCAGGATCTGTTAGTTTATGACTGGAGAGATTGACTACCGTACCCAATTTCTCATACTTCGACCATTTTTTCGTAGAATCGTCTTTGCCCGGTTCCCCTAGACAATTCCCCAGTGAATTGAGATCAACAAGGTTTTTTTCGGTACAGTGTTCTTTACTCGGTGACTGCTGGACATGGTTCAGAGGTTCGGTATTACAGAATACAGCGGTTTTATTCACGAAGCACACAGGTTTGACTACAGGCGGGTAGACTGACTTCCCTGGGGCTTGTTCTTCCCCCTCTTGCTCCCAAACTGACCCTTGCCAGCGCGACCCCGGCCCCTCTGGTTGCCCTTTGGGGCACAGGAGGCTGGTGCCTGAAAACCCGAATCAGGTTTGGCGTCGTCAGTGTGGGGAGGGGTAGAAGCTCCCTTAGGGTTAAGGATCACCCGGTCAGCCGGGATCCTTCCCGCTCGTTTCTGGAGGCGTTCCTCTAGAATGGTAACCTCCCTGAGGTAGTCCCTTCGTGCTGTTAATTCTGCGTGCTTATTAACAGCGTCTAGGGCATGGTCAATGTCTGCTTTCTCCATCTTAAGATCAGTCAGGCCATGTTCGATCATTCGTTGACAGAGTTCTTTAGATTTGCATTCAACATTCTCTTGAGTCTTCAGATACTCGGCGACCATGGTATTGATGCGTTGGGCAGAGGACTTACGTTCTTTCAGGATTTGATCCTGGATGTCCTTGTCCAAGAACCCGGGAATCGGTGCAAGACCCACGACCCATGGTTCTATGTGGTCTTCTTGCACACACGAGAAGAAGAAGACCGAGCGGGCCTCGCTTTTTAGCTGCCTTCCCATGGAGTCTCGAAGCTCTCTCCAGGTGCGGTGTAGGGCTTTAGGCAGCAAGTCGTCGATGACCTGAAAGGTAGAAACACAAGGTTTTAATCCCTTAGTCTCATTTTTGTTATGAGGTTTCGCACAATTGTCATCGATAAGTGAGGGTAAATTAGATTCATATAATGCCTTAAGTAGATCTAGGTTAAGAGAATCTTGTTGATCAAGTGTCTCCTTCACAGTATCATCGGGGTTAATGTACTGTGGAGGAGTACTGTGCCTCACCCCGTGTGGGGTAGGTATGTCTGAACCTTCACCCTGATTAGAGTGTTGGTCAGTCAGAGTTTCCCGCCTATTGGCGGTGTGGCTCTGAGGGTCTGGCTGTATGGCCGTACCCTTCTTCAAAGTATTGTTGGATGCGCTAGGACCTTCCAACAAATTGAAGTAGCTTGTAATCCTTCCTTTAGAAGGAGTTACAAGTGGTAATGTCTTATTGTTAGAACATATACCAGTGGTTTTACTCTTAGCTTTAAGGGTTCTTCTAGGTGAAGCCGGCGCTAAGGTGTGAACAACTCTACCCTCAGACTGGTCCTCGCGGGCCGACCATGTGCGTCGGGCCGCGGTTGACCTGTGCTGGTTGGGAAGAAATGAAAACATGGAGGGTTTGGTAGATACACTTACTTCATCCCCAGTGGAGGTTTTCGGTGTATCGGAGGGTTTACGGTGTAGTTGGAATACCGTAGTAGACCTCCCCTGTGCCACGCCGGTGTCGGGTTTTTCTCCCGTTCTCCGGCGCTTCAGGTGTGGTGCAGTTCCTTCCATGCTTTCGTGGTCGCTCATGTTGTGAAAGGCGTTGAAAAAGGCTCGAATCCGTCTGAACTAACTAAATCACACCCTGTGAGGTTAGATCTAGTTATACGTAAGGATACGAGGACAACTCGTTCAATAGAAATGCAGTGTGAGACGAGGCTGCTACCGCGACTATTGAGCAAGTGACTGACCTGACGCTTCAAGCTAGGCGCCACGGGGTTAATTAATATTCATTACTTCTGAATCCCTTCACAGAGTTAGACCATTATTGGTTCATTCGGTCACGTGATCGATTTCGGGGCTTTTTATTGGCTGAAAAATCAGACAAAGAGCGGCGGGAAAGCCTCCGTGCCAATTAGATCCATTGTTCTTCTCTGAGTGTGGTGTGTGGAGGGCCTGTGGCGCCTCCTCACACTGACCCTCAGTACTTTCTCACCTGGTGGACAGGGAGAGAACCTGTATGGATCCGCGTTCGCCCCCTACTGGAAGTGTGGGGAGTTACTCTGTGCATTCAGATATGGGAATCCCTCCGGATTCTTTTAGTTCTTGCTCAATAGTTTCGACTGTCTAGTCTCGTCAGGCGATTGTAGCATACCTATATGGTCTATGTTCATGTCCTTGAGTGATTTTTTCTCTCAAGGGTCCGCTTTTTCTATTTAAAATAGAATTTTTCTGAATAAAAAACTTTTTCCCTTATGGGTGGTCAGTCACTTGGTAGGAGTCGCTGGGCAAAGAGAGCAATGGGAAATCATTGTTGCAAATCTTTTTCCTCTCAAGGGGATTGACAAATTTTTTTCTAAACAAGAAAGGGACCCCACCGGGACCCAGATGGACACACTGGACCTTGCAGGCCCTATATGTCAATCCCCTTGAGAGGAAAAAGATTTGCAACAATACTTTCCCGATAATGTTGGTATACACATGGCAACTCCTTAATATCAAAACAGATAAAGAGCTGATTATGTAACAGGGCCTTATGAAAAAAACGCTCCATAACTTTGTGTGGATGGCCTAAGTATGAACCTTTTTTTTTCTTCTTTTTTTTAAAAGTTTTTTTATTGCGTTCGATTTTACAATCGGTCTTCCATGCAATAGCATATATAACAATAACAGGTACAATTCATACAATTATGATATATACAGATGAAATGGGTGATCGTGCAGTGACAGTAAATTTATGCTGCATCTTATCTTATACACATTTACAATCATACGAATCAGCTGTATTAGCTCCTCGTGTTCTTGGATATTCTCTATACAAGAGTTCTCCGCAAAACCTTAATTTATTTCAACTGCCATGTACATTCCTGTTTATATGTTATATCAAACAAATATCCAATATTTTCGGAAAATATGGATTATTATATAAGATGCAAATGATTTAGTTATCTAGAAATATGTCAGAATACCTGGTAAGTAAATTTGACCCATAGCATTGCCTTGACGATCTTTTTGATTTGACTAGAAATCACTCACTAAGCATATGCACAGCAATAAAGCTAAAGAAGTATCTTATGCCTCAAAACGCAAACTAAAAATAAAAAGATTTAACCAGTTTTTTTTTTTAATTTGGCTTTGGATGGATTGAAACAACTAATTAATTATCTCTGCCTCAAAGATTCCCATTTCACTTTTGTCAATAACATGAAACAAGTCATGAGGATTTTAATCCAAAAGATTTTAATACTGAGCAAAATTTGTTACATATTGAGCTCACAAATGGCAGTCAAGTTATACAAACAGATGCCCACTGCCACAAATGGCATCTGCATCTGTGCGCATCAAGAACGTCATTAGACAAGTAAGGCGTCCACCTACTGCGATAGAAATTTAGACCTACCGATTTAGCACCGATACTAAACGCAAATATCGGAGACATATCGGGAAGGTGTAAAACCGTATACATACATCGAGACATGCAAATCCACCACGCATCGTGAGTGGGTTTTTTTCGGTGGCTTATCGCAGAGACATGGTCAACTGCCCCGATATTAGGTGACCTTCCGACGCGATTTTGATTTTGTATCGGGAGGTGCATCGTAGACCATATCGGAGCAATACCGTAGTAGGTGGACGCCGGGCCTTACAGCGCCAACAAAATCGTGGTTCTAGAATCTGTTTATGAGCAGACGACCAGAATTATTCTACCTATGATCGACACAGGATATCAGCTACCATTAGACTAGAGGCGAAACAAATTGATGCTAGTTAATATACTTACAGCTGCAATAGAGCAATGAGTAATAGAAACTATGAGTAAACAACTGAAACGACTAAGCTTGTGAATGAATATCGCATGAATTTATTATTGGGTATTTATGCACTCCTAATTTGAGGTCTATCTTAACGGTTTGTACCATCGCATCGGATGTAACTGATACATTGCATTTATTACTGGACCACATGATATTGTAACTCACAGATTGCTCTCAGGAGATTAAATCTAATAATTTTATTTACATTGTTCATCTTTCCTCCTCTCCGGTCACAGGGATGTGAGGTCACCGTGTCCCTGTGACCACACCAATGAAGTAGTTCTACCTTGAAACAATACACAACCAAGGATAACAATTGAGAATCTAAGATAATGAGCTAGCGACCTAAAAGACTGATTAAGGGACCTAATAGAAACCCCCGCTACGGTGCAACATGATCCATTTGGACGTTGATTTCTATTTTCCAACAGTCATACAATCTATCTTTGATACAAATTTAACAACTATAAGAGATATAAAAGGCACAGAATACAAAGATCACACAATTGGCTTGGATAATGTTCTGAGTGATCCTCATATATCAGCGAGAGAAAAAATGCTCTTAAGAATGATTCAATAAAGTTCAATGTCCAACTGAACATTAAAAAAGTTCATCTTGTTTGCAACCAGCCCCCCCCCCCCCCTATTTTCATACATACAGCATCAGAGATTTGCTAGGGTTCCCTAGAAACCAATATGTTCCTATACAACAGGCGGTAGGAAGTAGATCATTAGTAAATATGTTTTCAATGTTTGCAAACAATAATGCAATGCAGCACGTTGGCTTTGGTGTCGTCTATTGCATGCATGGTGTGTCTCTGATTGAAACTCATAGAACTACAACATATACCAACTTTCTCCATAAAAGAAGAAAGATGCATTTCTCCGCGCGTTTTCTAGCTGTTCTCAGTACAAACACTTTTGGCCGGTCTGTTTGAGTTCGCGGATCGCTATATTCCCTTCGTGAGTTGTTCCGTGTACCTGCAAATAGGGGTTTGCATCGTGAGCGAGCTAGCGTTCCTTATTAGAGCGTCCTCGAACGTGTTATATACATTGCCAATAAAAGGTTGCTTGATATATTTTGATCCTAGACCCGGTTAGACAAATGGAAAGTTGACTGGATGCAAGTGGGTTTCGGAAAATGATGCATAGACTGAATTTAACGCAAACCTTTTAGTTGTTATTCATTTAAAATTGCACGCTCATTCATCAATTATGAACATAGTATTTACTCCTAGTTCATAGAGATATAGTCAGTTTTCAAAAAATGGGAGTTGAGTATGTGCTTGACAAAGCTATACCCCAGTTTGTTAAATATGCCACTGCCTTAATGTACAATCAAGGTTTCACATCTTCTCAACTCATGATGCATTAGACTCGTTAGTATCCTTCTTTCTGCCCCTTTCTGGGCCATTATTTTGTTGTTATCACCATTATGATATTATTCCTCTGAAATGAATATCTACTTCTTTAAAATTACTCTTTATTGTAAAGCCACTACAATGATGCATTATGTAAGACCACATTAAATAAAGGAATACCATTCAATCGAAAAAAAGAAACTACATTTATTTTGAAACTAGAAACGAGGTACCGTGAATTATAATGAATACCATGTTGATAAATTGGTGTACTGCCATGTACAAAAATTCCAATCATAAAATGCACGAATATGTCGGTGATGAACCGAGTCAGTCCCCTTATTATACATCGCCCAGCGCCTTCGGGTCGCCCTTGTACGTAAACCAGGGTGTCATGGCCGCCGGGCACTGCTGGCACGAACGCTGGCGGATGCGCGCGCAGCTGGGTGCACGAGGTGCCCTAGCGGTGGCGGAGGTTACCATCGACCCGCCGACTGGTGACAGGGCCCCGGGCCCGCCAATGGGGGTGGGAGAGGGCGGGCACGTGCCACATGAGATAACGCGAGAAACGGCGAGATAACACCAGTACAAAATGGTTGTAAAGGAAGTGGGCATTTGACCCTTGCTGCACGCACCGGCGTGCTTAGGGTCAAGGTGTGAGGGAAGGTGTGGAAGAGGAGGGGGTGTGGAGGTGAGAAACGTCCGTTAGAGGACGCGGAAGGGCGTCAGATGCGTTGTAACCACGAGGCAACTCGACGGTGGTGCCCCCTGTGAACGCATCTTCTGATTTAATGACGTTCTGAACTGCAAGGCTCTGTGTGTTGACTGCTGCCGAGATGTCTATGACTTGACGGAGAGAGACACAGCTGCCGGAATGTTTGCATAAACTAGCGGCGACGGTCGCAATAATGCACCATCACTTGTACATCTGTATTAATGCATTTACAAGAAGTTTTCATTTGTCTCAATTACAGTTTATATTTACATGTATATGTATACATGTATGAATGTATGCATATATGTATATATATATATATATATATATGTACATATCTATGTATGTATATATGATTAAAAATATGGTTATCAATATTCATGTATATCATCTGAATAGGACTATGCTATGGTATAAAGATATTGTCTCATATTCGTTAGTTGGACAGAAATGCCATTTGTCTTTGCCCAAGCCTAATCAATGTGTTCATCTATCCAAACCTTCATAAGACACCAATTATCCAATATTCTAAGTCTACGATTTGAGGCCTCCTTTTGGCCTCGTCGGCGACAAACTAAAAAAATCGTGGAGGTGTCGCCGACGAACCCGTCAATTAGTCAGGTTTTGTCGCCGCCCAAACTCGCTGCGTGCCAACAGGCTACGATGGGCTACAACAAAAAACGCTAATCGTAGAGGGTCTACGAAATTCAAAGATGTTTGAACCGTCGTAGACCGTCAGAAGGTCAATCGCAGTGCGCGGCAGTTTGTCGCCACAATAAGGCTTCCCACCTACTACGACGGGCTACGATTAAGTCCCCGACGGTGCTGCGTGTCGCCGACAGCGTCGGCGGCGCGCGGCGCCGTCGGGGACTTAATCGTAGGGCATTGTAGCCCGTCGTAGTAGGTGAGAGGGCCCCCCTACGATTTTTCTCCCGACAGGCCACGATTAACCCTTCAGCGAGGTCGGCGACAAACTGAAAAAAATCGTGGAGCTATCGTATAGCTTGGCGTCAATTTGATGGGTTTTGTCGCCGAGCTCTACGACGCGCGCCGACGCGCTACGACGCGCTACAACGAAAAAAATAACGTTAATCAACCATGTTTGAATTTCGTAGCTCGTCGTAGCCCGTCGGTGACGCACACGCCCGGGAAAATCTATAATATACGTGAAATGCTTGAACGAAAATTATGAAATTTGCAAATCCGGTGGGCCATATGAAGAAGATATGGCACCAAAGATTTAGTGTTATTTTATAAAGGCTAGGGGCCTCAAATCAATCATTTCATATTTTGAATTGAAACTAAGTTTTGATTTTGTATATGTGTTTAAACTATGTATAAATTAACCTGGCAAAGTAGCCATAAATTTATGACAATTATATTTCCAAAAGAAAAAAAAAACGTTGAGTAAAACTATTGACACTACTACCTACTATCGGCAATATATTATCACAACAACTCAAATAATGCAATCATGACAACAGTCAAATGGACTTATGTGCTCATTTCAGGACTTAATACTCCCGCTAATGAACTATAATCACTAGAAAAAGGCAGCTATCATAGTCGAAACATTGTATAAAATTCAGCGTTCTAATAAAGCCATCAATAAAACCATGGTCTGTTGTGGGGTTGTGCTTGTCTAAAACATTCATTGATTATAACAGATTTTATATATGCTACCTTAAACAGATACTGTAAAGTGTTTTCGCTCTCTCCTTTTGTCACAGAGCACGCTGGTAAAAAAACCCTCCTAATATGTTACGACGCACTACAATTTGCCTCCCGATGGGCTACGATGTCGGCGACAACGGCGGTGAGTGTCGCCGACATCGTAGCCCGTCGGGAGATTAATTATAGCGTGTGGTAGTCCGCCCGAGTAGGTGGGAGGGCCCCCTTATACAAATTAGTCCCCATTATGTCATTCATATGATATGATATTATTGCATGATTTTTAGATAGTATTGTGCTTTTTTTCGTTGAATTAATAAAAGTGTGTTGAGTACACAGATTGATTTCTCAAATTCGAGGTATTCGCAAGCTACGGTAAGGTGCATGATAAGATATAGTTTGGTGCATGCTTGGAAGTGAAACTCAAACCATGTGGCATGCAGATTTTGGGAATTCAGGTTTTGAAGCTATGGAAATGTGTCTCCCTTTCTCTCCCTCACTTATTCCTTCCCTTTCATTATCACACACACTCATTGGCTCTGTGTTTCTCTGTCAAAGCATGATCCATCTCTATCTTGTGTTAGCTTCTAACCTAAGATGGGCAGAATTCAGAAATATTAACTGAATTTAAAAGTTAGCCGATTTGCGCACGGCAATTCAGGATTCATACCGTCGATGCAGGATCTGTGTTAATTTTTTTATTAAGGTTTGCAACGTATGATTAACAGAAATAGGAGATTTCAAATATCTAGACACAACATATCTTTTTAGAAAATACATAAGAAATAGTAGACTTTTAACAAAGACCTTCAATTCGCCCTATCAGACCATCATTGGGCATCTGCTTGGAGAGCAGCCAGTCCTCCCCGCGAACACACAACACTGTCGGCCCCACTCCCTGAGGGATAAAATTAAACTATTTCTAACTGCACTCCACACCCTGCTGATGCCCTCAGGGGTTCATACTACTCACATCCTCAGTCCACCAGTCTCACCACCACACGCAGGAAAACCCGTCTCAGTCCAGCGGTGTTGACAGGTAAATGGTAGCAATGTCAATGACCTGTGCTCCGTAGAAATGGGGCCACGGTTCAATGACCTCAGCGTGTAGGGGTCACCCGGGCAATGACCACCACAGAGTTGGCAGCTCCTGAAGATAAGAAGGGCGCTGAACCGGGATGGGTTACGGGCGGAAGTCCGACTCTGTGTGCGAACGGATAGGGCAGGGTTGAGATCTCTATCCTCTGTCCAGTGTCTCTTAATCTATTTATCCCTATAACTATGTTGTCACGTCAGTATTTATGGCCATACATACTTCTTCACCGTCAGTAGTTTGTAGGAAAACAATGGCCCTCTTAGACTAGATACACACAGAGACAGGATGGAATCTATCACCATATCTTAGCTGCTCCAATTTTAAGGATCTACTTTTATGATTTTCAATAAATGGAAATCATATTTTCTATTTTCATCTTTTTCATACATCGGTTTGTAATCTTGTTTAGGTTTCTTTAATATTTCGTATAGAGGGGGCGGGGATTTGGAAGAGAATAGACTTGAATCTCATTTTATCAATGGTGTACATAGCTAAGAGGTTCTTGCACATTAGATTTAGCGTGTACACTGTGATTTAACTATTGTGATATGAAGAAACCAGGCCTTCAGGTAATATCATGTACACACCATATTACTCTGGCTCCTCAATATTCATAATGACCTGTGTTTTGAAGGCGGCAGGCGTTGAACCTACATGTGATTTATTCGGAAAGGATCACATATAAATACCCACGTGTCCTGTTTTCCTATTTACAATCTCTAATGTACTTATAGCATGTGAAGGTGAAAAGGAAAATGTCTCTTAATGAATTTGGAATATTCTAATACGTAATCAGCATTTCACATCAAGAAATCCACCATTGATGTGAATTGAAATGATATAATAAGATTAATATGATATAATGGGATTATATTTTGCAGATAACTTATCAATGTCTCGATTATCCTGATCTGGTACACAAGGTAGGATCTTCAACATTATCGATGGGAAACCATGATACTATTTTGGTTTTTCTTTTACATATTTTCGTCGATAGTATGGCCAGAATATCATTGTTTAAGTTTGGCACCGTGTCCGGATCGGCATTGTAGATTGAAAAGTAAATAACTCTATGTATGAGTGATCGACTAGGAACAAATGCTCTGTTTATCATTGATAAATGAGCATGGTATCATATTTTTTAGATCAAAGGATTTGGGTTATATATTCAGTTTAACCACTTGCAACCAGTCAACTTGCCTTTTCTGCAATTGCTTTTCTAGGGTCCAAATATATCAAGCACCAGTGAGTCAATGAGGTATCTAGGTCCCTAGTGATTGCTCTCAGTCAGCGCGGCACGCCTTTAAGACACTAAGACACTGGCCACCTGCACCTCTCCCAATGTCACACAGATGATGAAGGGATAGTTTTTTCACAGCACGCTGAGGTATATATAATCCTTCCAACTGAACGGACATAGACCACGTGCATACGAGCGTGTGGTCCATGCTCAATAAAAGGTTAACAATGCATTCGTGTAAACTGTAAGTTTTTTCTCCAAGTAGCAAGACTAACCCTCATTGTCTTCTAAACCGTTTGATTGCACTCTAGATTACCAATATCAATTAGAGATCTTTTTATCTGCCGTCGGTGAAAATGAGAGACGACTTGAAATGGCAGTTTTACAGCTTTGAGTGGCCTCCGAGAGCTAAAACGTCTTGTCGCCTGGAGAAAAACTGTCAGTCAGAGGGGAGGACAGTGTGTCAGTTCTCCTGACAACACCTAGCCAATTTCTAACCTCTAATTTATACCTCAACAGCATAAGCATGTGATAAGCTTGTGGGTTTTTTTAGTCTGTGATGAGTTTATCAGACAGCCTACTGCCTGGACCATGGCGGGATTTCTGACATTTTGACACTCACTGTATATTGTCTGCGTCTTGCCACTGGCATCCGCCATGACAGAAAGACTGTGTCGCCCTCTGGTGGCATTTTATGGCCGTACAGATGCACGCCCCAGCATGCATTGGGCGCTGGGTCGCCAGAAGGAGTGTCAGTAGCTTTGAAGGGTGTTTTATTAGATGCCAATGTGTTTTATAAAGGTATGGAATTCATCCCTTTTTAGTTTCGTCCTTCTACTTGCTCCTTATACACCCTGAAACTCCATCGCCCCCCTCCCCACCCCTGTACATCCTTGTGTTGTCCTTTGTTGCTCTTGTCCTGTGTACTTGTCATATACCCTTTGTCTATTTGTGTTCTGTCTCTGCTATGTATAATTTTAATCCACAGAAATATTCTTTGAATATTCATGTAGAAATAACTATAGAGTACGTTGGAAAACGCCCATATTTGGGTGAACTGTACGTTTTGTTCCTTGAATTTAAAAAAGTAGAATATAGTTGTAATCTGATGCAAAAAAAAATGCCTGCGTTTTTCTTGCAATAATCAGGAATAGAGAGAGATTCCTATGTGTTGAATGGTATTTCATGAGTTTATTATGTGTTTCTGGAATGGTAGAATGTACTATACTCCAGTATGATGGAATATCTAAGTAGGGATATTGAATTATCTCTCTGAACCAATCTGTGGAGTTAGAATAGGTTAATTTACTGGGATCAATTATTTAGCAAATAACAACTTTCAACAAAGTTTGGGAGCAAATAACCTCAGAATGATTCAGTGAACGGGATAATACAGTGGCCATGTCCCCTAGGACTTCAGTGATGACATAAACGAATACTTGAAATATCACAAATAAAAGCCACTTATAAGACGATTACAAAACATATGATGCATGATTAATCTCACACGATCACGCGATCACACAATAAAACACTTGAATGCGGGAACCACAGAAGTTTACTCAGAACAAATGATTGTGGTACTTACAGAATGATGGCCGCAATCTCCATCTTTTGTATTATTCTCATACTTTTTTTTTCTTTTCTTTTTATTCAGGTAACAAAAGTTTTACCACAAGCATTATTCACAACGGTAGTTGCGATCTTCCATAATGAAGTCACAATTATACATATAAGCATATTACAGGACAAGACAAGTTTGACATACATTACAAATATATACAAGTTGTTGTCGCTATCAAATTTTCCAATACCATGTCTTGTATTCACGTTAGTAGTTTGTGATCATTTAATCTATTAATAGATCTTCCGGTTCAAGGAAAGTATGCAAAATCTCCTTTATCTCCATTTTGAAGTTCTCATTGGATGGAATTTCTTGAACATCTATTGGTAACCTATCCCAGTACCTTTTGCCTCTACAAATGGGTGATTGTTTAAATTTTTCAATTTTTCTCTCTCTGTATTTTTAAGTTTATTTTTGCATCATTTCTAGTGCGCTTGTTTTCATTGGTAACAATGTGTGATTCATCCTCTGTCCACCATTTAATAAACATTTACAAATGAGTAGCCCTCAATGTTTAATGGACGTAGCTTACATAGCTCATTGAGTTTTAATCTACTCATGCCTTTCGATTGTTTTTTCCCTACAGTAATTCGCATACCCTTGTTTAGTCGGATTTGCATTTTTTGTCTTTGAATTTTAGTCATGCAGTATTGTATATGATCTGCATATTCCATAATCGGCAGTATCATATGCTTTAAAATATTTAAGCTTGTTTCAAAATTGATGATATATTTGATTTTTCCTAGTTTAAATAATTTTGAATTGACAGCTCTTGTTATTTTTTCAAATTGTTCTTTAAAGCTAAGCTTATTATCAAATAGTACTCCGAGATATTTATATATTTTTATAGCGTCTAATTTTGTTTGACCAAATGAGATTTTCTTTCCATAATCCAATCCTCTCTGATTACTGACCCACATAACCTTTGTCTTGCCATAGTTTATAAATAGTTTATTACGATTTGACCAGTCTTCTACTACTTGAAGGTCTGACTCCATTCTATACTGTGCTTCATTTTGGCTTTGCCCACATGCTATTAATACAATATCATCTGCATAGATTATTGGTGTTACATTTGTCAGATTAATTATTATGTCATTAATAAAAATTATAAATAATAAAGGTTCAATAACTGATCCTTGGGGGACTCCACATTTGATTACTTTTTCATCAGATATTACATTATTATATTTGGTCCTTATTTTTCGATTTCTTAGATGGAAGACTTATTCCCACCGGTACGTGGTTTCCTATATACCTTCAATTGTCGGCTAATATCGATAAAAACGAACGTCTCTGAACGTCAACCTGGGCAGTAAACGTCAACCTGGGCAGTAACTTCAAACTGGGCAGTAAACAAAAGTTATTCCACCCCCAGCAGCGTTAAGTAATCACAGGTTGTTCGCTCATAGGTATATAGGAATATATGTTAGGGTATTGTTGATTAATTTCACAAGTATTGTGGGCTTTGCCAATATTATCTGTTTTAAATAGTTTGATTTAACCAATTTCAATACTGTGTTTTTCTCATTATCTAATCCGTTAACTATTTGTTTACTTCAATGCTATCTGTCAACTCTATCTCTTCTTGCAGACCTACCTTATCTTCTCCTTCCGGTCCTCTCCTCATATCTTGCCTTTCCTGTGCTTCAGCTTCATCATCAATTCCAGACCAACCAACATTTACAAAATAATCGTTCATCTCATTGCTAATATCCATATTAGATTTTTCACTGTTGATTATCTTGTGTTTACTCCTATCTGTGGATTTTTCCCAAACTGAGTTTGTAAGCCTCCTTTGACGCAGATCCCCAAGGTATTTGGCAACAAAAACATTCCAACCAGTAGGAACGAAGGTCTAAGACTCATACTACCCCATTTTTTAGGAGTTCATTCTTTTTACGAGGAATTAAAAACAGGGAATAATTTAAAACCAGAATATGCCAACCTTACTCGTTTGAAATCATCTAAACTGGTTACTAAGTTAACCTACCCAGATTGCTATTATCAATTAAATCCTAACGAATATAATGCCAGACTGTGGCTACTACCGCTATAATAAAAATATCTCGAATGGTACAAAACTGATCGTGCTTGCACGCGCTAAATGCATCATCTAGAGGTGAGAGTGGTCACAGTGAACTTTCATTGTGCTTAAAAAAAACAATCCCTCTTCTATTGGCATGCTGTTCACTGTGATATTGAGAGCAGGGAGCCAGTGTCTCAGGGTCTTAGAAATGTGCCCAGCTGACCGTGACCAATCACTCAAGACGAAAATACCTCCAGACCCACTGGTGCTTCAGGTATTTGGATCCTAGACTCAGGCAGTTGCAGAAATGACAAGTTGACTGTGTGCAAGTGGTTTACAGAAAACTATCTATAGGCTAAATCTAACTCAAACCTTTTAATTGTTATTCATTTATAATTGCACGCTCATTCATCCATGATGAACATCTGATTTGCTCCTAGAATTAAAGAGAGTTGGTGGGGTAGGTGGCGTGTTGACCAGTCCGTGTACCACTGCACAATTGACCAAGTAAGTTTTTTCAACCACAGGCTCGAGGTGCATTTCTGCTCTCATATCCGATTTTCATTGGTTGGGGTTTGGGTTGTCAGTGGTTACATGTACACCGTGTGATTTGTGCCTGTAGATTAGTGGGGGTGCAGGATGTTACCCTTCCTGCCCTATCTTGAACCTGGCCATTGTCCCTGGGGGTTAATGTTGTAAATATTGTTTTCAGCCTAAATATATCTATATATGCGCAGTCTCGCCATCATCTCGCTCTTCAGGTGCTGTGGGGACTTTCTATGTCTTGTTTTTGTGATATTCTATGACTCAGATATACCACTTGTCAAATCATTTCAATACATGCAATTTGATTAATTGTCGCGTTTTCATTGTGTGGGTGTGGGTGTGGGTGTGATCAGGTGTGTCCCATACTAGACAGTGTATGGTTTTGGTTTCTGCCTGGGCAACAGCCTGGACTGAGGAGGTGTGTAGTGCACTACGCGCTTGTTCAAGATTGTGTTATCCTGTGTTGTTCTTTATTTAATCAACATCGCATAAAGATGGTGGAAACACATGAATGTTGTAGCAGAATGTAAACAGAGAGAAGCTTCTAGAGCGCCCGTCTGTATAAGGGTATGACTGGTCACGTGACCAGGTGATGTAAGCAGCGGAGGAGTACACCTTCGCTGCAGCTGCCAGAGGCAGCACTGAGGTACGAGGAGTAAGATCTAGCTGAGCTAAAAGACCTGCTCCCACTGGAGTAAGGTTAGGCGCCAGAGGCTTCATCCCATGAGGAGTTAAGTCGCCTACTATAGACATTTAATGTGTGAATTCCCTGTGCTGTGAGTTACCTACAGACCGATGTGTGAGTAACTATCTCTCGGTGGAGCGAACACAGAACGTGTGGACTAAACCTATAACATCTACCCAGGAGCACTAGGACTCACGACTTAATCCAGCTAAAATAGGAACTGAAGTGTCTCGGTGAATCCGTTATGCAAGAAGTTCTATCCCCTAAATTATACTACTAAGCAGGAAGATGGAAGAAGTTAAGACAATGAGCTAGCTACCTAAACAACTGTTAAAGCGGTCACTAATTACACCCCCACTACGGAGCAATAAATGTGTAATTATTATTGTAAAACCTGCTCTCCAAATATTTGATATCTGACTAAAAGTGTTTTTTTGACGTGGCGTTGTGTACATTTTCATCCAAATTTGGGGCCCATTATGTTGAGTCCATGTGGTACTACAGTTTGTAGTCTGTTTATCCCGTTGTGTTCAATCTTGTCTCTAAGTGTCTCACTCCTTTTACTTTCAGGGGGTTCATATATGAAGATCAGGATGTATACCCTCATGTCATCAACGCCCTCGTGTCCATCACAGTTCTTATGGTATGCTATATTGGTGTCCTTCTTTGTTTTTACTGCGTACATGTGTTCTCTTATCTGGTCTTTCACCTTTCGTTTGGACTGGCCTACATTTCTTGTTCCACATTTTCTGCATTCAATGCAGTATAATACATTTGAGCTGTTGTATGTGATGTTGTGTTTTGTTTCCAAGGTGCGTGTACTTTCTTTGATTTTTGCTTTTTGTCTCCAGGATCTTGCAGTATTTATAGGCATCTTTGTTTTGCAGTATCCCCTTGGTAGGCAGTTAGGAAGGCCGTTAAGTCCGATGCATATCTCCAGATTTCGGAAAATTGATGTACCTTTGTCAGCGACAAAGGAACAATACTTTCTCTCAGGCGAGGCATCCTAACGGAGTCGGCCCCAGTTGGTAAATTTAGGGCAGCTAGGCAAGGGACAGTCAATAATTAGTGATCGCCCCCCCCCCCCTTTCAAGAGATGTTCTTTTGTCGCCGACGAGTTGTCAGTCGATGTTCTTAAATCGCTCACCAAAAGCTTATCAACATGTTGATAAATCCAGTCAGCGACAGGATATGGAAATGGCCCTTGATCGGGTGGCCAACAGGGCTCGAAGGGTTATGTAATTTGCCTGCAACAAGTTCACCAACTCCCATACGATTTGGGAATTAATCGTTCAACCCCAAAGAGAGAGAGAAATAGAGAGCGCAATGTAGCCTCCTCATTGCGATCGATAATAGAGTTAAACAGTACCTTGCTGGGGTATACTTTATATCAAAATGATCATAAGCAAATACTCTTTATATTGCGGAACAAACCTATAGCTGCAAAGTCAGTCTCACCAGCAGGATATCTTGCAAGAAGTAGAAACCCTGTCAGCATAGTACCAGACTTCAACATGGGAGATGATATGCTTTCACACTTAAGTCTTTTGTGTAGTCACATATACATATACCTTAAGGATCGATGTCTCAAAATGTTCACAGAGGTTTTATTTTTGGATGAGACGAATGGAACTAGGTATTGCATTTAACATTTTCACTTTTTTTTCCTTTTTTTTTTTATTGAAAATCAACAGCAGTTCTGCTCAGAGGCAGATCTTCCACTGCTTGGTATATTCGTTGCAGGTACATTGTATCATATCGATTTACATCACAGAATATGTACAGAGGAATGGGCGGTGTTATCTATCAACATGACGGTACATAAATATAGTAATACTAGTTTTTTAATACATACAGTTACCATTCATATCTGGAGATTTTGCTCTTTATTGCGACTTTAAATTCTTTAACTGACATTGCCTTTTGTGTCACATCATCCAAGTTGTTCCATAACTGGTTACCTCTGTGTTCCGGCGATTTAAGAAACAAGCCAGTTTTGGCCCTCTCACACTTCAACATTGCTTTGAAGCCTGAGATCCCAATACATGACTTATTGTTCAGCGATGTCATATTAGTGAGAATTATTTCTAATACTTTTATTCATCTCTATTAAGCAACCGATCTTCAAGTGAACACAAGTGTAGACCACAATTAAGCATTCTAATAAAAAAAACGAATTAATATAGAAAGACATAGTTAGTGAAACTGAATGGAAACTTTTCAGAGATTCTACGGTCGGAATAAAATATCTATCACAGCATGAAAATCTCAGGTAACATGTGTTTAATTTCTGTGTATGTATGTCTCCTCGTAAATAATTTCGCCCTATTTACCTGATTTTGGACGTATCCCGTGTCAGGCCAGTTGGAGTTATATGTTGACTCATAATTACGCCACTGTCCAATCATTCCGATCTCTGCACATAGGTGGCACCAGTGTTGTTTTTATTTCATTTGCCATTAACCATCCAAGTCCATGTTGTATGGAAAATACAATCTTATATTACCAATCATAAAACGTCTCTAAACCCCGATTGGGTATCATTTGATTAAGAAACAGCTACAATAAACCCAGCATTCTTCTGAGTTTTTATACCGTTTTTTTTAATAGATTTTACTTTGAAAATACCATTGTTCTGTGGTTATCATTCTAGCCCTGTTATACAGCACAAGCTCTCACCATATATCACTCCTAAGAGCAACCCAGCCGCCAACACCACTGCCAGGCCTTTACTGCCATATAACTTATATGGTATAAGGAATATAAAAGCCATGGATCGACCCAGTAGGCAATGACTGCAATCAGTGCAAGTCACGACCTTCAGCCTGATCTCCTTACATAGTGTTTTCTTTGGGACTGTATTAGTCTCTAGTTGTACTGAATTTCTTGGGCCAAAACCATCCTCCACTTGTCTGGACATTACAGCCATTACACTGTCATACACACACTAAAAACTATATTGTATACGCTGCTTAGGCAGGCACGCAATAGAGGTGTATACCTATAAACATATAGATATACATCCTATACATGTATTTACGTGGCTGTGTATAGATGAAGAAAAATCATTTCTCATGCAATATATATTCTATGCACGACAAATTAAGTTAAAACTTGTGACAGGGTAGTATAAAATCTAAACATCATTCAATTTTATATGATTGTTTACATGACATTCCTTCTACAGATATCGCCCAGCTCAGCTTTTGGATATCAATCCGTGAAGGCAACTCAAGCCATATACAGAATCAATGGATTTCATGACGTTTCTTGATAATAACTATAGACAAACACCATATAGTAACAAACCGCTGCTGGGAGTGTAGTAACTATAGTTTTCCTACCAATGCTAACATAAAGTTGGATCGGATCGGATCAGAGATCAACAATTCGACACTTTTGCCAAAATTTCAAGATAATGTAAAAAAAAATATTAAAAAAAAATAAGGAAGTAAGTTCTTGGCTAATCGCTGAGGATCCTCCCCTCGTAACTTTGGTATTTTTTTTCACCCAGAACCAGTTCCCCTCTGCTACACGTACACGCCCAGTTAGATGAGGATGAAGAGGATTGTCAGCAGACGGCGGATCCACCTGGTGAGTATTGTTTGAACTAGGCCGTGACATGGATGACTGCTTGTAGTATCCTTTGGTGTCTTCGGGATCCAGGTCAAACCTGTCGATCTGGAGCACAAGGCGTGTGACCTGAAGAAAGTGGGCTAAACATGTTTTATTCTGGGTGATAGATATTTATACTTACTTATTTCGTAAGGTGAATGCAAGCATCGGTGGTTCAGTGGTAGAATGCTCGCCTGCCACGCGGGCGGCCCGGGTTCGATTCCCGGCCGATGCAAAGTTTTAACTGAATGGATGCTATATACTTATGAGTGTTGAACACTGATTTAAAGAGTGCCTTGGATTTCCAACCCGAACTTTAGAGACAAGATTAACCAGACGAGGCTTGAAGTCAGAAAAGACACGAGAGTGAGACTTTCGTGTAGAGAAAAATGAAACCATATACTTGGTATTCCTGTACTAAATGTACTTTCCATTCTAGCCATGCTGAAAACGTAATTGAGTACTCTACTTTGTTATAGCCTTGCCTTGAGGTTAGCTCTGAGACTTTCAAAATGGCCGACTTGACTTTCCATAAAGTACAAGAGGATTCTACTGGTGGACAGCAGCTTCCAGCTCAAAACTGTACCAATCAAATTAGTCTTATTCATACACCTGTTTCTCTATAAAGTTTGGGCAGGGCAGAGACAGAGCTGAGTGGCACAGGAGAGTGGCATTCCTATGAGACTCTAAGATACTGGTCTTCTGCACCCTACCAATGACACAGAGTTGGCACGTAAATAATGAAGGCTATGGTTAGGTTTTTGCAGCAATCTCAGAGTCTATGTAAACTCTCTAACATTTAATCTCCCTTACCTTTAGGCAGCGTATCTGAACATGTTTCCTATGCTCAACAAAAAGCTAGAGAATAGCTCCTGAGACCTCCACCAGGCGAGGCAGGGAGATGTTTCATAGACAAGGTGTTGCATAGACCTGTTGAGCTGAAACGATCACTGATGGTCTAAGACCTTTTTGGATATAGCTTTGGCATACATTCGTAGGTAAGATAATTCAACTGTGCAACGGAAAAGGTCATTATCCATGATCGTCACTACTGTAAAACACCTCCCTGGAGTTCAGAGAGAATTGCATCACCTTGTCATTGTAAGGGATAGATTGTACCTAGACCATGTGGTCAATCTAAGATTCATACCATCACCACATATACCTACAGAAATATATATTCAATATTATGCCGCCGATGAATTCGTTCAGAATAATTTCTGAACAAATTTCTCAGAGACTCCGAAATAAGTACATGTATGTGTGTACTGGCGTCATCACTATGATTATACGATGTTATATACCTTAGATTGTTTGTAAATGCCAAAATTGACCGCAACTTGACTACAATGTAAATATAACTTTTTTTAAAAGTCACTACCACTGTCCATCAGTTTGGTGTGTAGATTACAATATTACGGAAGTCAAATATAAGTATGTGCAAGGTCACCTTCACTTTCTGAACTGATCTTTGCTTCGTATAGCATTGACACAAAGGCCGCTGATATATTCACATCACCCACCTTTAGTCGTTACGGAGAGTTCCTGACATGTCTCCGAATGCTTGAATCCACCAAGTTGACACATAGTAATATCCAACCGCGAGCAAAGATATTGCATAGAGTCAACTACGAGGAGGATACGCACAATATTAAAAGAAACAGGGTAATATTGTATTTTAAATTCACCATTGCAAATTTATCAAAGGAAATGCCAAATGGCCACTGATCATCCTATGTACTACTTTGCGTAGGAGGTGATTTTTCACAGACATTGACCTTTATGTATCCTCCAAGAAAGATCCATTAATATTCACGCACAGCTCAAGATTAGATGTAACGAAAGATTCGAAAAATAGTTGCCAAATATGTTATTATAGAAAGACATGGTTAGTGTGGCCGAATGGAATCTGTTCAGAGATATTTTGGTCAGAAATATTCACCTCAGTCTTCGACTTTGGTGAATATTTTTGACCAAAATATCGAGGAACAGATGGAATTCGGCCACACTCACTATGTCTTTTTATCAATATATACCGATATTCGATTTAAATGCCATTTTTGTACTTACATTATCAACCTATTTCAACCTCCGAAATAAGTAAGGCATGTATGAACCCCGGAACATTCACCTTGATAGATAGTTCACGGGTGATCCGCTTAGTGGCGCCTCCGCGAAGACGTCAGAACGTCGTTATGGAGAGTGATAGCGTGGGGTTGTAGCAGAGACTAAAGTAAGCATGACACCACGGAAGATCTTTTTGGAGAGTGAGCGGTAGTAATGACGTCATATAGTAACTTTCTCTCTGATACGATATGGTGTTGTCGTGTTGGTTATGATGCCATTAAACTTGGGTTTTTTTCAGTTTATTTTCATATTCTATAAATCCTCACTGCATTTTGCATTATTCTGGATATATATCAGTGTATGTGTGCGCTTTTATTGATTACACGGCCGTTATTGATAGGAAGCGAGGGTGACGGCCGCCATTTTGTTTGTTTATTTTTTTCCGATAATGTCAACAGATCACGTGGTACGGTGGGTAGTAAAAATATTTTACGCCATGGTGCGGCCGAACGGAATCTTTTCTGCTATCGCGTAAAAGTGAGACATTCGTGCACCGGTATATAATAATATGGATGTTGTTATGCATACGTAGTTCCTGGCTTATGACACACAACAGTTAACAGTTACTGACATATTTCTTGCCAGAGGTATGAAAAATGCAGTCACCATCGAGCGAACAGTAGTGAATTCCACATTACGTATAGGAGGTGCATTGTGTTGAGATGTTAACATATGGACTAAAAATCTATTCCACGAAAACAAAATTGTGAACATAGCGCCGAGTGACGTCTGCCAAGCACACTTTGAGGAACAATTCAATGTCATGAAGTTTTTGATAAATATCCAAGTGATTTTCTATATTTATAGGTATATGACAGAAGTGAAACGTGTTAACCTTGTTTGTTTGAATATAAATATTCCACAAGCTTGCAGAGCGAGTGGAATATTTTTATCCAAACAAACGCGATATAAGATGCCGTCCCAGGAAGGTAAACACGTTCCACCAAAGTCCCATTATGTTTTGAAGGTGCGTTGGGAAGAAATTCCTATCATCGGATGGTGTAATATAATTGAGTATCGCACCCACCGATAGCTGACATGGAGGACCATCCATATTGTTTCTGTTAGTACATAACCATGCGAAGTCCTAATTGGAATAACATAAAGAGAAAGGAGCCAGTTACCTGTTCTTGAAACATACTTTAATATATATCAGACAAAGCTATGACCAATTCTGTAGGTAGGGAGGTAGGTAGATAGGTAACACAGTGCTGCCACCTAGTAGATAACGGTGCACGATCAGTTGTCGCCGTGGAGATGGAACATGTATAGATACTGACAATGGAATAGGTATGCATGTTTCTCTTAGAATGTTTATCTTAAAACAATTGAAACGTTTTTCCATAATTCACTATTGCACTTCTTTGATTGGAGGACAATCGATAATTCTACATGACCTATGTATGAGAGCAGGAAACGGGGACTTATTACATTTCCAGCGCAGGGCACCTCAGATTGAATATCACGTATTGGTTTCATAATCAGCGAACGTTTTGCTTCGATACATGCTGAGATGGCATTATCTGCGATGTAACCAACCACATGTGCAAATAGGCCTTTTTCCGTAGGCCGGTGTCGCACGTTATCTGCCTAGTTACGCCAAGGCTATAGCCAAACATTCACCTGACAACCTATTCTTTAGCACTGGATCACTCAGTGTATGAGCATAATAGGTTCATAATACCCGTCTACATTATTTCCAGAGAAGTAATGATGATTGCATCGTATTCTATGGTATTCCAGCTCAAATCTGGTATGTCATACATGCATATTGCCTCAATAATACTTTAGATATAGCATAGATAACATAGGATTGCCGAAATTGAATACACATTTATACATTGGCAGGCCTAGCTACCATATGCTTATCCTTCTCCAAGTTAAAACCAAAACATTATCAACTATAAAGTTTTGAAAGTTGATACAATGCCTTTAATTGTTCTAGCAGTCTAACCTGTCCAAAACCAATGCTACTGCAATCACACCCATCGTTCACACTTTGGGTGTGATTGCTGTGTGTTTCTATATGAATACTACCAGACTCGCTTTGTTTGTCCAAGCGGCCGCAAAACGAGACAGTGGGCCATTAGGCGGTGCTGAACGGCAACACCTGTATTGGGGTCGGTTCCTAAAATCAAACTATGGAAATTATTATTTTCGAAGTTGCAACCTCAGTTGAGCCAATGTTTATTTTTCCATTGCTCAAAAATTCAAATAAAATTCGCCATGAGAGATATGGCTCGCCATTCTGGACTTAACCATTTTGTCTATACTTTATCACAGAAGTACACATATCGAACAGCCATTTCGTGAAAAAAAGGCCATTTTGTTAAACCCATTTCGTGAAAAAAGCCATTTCGTAGACGGAATGATAGACTCTATATATATATATATATAGATATATATATATATATATATATATATATATATGTGAAATATAAAGAGACGTTTATATAAATATAACCAGCCAGGAGTACCAGAAGATACTACCAGATGGCGCACCAGTCCTACCAGGACCCACAGCGCCCCTACCAGAGGGCATGGTAGTTGGTGGAGGACTAGGCATTGAGCCTCACAACTTCATTAACTGCCGCGCAGAACACTTCTCTCTCTACAATTTTTTTCCAAGGAAGAAACTTTGACAGGCGACTTGACACTTTTCAACATGAGAAAGTGTTTAAAGTGCATGAGAGAATTTGACGCTCGGTCACATAAGGAATGCCCGTTTTGTCAAATTGCGGCAGAGGCCAATGAATTGGCTAAAGAAGACGAAGAAATAGAACGCGAAGACATTGCTACTTCGCTAGGCCGACCACGACGAAATCAAGATGGCGGCAACACACAGGGCACCGAAAGGGCACCGGCACCATGGTTAGCATCATTACATTTTGAAAACGCTACCATGCGGCAAGAAATGAGCGACTTAAAACAGCAAGTACAATCATTAGTAGCAGCTATGGACCGTTTAGTTGTAAATGGTTCACAAAAGCCCCGGGCAGAAGAAGACGAATTCTTCACCACACCACTACATTCCAGAGACGGTCGAGAAGCGGCAGTGAAAAGTCAAGGAGCGGCAATTGACTCGAGAGGGCCGGCAACACGTCTTCAAGAGCCCTTCAGAGCACCGATGCAAGACACTGGACGAGAAACATCTACCCAACACGCACGACAGACGTATCCAACACCACGCTCACCATACTTCCCACCAGACGTAAAAGGAACAGGCATTCCAGAATGCCCAGGGCACCACTGTGGAGAAACCAAAGCAAAACGTAAGTCGAAGTACTTTTCGCTCAATCCTTATTTACCACCACATGTCGACATACCAAACTATGACCAAATGTTATCTGCTAGTATGGGGTTACTGCGCAGTATGTCGCAGTCAGGTAGAGATACAACCGGCTATGCTGACCACATAGCATACCTGGTAGACAGGAAGGTAACTCACACAGGCAAATCACTTGTAGAGTACGACCAAGCTATGAGGGAGAAATGCGACAGATTAGGGGTTCAAGGTTTCGGATACGGAGACAGTTTTTTAACTGAGAAATATTTGAACTATGAAACCACCTTCTCTTTCGTAAATCTCAATAAGAAACTTAAAGAGTTGGAAGAAAAACCAAAGAGATTCGGGAGTAAGAAATGGCAAAATAGTCAGACTAATGAGAAAACACCAGGAGTGTGTTGGAAATTTAATTCTAAGGAAGGCTGCAGCTGGGTAAACTGCATGTACAGACACGAGTGTTCCCAGTGTGCGTCAAGTCACTCGGTATTGACTTGCCGCAAGACAAAGGTAGACCAAAAGGACAACAAATGAAAGGGAAGACCTCTAAACAGGGTTTTAACATGTTTGGAGGAAAATACTCATAATCTTGATGTGTACATTAAACCAGAGAAATGTATCGATTCTAACCATTGTGCGGGCGTGGGGGAACTCACGTTGGGACCGCAAAATTCCTGCGCAGAGGTCGTTCGTTGCGAAAGCATCGATTCTTTTAGTTTTAAGAATAGTAAAAGTTCAGAAGAAGGTCTCACGAACAAGACTGGAAACTTTCATCCAGTTCCTCAAAGTGTAAATAGTGTAAAAGTTAGTGTTTCGCAAGAGACCGAAATCAACAACTCAACCGCCGGTGTCTCGGGTGACTCAGGTACACGGCCGAAACAAAATGGCGGCGCCTTTGTGGAAAAGGAATTAGGTGACGGTAATGAAATGGATGGTTCCGTTAATATGGAGATATTAACAGGTGGCGTAAATGCCAAGGATATTATTACGGATTATCAAAAGATTTCGGGTTCTTTTGTTAATAAAGTAATTGGAGAAACTGACTTCACAGATTATCGCTCATGCGAAGGTGAATGCACAGGCACACACACTATAGGAGGTGAACCAAATCAGTTAAAATACTGTGGTTTCTATGATGAATGTTTTCAAAATGATTTATGTGTGGATGTTAATGCTAATTATATTTTATTAGGAGTAAAATATGGTTTTCCTATTGTAGATGACAATTTTGATGGTTGTTATTACAGGAAAAACTATAGTAGCATTTACAATTCAGAATTTAAACATCAAATGGACGAGACAATTGAGAGAGAGTTGAAAGAAGGTAAAATAACAAAAGTTGAGGAACCCCCTACTTGTATCCATGCAATGGGGGCTGTGAGAAAGAAAAGCGAAGGCAAGTTACGACCCATAACTGATTGCAAACAACCATATATGGAAAGTATTAACAATTCCATGGAATCTGTGTGTGAAAAATTTTCATATACCAAAATTGATGATATAACTGATATTATGGAAAAAGGTGAATTTTTCGCAGTTGTAGACATAAAAGATGCATACCGTTCCATACCAGTTAAACCTGAACATAGGAAATTCCAAGGTTTTAAATGGGATACTCAGGGGGGGGGTGATGCAGAAGTATATTTTGAATCTAATCGCCTGGTCTTTGGGTTACGCTGTGCCCCGTTTATTTTTTCTCAAGTTTCTGAATTTATCGTCAGATGTGCAAAAAGAAAAGGAGTTCACCATATTTTTGGTTACTTGGACGATTTTTTGGTGGTTGGTAAAACAAAATTAGAATGTCAAAAAAATTTAGATATTTTAATTTCTTTGCTAAAAGAATTAGGCTTCGAGATTTCTTGGCATAAGTTAATTCTTCCTTCTCAAGTAGTCACTTACTTAGGAATAGAATTAAATAGTGTAGAAATGACAGTTAGTCTACCTAGAGATAAGTTAGATAAGGTACAAAAATCAGTTAATGATTTTTCAAACAAATTAACAGCAAGCTATCATGAAATAGCAGTGCTAACAGGTATATTAGCACATGCTAGTACGGTAGTACGAGGAGGTAGAACCTTCTCTAGGAGATTGATAAATTTCCAGAAATACATGAAAGATAAACTCAAACATTGTAGAATACCAGAATGGTTAAGAGACGACATTGTTTGGTGGAAATGTTTTCTAGAAATCTTCAATGGTTCAGAAAAAATCATTATTCCAAGACAAGAATGTGTTTTTGAAATGGAAACTGACTCATCAATGTCTGGATTCGGAGGTAGATGGGATACAGACTGGATTTTCGGAGTCTGGGGATCAAAATTAGATCTCGTTCCCGAAAATCACAAATTATCCCACCACTGGGTTAGGCCTCCATCTGAAAAATTTGAACATATTATAAATATTTTGGAATTATGGCCTATAGTGGTAGGATGTCAAAGATGGGGTCATTTATGGAAAAATTCTCACATCCATATATTATCAGATAACACTCAAGTAGTGCAAGCACTAAACACTGGCAGAAGTAGAAATGTAGATACAATGAAATGGCTAAGAGAAATTTTTTGGATCAGTGCAATAAACAATTTTCATTTATCAGCTAGTTATATAAAATCCGAAGATAATATAATTCCAGACTTTCTTTCCAGACTATACGATAAAAAGGTTAAAGTCCAAATTCCACCTTGGTTAACAGACAGTCTTTGTTGTTTCTAGGTCTGGAAAAGAAGATGAAAGAGTACCAGTCATCATGGATGTCTGCCAATACTAGTACAACTAGACATTGCCAATGGAATCATTTTATAAAGTTTTGTGATGAATTTAAAGTTATTCCCTTACCAGCCAGTCTTAACACAATTTGTTTGTATTTGACTTTCATGGCTGAAAAATTTAAATATAGCTCTATATTAAATTATTTATCTGCTGTATGGGTCTTACATAGAGTTAATAGTATTCCTCACATAGACATTAATGACTTTAAAATTAAACAAACACTTCTAGGAATAAAAAGGTCAATAGGTTCTGAAGTTAAGAGAGCAAGACCTATCACAAAGGAAGAATTATTATTAATTTATGATAGCTTGGATATGTCTCTAACAGAAGACATTGCTTTTTGGTGTTGTTTGATTTTAGGTTTCAGAGGTTTACTTAGAAAATCTAATTTAATTGAAGAAGGTTTCGCTATTACAATTAATAATATTTCATTTAAATATGATTGTATAATTATAAAAATTGTTAGGTCAAAAACCATTCAATTTGGTGACCGAGTTCTTTCCATTCCTTTCAAAAGACTTAGGAATTCTCCTTTTTGTATTTATTATTATATATGTAGATTATTAGAATTGGTTGATTATACTACTCATAATGGTCAATTGATTTCATATATGAAAAATGGTTTATTGACAAAAGGTACTTATTATTGGTTGTCGACTAGATTACGTAATTGTTTGGTGGTAAATGGATTGAGCGAAGCTACTTCGCATTCTTTGCGCAGGGGAGGTGCCACCGCTTTACACCACATCGGCATCCCCCTGGCAGACATCAAAGAACTAGGAGACTGGTCCTCATGGACAGTATTATTATATCTCCAACGTTCTCTACAGAGCAAAATGGAATTGGACAATATTATATCATCGAAACTTTTTGATTGAACTCTGTATTGGCGGTTGGCGGTTATTATTATTTCATATTATTTCAATTATTCACATAAAGTGATTCATATATATATCATAATAAATATGATTAACGCCAACCACAGAGTCAATCATTTGTTCCTTATATATTCCATGTTCATATTATACAGATCCAGATCGGAAGGCGCGGTTATGTGAAATATAAAGAGACGTTTATATAAATATAACCAGCCAGGAGTACCAGAAGATACTACCAGATGGCGCACCAGTCCTACCAGGACCCACAGCGCCCCTACCAGAGGGCATGGTAGTTGGTGGAGGACTAGGCATTGAGCCTCACAACTTCATTAACTGCCGCGCAGAACACTTCTCTCTCTACAATTTTTTTTTTTATTGGCGGTTATTATTATTTCATATTATTTCAATTATTCACATAAAGTGATTCATATATATATCATAATAAATATGATTAACGCCAACCACAGAGTCAATCATTTGTTCCTTATATATTCCATGTTCATATTATACAGATCCAGATCGGAAGGCGCGGTTATATATATATATATATATATATATATATAGATATATATATATATATATATGGGTGTAACTACGTGGACGAAATGAGTGGCAACACCGAGGACGGAATGATAGATGGACTATATTATGGATGGAATTCCATGGACGGAATGAGTTTTAGACTGATTCCGTAGACGCAATGTAGACGAAATGACCATGTCCAGAACTGCGCGCAATTAAGCCTTCAACACCCGAGTAAGATATTTGGTATGGACCTGATTATATCGAATAGCAATTAAGTAATTGATATGATCGCAAGACAGATATTACAAATGTTTTATATTTCGGTTCGATAGAACATTTGCAGATCTATGGTTATTAAAGCCAATATAAACAAGATCTTCGTAATGTATATGTAATAACAAAGAACTGCAGGTACATTAAAAGGATACTTTTATTTTATCGTAATGGCAGTAATATTTCTGGACTACCTGACGTTTCATGTCAACAGTGCGAGTGACAACCGTTTCTGACCAATCAGATCCCATGGTACATCATCACACGTGACCCTCAATAGATTTAAGGTCATGTGATCATTAATTTTGTTACTCCAATTTGTCAGAAGCAGCGGTAGTCAGCATTCCTATCACTACCAGGAAATGTGAAGAAAATGCCTTTTAGTCTCAAACTGTTGACATAGATTGACACATAAGTTCAGCTGGTATCATCCAAATAACCAGATATTGCAAATTCATCTCTTTAAATATATATGATATCCGTCAATTGTAATAGACATAATACCTAGCGTCGACCTAACCCAATAATTTCTCAATATCATCTTTAATGTTGATAGTTTCAAAATGGCGGCTGTAGCGTTTGATTGGTACCCCATCGGTTCCGACAAGAAACTTCTCGAAGTTCCAGGCTATGTCTGAGCGGGTCACGGGGGACCAGATGAAAAGTTTGGGATCGGCCATTAATGAGGTTGGGTCGTCCTCAGGTTGAGGGAGACACTGGCGCAGATACTTGAAGAGCGGATGAGCGTCCCCGCCATTGACCTTCACCTTGCCGAAGACGGTGAACTGAGGAACGTAGCCGTTCCCCGGACGGACGTAGTACAGAGAGTTGAGGATTTCATCGTTGTTTGTATTTTCCTGCAGAAGAAAAGCAGAAAGTCAATACCTCCCTGTGATTTTGTAAATGAAAGCAATCAAAGAGCAACTATCCATCATTTGGTAGCCTACACCAGCGTAAATCTTCAGCCTTTTGCTCTTTGAAAATTATCCCATTGCTTTTCCCATCTATCTACCATTTAAATCTTGGTTCTCATGTAACTATATCTCTTGATGGCAAAATGATAATACGACGGCCTCTTTGGAGTCATTTCCCTGACAGTATGTATACATTCTTTATGTGTTAGTGATAGCATGTATGTCAACATAATCAAAAGGTATCAGATACTATATTGCATCACTATGACGGCCACCTGTGGTCCAATTCCATCTGCACATCAAAGGTTGTAAGTTTCTTTCGGTGTGTGGTTAGTGTTAATACGTACTAACAAAAACCCAAAGTCGTTGATATGATGTTCGTGAAAGTATCTATACATGTGCTATGCAAAAGCAGGTAGCATCACTAATAGAACATCGAAAGAGATTGATCAACGAGAAAGTCAGGATGTTCATTCGCAGTACCTAAAATGTGATAGCTATTACAAATATGAAGTTTAATCAAAAGTAAATCATGAGACTCATGCATGGTTTTCCTCAATGATGATATATGGTTATCTGTTTCTATAACAACCAGTTCCTCTTTGGTAGCAATGCCAGGAGGTAGAGGAAAGGTAAAGTAAAAAAAAACGGAAAGAAGATTATTTGTTCAAGCAAATTCTAGTTTTTGGTATATCACGAAGCTTATCCGAGATCGGTTATGGTCTGAAGACTTATATTGTTGGATGTTCGGCATGTTTTCCGCATCAAAAACGTGAGGGTCTGTTTACTTTGTGTAAAGATAAATAGCCAAATAAAACGTAGGGGAGCGCCATATGTTGGCAATTGAAAGCAAGTACAGTTTTCGAAACTGGAAAAGAGGATTAACCAAGGAACCCATTTTAGGTTTACGCATTTATAGGAACTTCAACCAATGACGTTTATGTATTGCAGGCATGCCCTCCGAATTTGAAATATCCTTTTACTATTCAACCTTTATGTCCTTCTACTATTCAACATATATGTATGTAAAATTACATTATGGTATTTATCAAGAGAATGTTTTCAGGAATATAACGGATCATTTTGATTATTGAACTTATTCACCTCTTTATAGTATATGATTATATGCTATGACAGTAGACTTTTTTGATCTTCCAAATACTAAGGAGACGACGTTTCTTTCAAAAAAAGGATGAATAATGTACATTGATATTAAGCAAGGTAGAAAGTAAGTCTTTCTCTATAAGTTATAAACACGTATTAATGTAAGTGCATACTTTTCTGCAATTTAACATTTTGCCAAAGATATAGATTAATAAATCTGTACATCCTTATTTACTAATTATTCCCAGTATGATTAAAAAATCCCCAGTAAATATATAGATCTCCTCACCTGGTGTCCAAATTGGTTGCAGGGAAAAGCCAGGATAACCAGCCGATCTCCAAAGAGTTCGGCTAGTTCGTTCAACTGGCTATAATCCCTGACAGTTGTGCCTCACAAGGAGGCCACGTTCTCTATGAGGACCACCTGACCACGATACATCTTCAACGAGACTTCCTCCCCGTCCAGCGTCTCTACCTTGTAGTTGTAGATACTCGCCATTTTAGGTTTTTTCCGCGATTTCTTCGACTTGGATTTCGTCGGATAGCAGCAGGTGACTGGAGAAGAGGAAGGCATGGCTGTAGTTTGTTCACCTGCTGGTGCGCAGCAAGAACTGAGTCTGTTGCTACTTCTACCCCAGTTGTCATGCTCGTAGTGGTTTAGTTAAAGGGGCATGCTGAAGCACACATTAGGGAGGTGCAAACATGCTGTGTTGACATTACTCTTAAAGGGAGTGTCTATAGAAGATGTGTTTAGCAAAATGGAGTCAGGTGACCATACTTTGTCTCTGAATATGTATATTCATGTGTGTATATATAGATTTGTGTGTGTATATTCACTACTATCATATTTTTTAGCCACTTATAGTGAAACGCATGGTGATTACATATTTCAGATAATGCTTGAAAGATAATAGGACGAAGTGGAATACACTGCAGGTTGGTGTCAAACTCATATAGTTATAATGCTAGCATTTACAGATGCGATCGGTCTACGATTAAGAGAGAAAACTAGTAATACTCTATTCTTTCATTCCGTATCATTTTCAACCGTTGAATGTGTCCATTGGCAATAATATTGTCAGAAAAGGATCGTTTCTCATCCGGATGAATAGACGAACTATTCCCCTTTAACTGCCTCATTTCCATCCACACATGCTGTGACTGTACATACACCCCCTTCTGAATACCAACGACCGATCTGTTTGCTTATTGGGGGTGGTGGTTATATCTTCTATCCAGATTCACTAGTCCTACTTCCCACCCTATCCCTTCAACCCCATTGCTTTTAGTGAGATATTTGAGGACTGCTGGGGTGTGATAGGAACCATCACGACGGACTGGTAGTAGTAAAACAGTGTAGAATCATATATGAAGATGAAACCTTTTGATAATGGAAATGGATGCTCTTAATACGTTTTTCTACTCCGGTCGGTGTGATGCGAGTTACTGATAATGTCAATGCATTGGGAATATTATCGACGTATTGACGGGAATATCGACCAAAGAGACAAACTTTTAGGAAATGACGACTGGAACATGAATTATGATAGAAGTTTATTATGATCTCGAGCTCTTGGATGCACTTAGGAACTGATGTAACTGCATAATGAAAGGTATAAATGTTATGTTGTATTTTACCGGATGCCAAGTCAGCTACCATAATGCTAAGATTTTTCTTTCATTTAAAACTTTGCTCAATCAATCTTGGAGTCAATATAAAGATACTGACTATTATATTAATATTCAATATTTGCAAGATCTGCTCTACTCTAATATCATCTTTTATTTGATTTCCTATCACTATGATCCAATGTTAGAAAATACTGTGCATTTATAGATACAAAGGTATACTATAGCGTGTATGTGTATAACAGTTATTACATAATTGGCGAGATAACATACGGGCCACACCAGCGGATCACGAATTGTTAGCACCGTGTTTGATTTTGATTGATTAGGATCGGGACACACTATCCCCATGTGCATTCTAGGAAGTCATCAAATTTTATGTTTCTTAGCTATGAAATCCCTACCTCATCCCTAGTAGCTTCATACTTGTCTATCGACGATCACATTTTACAACCCCACCTACCTCAAATATCACAGTGGCCTGCTGCCCTGCTTATTGTAACCCCAGCGCCACGTGTCCGTGATAGGTGATATCACATATATTGCGTCTTGCGGGCCCTGGCATGGCCAGTGGTCCCCGCAATATTGTCATTGAACGCAGTCTCCTGGTTAATGTGCCAAATTTTGTTTATATGTTTTCGCCTATCAATCCATTAGCATCAGCTGAAACTGAGATTAAAAGGTCACTACTACCTATCCCTGTATTTAAGCTCACCCCTGGTTTATACGGTGGGAACCCTACGTCCTAGTATTGTTTTAATGAAAGAGGGTAATTAAAAGACTACGTGTTTCCTTGTCGACACCTACAATTGAGGTGTTACGGTTTTAATCCTCATACAGTAACGGCAATGTGGCAGCCCTAGTTGCTCAAGAGGTGAAGATGTTTACTGAAACGATTAAGATGACCCACTAATCCCCTCAAATGTTATTCCTGTCACTAATTAACTTAAGGGCCAGAGTGAAATAAGTGAACATGATGGAGACAACAGGTAAACCATGGTAAGTAAGTCCATAGCTCAGGCTTCGTGAGTGGCCACCCGGCAGGTGTAACTCTCGCACCGTCTCACCTTTCTGCCCTACAGCAATCCAGGATCAATACCTCTCAAATGAACCCCGTGGTGATTATTTTGCTTACCTACCCAAAGTTTCCTACCCCGTGATCATGAGAAGGCAAAGGAGTTTTACCAATGCATGCTTACTCTTGATTCTAGCGTTTATGATCAAGTCTGGTCAAATGAAAAGAATTGATAAATATCCTTTTTGCTTTTTATCATTGTTTAGTGTCAGTAGATGATTATAGTGTTTGTTAAAAGATACTTTGTTGTATCACCTTCTGGCAATATCTTTTATTCTGACAGGATTTAGGAATGAGGGAGGTCACATGTATTATCTGGCTATGGTATGACCCTGCTGACTGTTACAGAAGGCTCTGCAAACCTTGAACTTCTCACTTTGTAGTACCTCTTCAGGGATGGCTCTCCATCTGAGATATAGATAATGTTCTCCATGCCAATCCAGTCCATTCCTGTGTGACATTATTTTTCATTGCAATACAGGGTTTACCCATTAAATAAACCTTATAGTAGGGAATCAAGGGATGAGGGAATGCTTAAAAATGTGTCAGTTGGGAGATTCAATTTGGGATCATGGGCTTTGATTGAATTGGGTTATTTAGCACTTGGCATGTCCATATTACACAAGGAAAATAAAACCATGAATTTCAATGGAAACGTTGGAAACTGGCATCAACATGGTCACTCGTATAATCACATGTTGTAATCAAACCAAAAAAGGGACCGCTCCTCCGAGTTAGGATGAACATCTTGCTTTTTTTTTTAACTCTATTAGAAATCCTTAAAAAAAGAATTATTGAACGTCAAATTCCTGACCCAGAGTATGTTAGGAATACATACACAATAATGAATGGTTTTGTGTACAAGTGGCCGTAATCTCCGAGTAGTTGATGCGTAGTGATATCCGAGCGTCTAGCGAGGATATTACGTCATCAACTACGAGGAGATTACAGCCACTCGTACACAAAACCGGTTGTTATTGTATTTATTATCCACCTTCACAATCAATAATAAGTATATTGCAATAAAAGGTTTATTGCAAGATATTTACTTTCATATCATGCCATAACGCTACAGCAATGTCAAGCATGGAGGTAATTCGGGATACTTACATCAGTATATAGTTCGCTTTTTTGCCATGTTTTTAGCAAAGAAAACCTTTTATTACAGTGATTTCTGATGGTATATGAGATCATTATAACTGATACTAAATAATTGATATTGAATGAATATTAGATGAATTTATTTTGAAGTATGTGATGATTTGTTCTAATTTTGAATGGGACTATTTTTCCGAAATCTCCTGCAGGAGATTGTAACATGCCAGAATCTCTGGGTAGCGAATTCCATGCGCTCTATACATTTCCTATGGAGACTCCGTATTAGGTGGGTAATAAATGTTTAGAAAAGCTAATTGTAAACACAGAGATTAACTTGAATGGGCAAACAGCAAACTTCTGCAGCAGACAAATAAACTGAGTTGAGAGTGTACACAGAATGTGCCTGGGCAGAGGGGAAAGGACAAAAGAACTGTCCCATTTTCCTGATGGTTCTCTCAGTACAGATTTTCGATATATCATCTATGTCATCCATACAAAGACACTTAGTGACTATCAATTGCGTTATTGCATGTTTAAGTAACATATATTTCCCTCAAGAAGTTCTTTTTCGCTGGACTTTTATTGCTTAATCACCCTCTTTTGTTCCCTGGCCAACATATGCTTTATCGTCAAATGTTTGCCTCGTGATCAAACAAAGTAATCTTTTTGGCAATTCTATGTGAGGACCCTAAGGCAGGCCTGGTTGAACACTGACTCGGAGTTGACTTTCTTCAATGAGACAACGAGAGGAAAAGGGCCAATAAATCTTCTTGTTCGCTTAAGCGCTTCACGATATCTGAATGACAAGACATAGGACAGAAAATTAGGAAGAGACCATTCTTTTGAAGATTGGCAGCAGCAATATATAGAATATTGACTCAGAACTTGGACATACATCCATGAAACATTTGTAGTTCTCTTTTTTTTCTTTTTTTTTAAGTCTTTTATTGCATTCAATGTTATACATTGTCATCACCGCTATAGTTCTAAAACACCCTGTACATGTCTGGCTGCAAATCGCGATCGAGTTCTAGATGCATAAATGTCCACTCTAGTTCATTAGCTAAATGATATTTGTATCGATCACACATCTCAGGGTTCCATGGCGAGGGGTGACATTAGAATAGCATCAGTCATTGTTTTCCTAGACCCTACAGCATGGCCAAATGACTTGGTCATGGTATGGTATCAGGTGTCAGGGACTTGGCAAGGCTCCCAAATATTGATCATTTACGTGTACCCAAGATGGAACAGGAGCAGGAGACTGACAATGTGTACCCAAGGTCATATTATCCAGAAAATCACATCTGCGTTGTATGCTTATACATAATTGCCTAAACAAACTTGTTTGTCGTATTATGCTCTTATTAAGAGACTAGGAACAAATGGTATGTTCGACTTTGATGAATGAGGCTGGATTTACAACACAAAAAGGTTTTAAAAAAATATTAAAAGGTTTAGGTTATATTCAGTTTATGGGTCATTTTTCTGTAACCCACTTGCACCCAGTCAACTTTTCCATCAGTACTACTGCGTTACTGGGAACAAAATATATCAAGCACCAGGAGGTCAATGAGGTATTTCGATCTCTAGCGATTGGTCATGGTCCGCTGGGTACGATTCTAAAATACTGGCCTTCTGCACCCTTCTCAATGTCACAGAGTTGCCAAGGAGATGATAAAGGGATAGATTTTGCAGCATGCTGAAAGTCTATCTAACCTCTCCCTAACCTAGGCAGTGAATATGAGTATGTGGCCCACGCTCAATTAGATCCAGAACTTATAAATTCCTAATACTGCGGACATCCAATCTAGCTCAATCCAGTCACTCCATAATGGCACAATAACCCAAGCCACCATTTCATACCATCCTCCACCAGCCACTTTTGAAACCGTCACATTTAGGCCCTTATTGGACTTGATTCAGGGAAAATTATAAACGTTCTATGATATATGCCAGCGGTTTTAGCATTCAGTTTCATCCAGTTACCCGTAACAAATACCCTACCGGGCTATCCACACTTTAGGAACTAGTAAACTTGCTCATAGACTGGTTACCGCAAATGGATTTTATTCTATTCTCTTAAATTTCGCGTACAAAGGTTTGTATATCTGCAAAGGTCTACAACCGTTGCCTATCAATATAATGGCTTACAGCTATAAATACGAAGCGTTATTGCTACTATACCATGTCTTTTATGCCATAAGGGTGCGGATACATAGGAGCCCTTTGGTATGTTATAACTTGAAAACGTAGATTTGAAAATGTTGGTCTCAGTATGAAAACCATCCCGCATTTTATTTTAAATCTGCTGGTATTTTTACCTGACAGCTGAGGCAGTTCTGGTCTGAGGTTCAATTCTTATATAATCTCCCATAACCTTGTACATAATGTGGGAGGTCAGTATAGACATGTGTTCCAATTGATAGATCCATTTATACACGTAACAGTACTCTGTTCGCCCTCGTTATCTAAATAGGGTTCGCATCAACAACCTAATTTATTCCTCTCATCCCCAGATCCCCCCCTGAGTAGATCAAGTAAGTGTTTATAGTTTCTTCTTCACACAATTGGGAACTTATGTGGACTTAAGTGTCCATATAAATATATCCGTGGTACAATCAAAGAAAAATTCTAATAATTATGTAATTTGAATCAGGCTTAAAATTTAACACTGAATAGTAGTAAATGAAATAAAAAGTTGTGCATGATGTGTTTATCCATATCAGTGTTTTGTGGAATATCGGATTCTTTGCAAGGTCAAAGGATCATCAACCTGATTAAAATCTAATACAAAATTCCTTTAATCAACATGGGGTTAGTACGATGTCGAATATTATAACATGCAGCAAAGCGAAGTTCTTTAAAACTACACAGACACATAGAGAAAGGTTGAGTTTCTCACGTAAATCAGGAAATGATCACTTACCTGAGAGTGCTGTCGCAGGTGTCTTGGCGCGTTCCACTGACAGGTGCGACTCACCTCGACAACGCAGACGGCTTTTGACCATGACGGAGTGGTGACGTCACCACTTCCCATAATGATGTACAGTGCGACACCAAAACACAAAGTATCTATGAAACATTGATATATTGGATTAGACTAGAAATACAGATGTAATTTACTTATTCTGGGTGTTTTGATATACGCAAAAAAAAGAATAAGTATACTTACATTTTTATTTTCATTCTGATATTACTCAGAACGTTTGTAAAGGTTATGGAGTCTGTAACTCAAACAAATCCAAAAGAAAACTGAGATAGTTTTCAATGTGAATAAATCAATTCGTGGAAACACTAATGTGAAAATTAGCATGCATCATCTCAATGGAACGGACCTAAAAATTTGAGGTTTGAGGGGCTGCTGTATTAGTCTAAGTCGACAGTGAAAGAATTTCAAGGCAATGCACCATCGTAAATGATGTAAGGTAGAAAACATGATTCGTGTTTTGAAGGGAATTTATCAAATCACAGTTGCGGGGGTATAAATACTGTACTGTAATAGACTCTTTCCACAGGCAGGTAGTGAGCCATATCTACTTGGTTACGAAAGGCCTTCGACCAAAAATACAACATGGCAACGTATTTTTTAGCCTTGGAGAATTGAGTGTATGAGCGTGATACGTATATAATACCAGTTAAGATCATCCCCAGATCCAATATGCTGGATTAAACATGCATATCGCCTCAGTAATATTCCGATATGGTTTAAGTAACACAGGAACACAACACATTGCTGTACAATAACACATTGGTAGGCCTGACTATGATATACTATAAAACATCATGTTTTGCAACCAAAGAAAATACATGTACCCTTGCAATCACACCCACTGTTCATACGATTGGTGTGATAGCTTTCTATCCCAACATTATCTCATAGGTGTGAGGCCAGAGTGAGCATTGTTTTATCACAGCAACCTCCAGGAAGGCATTCACTCACACTGGGCGTTTTTACATACAAGTACTTCTGTTGCGACATCAATTTTTAAGTGATTTAACATATTAACACTTACAGACAGTACTGGACATACAGGATTGTCAGCAATGACTTGAGTCGTACTTTTTATATACAACATGTATTAATAGTTGTGGAGCCCTGTTGTGGAGCCCTTGTCTACCAAATTAGAATTTCTATCATCACATTCACTCGTTCTCCAGTGGAAAAAATACATAGTGTATTAAATGCGGTCGGGTACCATTTAAGCATATCACTTTTGACCAATTCTAATCATTACTATACATTTTGCTTAGTTCTTGTCATATTTGATCATATAACCTTACTTGTATTTCCATTGTCCTTGCGCTATCTTGCAGTGTTATCCCGGATGATATGACCCTTCATAACTTCAGATCATGTTTTCCGCATGGGAATTATATGACCCCCAGTATCTCTAGCCTACAATCATATGACTTTACCCTGACAAAATACTTACATTTGACATAGTTCTTTTTGCAATAATTAAATATGAGGACAATCATTTGAATACTTCTCATATAATTGACTTAATCTTCTGATTGATCATTAAACATGGAGTTAATGCTATTTCCATTTATATTCTGGAAGCAGTGGGTGCGGGGCTTTGGTTATGATTGAGCTATTTGTAGTTGGTATTATGAAGAAGGTTCAAACAAGACTTGAGTGTGTACCTAGTATGTATTCTCATAAATTATAAAATGTAGAGAAAATTTTATTTAAAAAAACGAAATTTACCAGGTATGCATGTGTCGACACATGGCAACGGATAATCGAATTAAACTGATTGCTGTATTAAAATTGATGTATTGTAACGCAATTATATTTTCCCCTGTTAGAACCTAAATGTGATAATTTCAATAATGGTTAGTGGAAGAAGGTATGAAATGGTGGTAGGGGTTATTGTACTATTATGGAGATGGTGGATTGAGCTAGATTGGAGTCTTTTACCTACACATCTACCCTACCACAGCTCCTCATTAGGAATCTGTCTTTAGCAGTCAAACATATGGTTGTCCATTTGTCTGTCTCTATCTGTCAAAAGTCTATATCTGTCTGTCAGTGTCTCTGCCCCTTTCTCTGTGTTCATGTCTCCATGTTCGACTGTATTGTATGTATGTATGTATGTATGTATGTATGTACGTATGTATGTATGTATGTATGTATGTATGTAAGTAAGTATGTATGTATGTTTGTATGTTTGTATGTTTGTATGTTTGTATGTATACATGTATGTATGTATGTATGTTTGTATGTCTGACTCTGTGTCTGTGTGTCTCTCTGTCTTTCTCTATCTCTGTCTCTCTCTCTCTCTCTCTCTCTCTCTCTCTCTCTCTCCCCCTGCATTTCCATAAGCATGTCTGTATATTTTTACCCTCTGTGTATGTCTAACTCTCTGTTTCTACCTGACTACAGGTATGTCTATCTGAGACTGTCTGTCTCTCTGTATCTGCCCAGTTTAAGTGCTATACAGTTCAGATATGTCCATCATATGTGGTGGTTCGAAATATCCATGCGTTGTCGAGTTAAAATGCTAGCAAAGCTAAGCAAATTTTTACAACCACATATTCTGCATTTACCCCATTGGAACGAAAAAAATATACCAACTGAGCAAAGCAGTTAGCTTGCATATGCCTCCCTAAGGGACATTCATAAACACATTCTGGGGGGAACTGGATCTGTTTGGATCTATTTATCAACATATCAATTTGTTACAGACCAATGACAATAAAATGGTGTTAATGATAAATACAAAATCTATGTATACTTAAAGGGAAAAGGGGGATCATGTGATGTGAAGGTCTGTTGCTATAGGTGACCGTGCCAGTCAACTATAAAATTGCCATCTGGATGGCATAGAATGGATACATGATGTGTCTGGATCGATGAAGTTTTTTTAGTTCTGTCGTATCCAACAACCTGAATTGCCATCTTGACATTATCAAATATATTCATGAAGTCTTTTAGAGTGGTGGTTCCAATATCAATTTCAACCTAGATATCTAAATATCATTCCTATATACCCATTATTGAACTAACTAGAGTTACATACCGCTGCTGGGGGGGGGGGGTGCATTAAAAATAAGTTATGTGTCGAGGTTGACGTTTTCGTCCCGCTCTCATGTTTTCGTCCCGCTCTGACGTTTTCGTCCCGCTCTGATCACGTGATACAATACAGCCATATGCTTCGGAAGTGTTTCAGTTAAAGAATTCAGCATTTTTATCGATATTTGAAGGTATATAGGAATAGGGAAACCAGGTACCAGTAAGCAAAAGTCAAAGTTACTCGGTAAGGTTTGGAAAAATTACTGCCCAAGGCGTCAGCCGCGGGCAGTAATTTTTCCAAGCCTTACCTCGTAACTTTGAACTTTTGCTCACCGGAACATAGTTTCCCTCTATTTCTGTTATGATTTGAAGGTGGTTTGCCCACATGACAAAAAAAGACAAAATTAATGGTGACAAATAATTCAAATGTCCCCCTGGCGTTCAATAACAGTCTAGAGAAAGTTTGTCAATTGCATCATTCCAAGAACCGTTTTCATGTTTCAAACTTTTCTGGTTTGATCTCAGTGTTGTCGAATGGGTCATATTTTTAATAACTCCTACATTTCTAGTAGTGTGCACTATCTGTATCAAACTTTGATCAGAGTCATGACAAAATTTTCCCATTGTCTTCGGTAAGGTTTTATTCACTTCTATCTTTTTAGGAACAAAGTAAGTACGGGGGGAATATGGTCAAGCCATATACTGGGCTTCTGACCCTTTCAACAGGCATTCTGGGTTGACACGTGGATATTGAAGGATAAGATTTCTTCTATGTCATATCTCTAACATCTAACATCAAGGTAGCGTATCTGAGTGTGGGAAACCACACTCAACGATTACCCACCAGGTGCGCTGAATGGTAACTTATGTGTTGAATCTCAAGCGTTAGAAATATTGGTAAATTACAAAAACAAAACCGGTTGATCTAAACCCTGAGTAACGATTTAAGTAAGCTAGTTTAGCGTAATATTAGGAAACGTCCTTACTGTGGACGAAACGGTTCCTGTTCGAGGTCAGTCTTTGATTTCATACTACCTGACGCCATAGGCGGAAAGCAGTATGAAATCGACGACTGACCGAGAACAAGAACTATTTCGTCTACAGTAGGGACATTTGCTCATTATTTTATACCTAAAAATCGATGAAAAACGCTACTTTAATTACTTATTAAGTCACAGTCGCAGCGGGCACGGGCATAATAATTACTGCACTCCTAGCAGTGGGCATATATAGTTGATATACATGTAAATTCGCACACAGGTATATAATAATTACCAAGTTGCGATACGATATAGTGATACAGGTCAAAGGCTGGGCGAATAGTATATCCTACTACTGACATAGTTGGTTTTGTTATCACTTTTATATCAATCAAGTGTCGTCCATAGATGGTGGGCGTTTGTATTTTATAGTGTTAGTTGGTTATCAATTGCTTTCCAGTGTAGTACATATCTATCATTATGTAAGAACCATCGAAGGAAACACAAGGCAATACCACTGGTCCCCCCTAGCGGTAGCTTTCTGCTCTGTCCGCATGCCACTTTGGATACCAGTACCTCACTACACTGGCCACCAGAGCTACACTACATTAGCACTGGTTGGGTTAAATCCGTGGCCGCCTTGAAGCACTAACTGTAAGTGTCTCTTACTCTGCCAGCAGATGTTTTATGTGACCTGCAGCTAAGTTTGGAGAATGTATTCAATTCTCACTCTCGAAGTTGTTTCTCCATGTATATATTTCCTGTTTTGCATAATTGAAGAAAATATCGCAAAGGTAGACTTCATAATCAATTTTGTCAGCTATGGTTATATTTTAATAAATGTGTCAACTCTCTGGACACGACCAGAGTTTAACCTTACCAACCTCTTAGTTGGAACACAGTGTAGACAGAGGTGGCGGCTGATCTACTACCACACCAGTCCGTACCTCACCAGTCACTCACCGCTAGGCGGAAAGAAAACCGCAGTCTTATTTCCGCCGTGCCATCTAGTGGATAGCCGCGGAACCAGCGTAACGAGTAGCGTGGGTACTTCCACTGGCAACCAGAGCTACACCTATATCGTAGAAGGGGTGGGTTGCCAAACTACGTCGGTACTCTGCAAATTTGGCAAAGTATGCTTCAGATTCTGAAATTTTACAGTGTGTTTAATAGTTCACATAGGAAAATGACGATTTTTTGTAACGATATGGGATGAGTGGGAAGTAAAAAGATGAAAGCGACAGAACTGATATCATTATGGTACCACACATATGACAATATGTTTAACAGTTAGTATATTAGGTAGACGATGGAGTTGATAACCTGTATCTCATGGTAGGTTGGGTGGTGATTCAAGCTTCATACGGTCATTTCATATGGTGCACCTATATGCTGATATATTGACACATTTTCTGTATATGTATATCAGGTATCCCCAAAAATTATCATTATAAGCATCTAATTAAACCCAACACGGGAAATTGGCTTAGAGTATTTATTACTCATGAAACATGAGGTAATCAGTGTGATTACAAGTCTATAAAAAGTCTGTAATTGTTATGTTCAAGTCTATGAAAAGTTACAAATAACCCAGCTGTGGGGTGGGTGGTGGCAAAAACCATGTCTTGAGTCTTTGATGCCTTCCGCCAAAAGAGGCCGATGAGCGGTGATGTCACGAGATGACGTCTCGAGGTCAAGGCCGGCAGATAACAAAATTTCCCTTCGCGGGTGAATTATTCTGCAATTTAACAATTACCAACCAATTTAAGAATCTGAAATTTTCTGAATTTTTCCCTTGAAAATCAGGGAATTTTGACTGCTGACCCAACCAAACTGACACAAAATGAGCTGTAACTTTAAAATAATCTAGTGCACTTAGAACCCTAATTCCAACTGTTCCATGTAGGTATATATCTGGAATCGACCAACAAATACTTTATTAAAGCATAGAAGCATGGGAATTAATTGAAATATTTTTTCCCCAGGACTGACCACCTGAAAATCAGGGAAATTTGCCCGCCGGCCCCAACTATTCTAAGACAAAATGTGCCTTAACTTTAAAAAAATCTAGTGCACTTTTGACCCTTAATCCAACTGTTCCATGTAGGCAGATACTTCCTAAATAAAACAGTTGAAATTATGGTCCGAGGTGTGCTGGAGGTTTTTTCTGTCAAGGTCTCCGCATAAATTAGCGGAGGCGTGCTCTGATGGTCTGTGACATGGGAGATAGACACTGGACACCAGAGCAGACGTTTGCTATGATGAAATTCAAACGCGCATAACGGCGGAACGGTGGGGCCAGTCATCTTCATATTGGGTACGATTATAGGTCACATGCATCCCTTACTGGTGATATAATTTCATTGCTTAATTCTTACGGGAAGTGAAGTTGCGCATTCTGTACGACATGTCCATAGATGTCTTAGGTCTATGACACTTTGGAAGACATTTTGAACCATGTGATCCTAAAGATGCCTTGTTTATAGCACAGTGTCCTTGAGGGACAATCGTTGGCCGATCCCCAAAGATGTCTCATCTATAGTACACTGAGGATTCTTTATATACATTGGTGTGTTACTCAACAAGGTTGATTTGAAATTATCAATGATGCTGAAAAATGATATTAAAAGTGTTTTTGCCAATACTAAGTGTATAAAGGTACCCTACGTTACGTTTCTACCTGATTCATTCTCATCTCATTATTTGTTTTGTTTTGTTTTGTTGCACCAACCAACTAACTTATATGTAATATCTTATGACTGTCTTGTTTGGGTCGAAGTTGCCACAGTTAAGGGGCGACCATGTATGTAAAGTAAAACTCAAAGTTTGTCAATGTACTTTTCTGTCAAGGGCCCAGACGGAAGATCGGCCCAGCCGAGTCTGGTGGTTACATGTACAACCGTAGACCCAATAAATGCATTAAAAAAAAACTAAAAAAAAACTGACAGCTGTAGGATGTCTTCCATATAGGATGTCGTGACTAAAAAACAGGGCCCTGGTGGCGAAATATTGAACTAACGCCAAATGACCGTATTGCCGACTAGCGGCCGTTTTCGGAACCCTAACAATGCCGAGGTACTCATAGATATACCAGAGGCCGGTTGTTCCTAATCCAGGGCCCTGTTTTTCAGTAACGACATCGTCGGGCAACGATACCGTACGATCATCCAGCGATTCCACGACAGTTTTCAAGACACAAAATGGCCGCTGTTCTATAGACACGATCGTAGTGCGCCACTCACGATCGCCGCGAAAAATGTCGGCCGCTACGACAAGTATAGAACTGTCTTAGGTTCTATAACACATCACTGTGCGTATATAGAGGATTTTTCCACTTTCCGACGGAATTAAGCCATGAAATTTTAACACGAGTAAGGGATACATATGACCTATAATCGTACCAAATATGAAGACAATCGGACCCACCGTCCCGAAGATACCGACGTTTGAATTTGAAACATTGGGCTATCGATCGGATATCGTACAAGCACTCTCCTAGCAGATCTTTCGCGGTAAAGAGCGCGGAATCTCTGCTGGGAGAGTGAAGTAATCGCAGAGTGAGGGTATAGCTACACTGGCCACCAGAGCAGCGTTTGCTATGACGAAATTCAAACGTCGATATCTTCGGGACGGTGAGTCCGATTGTCTTCATATTTGGTATGATTATCGATTATATAGAGACCTTACTCGTGTTAAAATTTCATCGCTTAATTCTAAGGGGAAGTGAAGTTGCGCATTCTGTACGACAGGTCCATAGCTGTCATGAACCAACGACAAATTGGGCGACATTTTTAATCACGTGACCCCATGATTGTCGTGACTGAAAAACACGTCTGGACGCCCTACGCCTCTTAGACTCACGACATATCGCCTATTCACTAAAGTGTCGTGTCTATCGAACACTGACGGCAAAAACACGTCGCCCATAACGATTGTCGTGACTGAAAAACAGGGCCCAGGTCTTCCAAGTCTGTGGGTTAACTTAGGACTTTGTCTTGGATATAGATGTAGTTTTTAGGTCAATAACAAAGCTAGTACTAAGCTTTAAAGATTACACAAACATGATTAATGAGAGCTGATTCAATAACTTTGAACATTTCATGATAATACTTAAAGAGGCGACATAGGACTGATGCTTTAAGTTGTTTGTTCTATTAGAAACACTGAAGGAATGATATTGACATATCAACAGTTTGTCACTATCTGCATGCCTACTGTAAGTGGCTTAAAGCATTGGATGGTCTATTCTGCTAAACATTGTAAGACATTGACTTCATTGTTGATAGATTATAGCAAACGGTCTTAAATGACCATTAACCCAAATCTAAATCTAATAGAGTACCAACTAATCCGGAAACATTCCATGTTCTTTCCATAGAGTTTCAATATAATTAAAAGTTTTGTCTATGTTTTAACTGCTGCAGCTAAAAGATGTTTGTGAACTAATTGGTTCTATCGTCAACGCTATAAAGATATTCTATTTCATTTATTGTATGACATAAACTATTTTCTTAAATCACAAATACTCTTGATATATACATAATTATTAAAAGATATAATGATTGGGTGTTACGGCAAACATGCGTTCTACATAATCGGATTGTCAGCTCTATGCATAAAAAGAAAACATCTGTGGTAGGGGGCGCCCTTGTATGGTCAACGGATTTAACTGTAACCCTTTCAGTTTTAAGAATCACTCTAGGAGGAATTCCCCTGGCTGATCCTAGGGATGGCTCTATACATTCCCCTGGTGAATCCTGAAGATGCCTCCCGGCATTCTTGGGTGTTTTTAAAGAAACAATTTACAGAGTTTCATTATTTCTTCAGGATATATGGAAAACAATATTATCATTCTAATTAAATGTCGGTTAGAATAATGGAGCCAAGGAAACCCTCGCTACCATAGTGATATTTCCTTAGAGCATTTAACATTATATAGTCGTATGTATACATGCTTATAGGTGCAGGCTTCTGGCAGGTCACTTCAAAAGTGTCCTAAGGACTTGTGTATGACAGGACTTCTAAGGTGCAGGACTGACTGATTTAAACTAGATTTAAACTATCATTAATGGGCCTGCTGCCTAATCTGAGTAATTGTGGAGAACAGACGGGCAGGAGTGTTTTTGAACCCTCCCACTCACGCTGATGAACAATTTTCTCACATTCAGCCCGACCCCCTAGCGAGAGGCCCACATGCCAAGTCCTACATATATGTAGCAATATTCCCCCAGTGGACGATGCTCCTATGGCAATGGTACCGGAAGTTACTCACCAGGTGTATTTGACATGCATTGCCTTAGTTAAAAATAGAACACTCACACTGGATAATGATGCCTATGGTGATTTACAATTATTATGAACAATTTAAGAAAGTCTACGAAAATCTGTCACATAAAATTGTTCTGGTAGTGGTATTGTTAATTTGTAATGATATGATATAATTGTGGAAGTGGTAACTTAATTCAGGTAGAGGTATAGACTATTGAATGGGAAACTCTTAAGTACGGAGTTGTGCAGACATCTAGGAGAATACGGATTATTGCTAACTACATGCCAGTTGTCAGAGACGTCTGGTGGACAGTAGGAGAACTAACCCACCGTTCTGCTATAGTACAGAGTGCGGAGATTAGGCTTGAATCTTAATTATAAACGTGAATACGAATCTATTGGGTTAATTAGTTAATGTTAATTAACCAATTAACGTGGGGAGGAAAAGCATCGCTCAGCAGTGTGTCGAATTGTCTACCAGAATCTAAATTAAATCCAATTCGACAACGAGGACCATAGGGAATATTGAATCATTAATCATTTGTTAATTATATGATAATTAATATTGAGAATTAATCTGATAATAATCTGGCTAATTTCTACGTGTCTTCTTCATAGGAAAGAGGTCAGAGAGTGAAGTAAGGTTCATATATTTAATAAGCAGTGTTCACATTCACAACAGTTCACAATTCTTCCAGGATGGATTTCTGGGTAAACATATAAGTTCAGGACACAGTTCATAGTATTGACAGCAAAGCCAGTTCATATGACCCATGGTCTAATCTGGCAAGGTGTCTCATTCTGGTGTCAATAGTTACAGTCAATGAGTGTCTCCTATAAGATAGTTCTGTGGAGTGAGATCATAGTCTAAGATGGACTAGACATGATCTCACATAGACACAATGAGTAAGTGGATGGCATACAACAAAGATAGATGGCATAACTCACCAATAATGATATTTCCTGAAATGACTCAAGTCCCTATGAGAAAGTCAACCAATCTCAGTTCCTAGATGATTTCCTGATAATGTCAGATCTCAGATCCAAAGATCACTTCACTCTCACAGATGAGAAGTGAAGGTGAGATAAGTCCTTTGGTGTTTGTAGTATATCAGAACCGTGTAGTATTGGCAGTACGCTCAGAAGAGTCCCTGGATTCTGAGCTACTTGCTGTCTAACGTGTGCCAGCGAAGTTGGCAGTACAACGCTAGTTCAGACCAATTCTGCATGCTGTATGCATAGTGCTCACCCTGCTCGAGTAGGTGAGACACATGCACTCAGCACGAAGCGTGTTTAGAGACTCAAGATCCTCTCACTGCGGATCCAGCTCAGAGAGTGAGGATTTACTAGAGGATCATGGGTAATTTCGCAATGAGCTCAGACCAAACCAATAGGCAGCGAGACTGCGTTAATATATTCAGTTAGAACCGGGGAAAGCCTGCAGGGGCTTTCCCTATGAGTCATAGGTGACGTTTCTCTATTTTAACCACTGTAGTACAGGTGAATCCCGCCTATGGGAGCACTGACGCTGCTGTAGTTACTCAGTGGCGTACTACCTCAAACCTCAAGTGATACATGGTAGTGATACATAGCTAGAACCTTGATACAGTGGCTATCTAAACACTATTAAATAATATAATAAATACACAACACATTGATACATATTTGTGAATAATTAATAAAACACGAAACTTAATAAATAACCAGAATTATCCAAAAACCTTTCACTTATTTATGATACTCCATACCTGTGCCGTATTTGACTACGGTACACTCTTCGGGGTTTGGGATTGGAAACACGGTATATGTCCACATTATGGACATCTAGTGTGTTTACAACAACTCGTTCCTTATCACTTATCTTAAATTTTGAAAATAGTTACTCGGGTTAGAAACCAACAAAAACACCAAACACGGGAAAAAGGGTTATATAGTGAAAGCATGCAGTAATACGACACACAAACTTATTTTGTTTTTCAGCCTTGACAGTCAGGCAGCAAGGACTTAATTTTAGTACCTACTTTTATGTGAGAATGGTATACATGCAGTACTGACATGCATCCACATTATACAGCCAAAGCCATATAAATTTCCCGAAGGAAATGTTCAATGAGAAGAGAATGTCTACGACAAGTGTTAATAGACATGGGTTAGGGGAATTGGAGGCAAGTAGCCCCGTCATCCCGACAGAGGGAGGTGCCAAGGGAGGTGCCGAAGCACAAGAGGCCACAGATCTAAGCAATGTGGTAGCTGCGGCAGTTCTTTCAGCTCCAATCAAGGCACATACAAAAGTGATGCCTGTATCAACAGACAACCAAGCTGCATTTACCAATCAAAGAAACGACGTGGGCACCGTAGAAGCGGTACCGGCCTAGAAGCAGACAAGCCGGGCCAAGGTGGCAAGTGGCAAGTGCACTCTAAAGGATTGCACCACATGACCAGCATCAGCAGTCGGTATGAGGCGTCCGGGCTTGAAGACAACACGGAACTCCTCTCGACTAAGCACCGATGTATGCCCAGGTTGATGTAATAGGGCATACGAAGATGGAAGAGACACATATGAGACAACACAGAACACAGAGAGAACGACAAATATGTGCCATATTGAAAAACTATAGACAAACTGTTATTGACAAATATATAATGCAAATCACTAAGGAAGGATAGCAAACAGCTACCCAACAGCAAGGACCAAGCCAAGACTAGGCCAAAAGGAGATGAATCCCGAGAAGTATGGGATACATCGGCAAAGACCATAATACCTACTGGAAGCGAGGTCCCCTGCCAACACGAGCAGGGCTCTCGTAGTCTACCAACCAACAATCTCCTGACACGGAGAAGCTGGCTAGAGGCCAGGCAATGAACTCAATATGCCTTAAGACCGAAAAACCTTCAGGCAACCAATTTCTTGACTTCACTTCTCTATGCTAACACAGATCAATGATTGTGTTAAAATAAATATCCTGAAACCAGAATATAACACAAGAGTTAAGGTGTCTACTTGCTTAGACTAATGTTTCTGCCTAGCATGACAGTCAGAACCACCTGTTACTGAAAAGGAGGTCGCTAATACAAATGGATGCCAAATAAGTCTAGCAATCATCCAGAGACAGTGCCAATGCCTGGGCAGCTGTAAAAGAATATGGAAATATAAAAATGCAGAAAACCTGAAAATCAAAATAATGTGCGGCAACAACCTAGACCTTCTATGCCAACGAACCATGAAGGAGATCCCTCCCTTTGGCATGAGCACTCTGAAAACAGGCACCTATCACGACAGGCACCTCCAACGGACGTAAGGGAGACCACACAGAGAATATCTGCGAGAAACCCAATGACCATACAATCACACTCAGATACCTATTAGTGGTAGAAGGCGAGGCAACATGATCAGTTACCATGCACATTTAGGTATCAAAATTAAAGGACTAGTAAAAATGACCAAAATATCATGTTAGGTCTTAGGTATATAAAAAAAAAATTCTCAACGCAAGCAACGCACAGGACACCACAATCACAACACCAGATTACCAAAATCAAAGTACTTGCACAATATTGATACTATTGAAATTCAGAAAATTATTGATCACTAACAAGGACAATAGTAAAGGGGCTGAAATAGAAACTATAAACAGGGAGGAGCAAATTGGATATTGTAACTATTAGACTGTGAATATTGTCATTTTTCACCACATGAAAAATTTATGTGTTTGTCGTGTAATTATACTCGTGTAGAACCATGATATCAATATCCTATCTGAGCGTATGGACATCCCAGAGCAGCAACCGGATTTGTGTATTTGACCGTTAATATCAAGGGGTCAGCGATTCTACCCAGTGAAAAATCTCAACAAATTTACTCAAATTTGCCAGAACTCTGTCACATGTAATACTAGTATCCCATGGAGGCATGTGGCCAGACGAAAATATTAAACCCTGTCGAATCCTTTTTTGCTCTGAATAAAACAAGTCAGAACCACTCTCAGAAAGCGTCTGGGGCCTCCAGAACAAGGAGGAACTGACCACACAAATGATCAAACCGCTAATTCAAGAAAAATCAATGAACGAATGTGGACCTGATTAATTTCGGGAAAAGAAAAAAATAGTTTAGAAAAGTTCAGAATAATTTTAGAAATAGCCATGGAGACCTATTCAAGTCTATTCCACATACGGTCCTAGCAGCTATACTACTGACATAGCCTAATCGAGGCCAGCTGGGCGATTAGCCGTTAATAGGCCGTGTAGATAACCCAATATACAGTAGCTTGATGGTAAAGCACCAGGAACCATAGATAGACACAAACTATGCAGTAATTAGCATAATTTTGCTGATATTGAATACTCAAACGAACCGACACATAGTGTAAATATCAGAAGTCTCCTACTTCAATGTTTTAGGTTAGGTTCCGCAGGTTGTCATGTATAAACAAAAATGTCATTAATGCCAAGGGTCAATTAAGGTCACTGAAGCGTTCCAAGACTCAGGAGACCGGTCACAGGACACTAATAGAGACAACAGTCTATAAAGAAGTTGAATAGAAAGCTATAAAATTCACAGATGGATATGAAATCAGCAGGGTTTTGAAACAGGCCCCTTTTTGATGTTAAAGGCTGACTGTGTATATCACGGGCAAGGACATATTCTAGAAACAGGACGAAATTCCCTAGGAAAATGAACTGACAGGGGCAATGTAAGAATAAGAACCAGTAATAGCACAGGTTTCCTGGTACAAACCACAATAGGAGCCTATAACCCATAGCAAATAACTTACTGTGAAAATAGAGGTGTTAAAAATCACAGTAAATCCCAAAACTAAATGCTCTGTGACTAATTCCATCAAATCCACAGCAGACAACTGCAGGAGAATCAGCGCAACTCCAAATTAAGTCCCATGCATCCGATATAGAATACATAAGAGTGGTTACCGCTAACTCCAAAGAGGAGGGGCAGCCTGAAATGGAGTCATAATCACGCAAATCCAGAGTATTTCACAATGGTATCTCCAAATAGCTGACTATAATCACTAAAGACTAGTCTGGAATACAGCAGACTCATCACAACGATAACCAAATCGTTGGTAGAATCGTTAGAGATAAGCCAGGGATAGAATAATGCCTGGAATCATACCCATGCAATTAAGAAAAATTCAGAAATCCAAGAAACCCTGCACTAGGACAAGATAACGTAGAAAACAATTCAAATATGCACGTGATGTTGATGGCTATAGAATCAATGGTAAGAGCTGATGGACTATTAAATCATCAAATATAAGCACTGCAGCATAGACAACGTAGAAAACAACCTAAATATTCACATGATAGGAAGGTAGCTATAGTCTCAATGTAATAGGCGGGGGGACTACTAAATGTTTAAATTCAGATCCAGAAAATATTTTAAATATCCATGAATAAAAAGGGGGGGGGGATATTAGGCATAAAAACCGAAATACGCAGTATACTGCAATAAATTACGTAGTAGAAGCCCTATACAACACTACTTCTTAGAGGAATAGGTTGGGCGGAGGGAAGGTTGGAAGGGTCCTGGAGGGAAGGTGGGATGCGGCAGCGGCACGCGCCATCCGCTAGCGGCACGTGTCTATCCCGCTACTGGCTCTATGTGCCGGAATACTGCGAGAAAACCCACGAGGGGGGGGGGGGGGGGGGCTGCAATCACCGAACCACGGTAAAAAAAAACTCCACAAATAAGGTCTAAATATCCAAGAAACATATTGAAATTATTGGAAAAACTTAAAAGAAGAAGGCAGTGACATCAATTTACATTATAAGCTACAGGCAGATCAACTAGAGCTAAACTTATATATAGAATAGGCCCCAGAGCACGCCTCAGCCATCCATATTCATAGAGGCGAGAGGGAGGTATCAGAGGGAGGGCGGGGAGGGTGTGAGCCATACAAGGAGGTGTGAACGCGGAATTTAAAGGTCACACCCAACCAACAGCCAATCCAAGTCGGCTGCGTCACATTCAGTGTGGAGGGCGATCGCCCCAGAGACGATCTCATTGGTGGTACTTAGAACGCTCTACGAGCAATATTTAGGCCAGAAATGACGTTTTTAGGTTTTCAGCCAATCAGAGCACACTAAGAATGCTGGAGGGACCCAAAAGGCGTGGTTCCGCGGGACGCCACTACCCGCAAATCACGTGGCCGTCGACCAGTCATGTTCCAGGAGGCGGGGCGAGCCTCGGTCGCAACCCGTTCACGTGACCCGGGCTGACCCACTCGGGGTAGCTCCACGTCATCAGGGCGCTGACTAAGCGGGTCTAAATTTATACACGAGTGCCTCACACGTCGGTTACTCACCACCATCACGAGGGCGAGGTCTGAACTCGCTCACCCTATCCCGCGACTGGTCATCGCAGGACACCACCTGTCTCGAGACACCATCGCCATGCGGCAGCCGTGTCCTGAGGAGGGGTCAGTACGTGCACACGTGTTCACCCTCGCTTTCAAATCCAATTATACCAAACTACACGTCAAAACTACACCCCATACTGACATGAGGGGATTTTTATGAGGGGCTCAGGGAGTGCGGAAAGCTCGTTAACACCTCCAGAGCGAAGCTAACGACAACCTGTAGTTCCGCACCACGCTGCCGTGAAATACAAATGGATATGGCTATTCCCTCTACCCACCAGTCAGTCAGTGCATACAGAAAAAACTTTTAGATCCCGTTAGGATATCATAAATATAACGAAATAAACTGTAAAACTTTACTAGAATCATGAAACGTCGTCCGAGAATGTGCCTATTTAATACCGAAATTGTATTCTGAAATTTCACTAAGATAAAGCCTCCCAACGTTGCAAAAATTGAAATATTAATGCGGGCATGAAGGAGTCGTCGCAGTGGCTCAAATGGCGGCTCACAACATTGGCGGACCACCAGTTGGTAAAGTTTAAAAAACGGCAAATAGCAGATAGCAGAAGCTTTAGAAATACAAAAGGAAAATGATCAAAAATTGTATATGTTCATTATCTCGCTTAAAACGCACGCTAGAGCGTTAATTCCTGCAGATTTGGACTCGTCTGAGAGGAGGGAAGCAAAAAGCCAAGATCACTAAAACGGCCATATCTCCGAGAGTAATGGCGATATAAACAAACGGATTTGTGTTCCGATATGCCAACAGTTACAGCTACCCACAAAAAATATAAAATTTCAAAATTGCAATAATTGCAACTTTAAATCGCGATTTTGAGGCACTTCCGATCGCCGCAGCGATCTGGCGATGCGATTTTCGGAATCCCCAGGTCGAAATTGACAAAAAAGGTTTTCACATAAAAAGTGTCATACTGCCCATACTGCATCATACCGCAGCATACTGCACCCAAATACTGCTCCAAATACCCTTTTGCAGCACAAATGACCGATACTGGCAACTATAGTGGGAATTACTCTAATGTCATTACCTATTTCCAAGCTAATCCAGGACAGGTCCCACAAATACTAGGATAAACCCACAAAATAAGGTCATACTAAGTGGGACTTTGTCAGGTTGAGTGGGGACTTTGTAAAACTAAGTGGGGACTTTGTAAAACTAAGTGGGGACTTTTGCAAATTCTAATTTGGACAAAACTAAAGAGGAAAACACAGAGTAGGTAATGGACAATTAAAGTAGGTATGGGGCCATTAAAGTAGGTATGGGGCCATTAAAGTAGGTAATGGGACTGAAAAAGTAGTTCAAAATCCGAAATTTTAGGTACCCCCAGGTGAAATTTCTAAGGTCTGCGGCCATTTTTTTAGATAAATTATCATAGTAATGCTATATAATCGAATACGAGCGGTTGTGGGGCAATTAGAGTAGGTGCGCCTACTTCTCATAGGCTCACCCTTGGCAGTGTTAGCTCTATGGAGAAACTTTGAAAAATCATATAAGGCTTAATAATTATCCGATTGAAATGAGGTAAAGACCAAAGTTACTCAGAAAAATGAGGGGAATAAGATGGTACCATCAAATAACATACAGCGCAAGCGATTGATACGGAAATAGCAACATAATGGACAAAACTGGACATTACAAAGGTAAATACCTAAACAGCCTTAGTGATGTCGGTAGGCCTGCTACGCCGGAGCCAATAGCCAAGTATTACGAACCTTACAAATATACCTCTTTCGTTTGGCAGAGGCTGCCCACGCCTGCCTTCCTACTACAGTGCGATTTAGCCAGAAACCTTACGCGACACGCGAGGCGCAGGGCTGACCTGCACGTCCACCCCGTCGTGGCTAGGCATGAAAAATAAAACCAAGCATATCTACATATTTTAATTTAGAGAAAAGAACGCTTACCCCGCGCCCTCAAAGGAGATTACTTCTGGCACTGCGGCGACTGGCATCCCAGCAGTGAGCGTTAGGGAGGTTCCGAATAATTCGGAGGGTTAAACTTCCTCAGATAATAACGGCCACGGAGACCGGGAGTCCGTGCTGAGGAGTCTTTTTGCTGGCAGCGCGACTATGCCAGGCTCAACACCAGGGGAGCCTCCGATTTCCCCTTGTACCGACGCGGAGTCGGCTGGATCGGTACGAGTCGGCATGCTTGTACTGCCCGTACCTACCATATTACCCTCTCCAGTTATATTCAGCGGTTCATACGAGCAATGCCGGCCATTCACACTCGTTTTCGACGCGGCACCCCGGGCCTGGACCCGCGAGTTGGGGTGTGAACCGTGAAGGAGGGGTGTAGTAATAGATTTCGAAACAGTCGAGTGCGGACAAAACGACCGGCGAGGCAGGAGCCTCGGATGGCATTACCGGCGGACGGATCGCGGGGGCCAAGGAACCCGAAGCGGAAGCCAAAGCTTCCAGAGCTACGCCTGGACGTTAATTGGCTGCAATTACGCCAGGGTTTGGAGGGGAGTTAGAAGAGAATCCAGTCAGGGCTGACCTAGAACCAGAATATGAGGCCGGAACCTCGATAGACCATCCCGTTCTACCGTTAGCTGGTAACGCGCACGGGTGAGGCGAGGCATAAGCCTCTAAAGTCTGCCCGGTGGACCGGGACGAAGCCTGGGCTTCATGCGACCATTCAGGCAAATGTCCCCTGGAGGGCATCGTACCTGACGGGGACCCGCAAACGGGCGCCGCATGGTGGGCGCTAGTGCCTATCATCCCGTCATGAATCATATCAATAGTCATATCTTGGGAACCATTACTTTTGCCATCAGTAAATTTGGCAAGTGCCTAATCGTGTCAGCAGACGATGCAGGAGACCCAGGACTATATGTCCTTTTTACTTTACTAACATTTTTGACAGAATAAGGTATTACTGTACCAGTAGTAGCAAAGCGCAGCTGATCTAAGCTATGACCACATGTATCTTCAATTGGCATGGACCTATGTAACTGAGCCAATTCAGCAACAATACTAGGTTAAGGAGATGTATCCAAAAGATAAACCAAAGCACCAACTTTTAACATATTTGAGAATACAGCAATGCAAATTATGCCAATAAAATTAAAAGAAAACTTTAAAATGTACCTGAAATGCTAAAATGAACTCATACGATAATATTATATAACAGCAGAAAAACAGTACTTACCAAACTGACAGGTACTACCATACATGTAGTACGGTACGAGGGCGTCTAGGTTCAGGCGAGAACCTTGCAGCATAGAATTTTATTTCCAGTAACATAAAAAATGAGTACTAATGTGGGTGTTAATTAAGTAATGGGAAATTAAGCTATTGGCTAATGTTATTAAAAACGGATTTTCATGCATCAGTTTATTTCAAAGAGGTGCACTCTCCACAAGAGTGGATTTAGGGGAATTGTTAAGATATAAAGTTGGAAATAAATGCATGTGTAGTAATCTCAAAATACTTCAAGAAGGAACGACTTGCTTTAACACTATGAGGGCGTCTAAAGCCCTTTACTCTATTAAATAATGGTGGGCTGTGTTTCCAAACCATTTGGAGTAATTAAATAACCAAGATAATTAAATTTCTGCATTGAAAATAGCTCCAACATTAACAATATGACCAATGAACATAACTTCAGAAAAATACTATGGAAGTTACCCAGACCAAAAGCCACAGCTAGTATTTGAATTCCATCATCATCAGACCCAAATATCCTGTGATTACAGAAAATACTGCCCTACCTTCACATTAATATACTCTAAAACCATTTAATTTGCTGCCGACCAAGATAAAACCCAGAAAAACCAGCAGAAATGGCATTACTACAGTTAGAACGCTTATAAATGACCCGGCTCTATCTCCAAGGGCATATCAGACAATATGACCTGAATATTAAAACTCATGCGATTCTCCTGAAATTCTAATACAATAACCATGAAGTGGTCTACTTAACATATCCAACTTAAAAAGTGGGGGTCACTGTGTGAAATTTGGCTGTAGAGACTAATATGTCGCTGGTTTTACATTAGAATATATAGAAATTCGAAAAAGTAATTTTTCACATAGTAAAACATTTTTTTTAAATCTGAAACTTTTACAGAATATGGCTGATGTATCGTACTACACATTCCAATTCTAAAAACGATAGGTCATGACTAAAGATTTGGAAATAATCGAGAAAAAACGTATATCCAGCTTAGTTCTCATAGAAACGCCTAACCATTTCAACAGGCAACAACGACTCAGCCCATTGATCTAAAGCAAGTCACAAACGTAATAATGATATGTATCATCAAAAGTATATCAATTCCAACCAAGGGTTTAGCATAATTAAGCCAGAAAACCATACCTACAGCCTTTTACAGCTGTTTTCACTCAAACAGGAGCTGTTACATCTGGAGAGTAGGACATGGGGCTGCCATCCGGTGATCTTCGCTGGAAACTATGTGGCTACTGCATACTGCATCCTTTGTCATACACTTCAAGCTAATAGTCTGTATGGGAAAGATGGCATTATCCCCAAACAAGCAAATAGTACCCTCATTTGTACAAATATTACTCCCCATAGTCGAAATACAAGTGCCATCTATAATAACAGTAGGCACCAATTTTACCAAGTATATAAAATGAATTACCAATTAAAACAGAATTAATACCGAAAATAAGGTACAGTTTAAAGGGGAAGAAAAAAAAAATCAGTTTAAGACTTGTACAGGTCGAAAAATGAACTGAAATGTGATACGAGCCATTACAATGTATCGCATTTACATAAGAGTCTAAGAAGAATTTATCAAGAAGAATAGAACGATCAATAGCATAAAAATGCGCTCATTTTAAAATCAAAAGACATAATTGCAGGCCCATCGACAGGCAAAATGGATCCAAAAATAGAAAACAATCAAGATTATTGTCATTTCTTTAGTAGACCTGCAAGGTTGAATATCACTCAATCTGTGAAGCAGCACGTTTCTGCAGACAGGAGTAGCTGAGGGGAGGGCGACCGTCCCCGGGAGGGCCAGAGCGATTTCCCGGCGATGAAGACGCGTAGAGCCGTCCACGGGCGTCGGGAGGCGGCCGGGGGCAGCCACAGGTCGCGGTAGTAGGTCGCGGCACCCGGCCCACGGGTACAGCCAGCGGCGAACATCGCAGCAGACTCCGCGTTTGTCACGGAATTACGGCCGACATCGCGGGAGAGCCGCACCCGATGATACGGACGTCACCGGAGATGGCTCGCAGACAATACAGGTGTATTGGAGAGCAGGGAGGGCACGACATCCACATTGTCGTGAAGCTCAGCAGCAAGGGGCGACGAGGAGATGCAGAACACGATTTCTACCTGCTTACTGCATGGAGGAACCGTGCAGTAGATGTAGTAGCAGGAGAGGGGGCTGAGGAAAAGTGCTCAAAAGTATTGTTCTTATTACTGTGAGGAGCACATACCCAGCCAGCAGCACATTTTAAGCCATGTATAGTCACTGTAAGCCTTTTTTTTTTTTTTTTTTTTTTTTTTTTTTTTCTTAAGTCAGTCACACGAGGTCCCTGCATATAGTCATCCCGACTACCAGTTAGTTAATGGTCCCGACCGATTAACACTAGAGCTATGACTAGTTGTGCGAAATTGATCTATGGCAGACATAAGTGTCATACACCGGTAGCTGTGAAGGAGCTGTGTTCGCCGGACACTAGAGTCGTAGACCCGCCTGCAAGAATTTGACCGGGTTTAGTCTTCCTTACAGACCGAGCAACAGTTCCTAGACCAGTTAGAGGGATAGAGGCCTGGTCAGTTGATTCCAACAAGGTCTCACCAGAGGTCGATTCTGGCGGGAGTTCGTTAGAAACAGATGTTCCAGGTGTCACGTCCGAATAGGAGATCTCGTGGGCATGGCACCGGGGGCAAAGGGAGAGTCGGAACTGTTTTAATTGCGCCCTAGGTGACAGGGGGCGTCAGAGAAAAGGTCTGTCCTGATTACAGGAATCAGTGTATCTACTACATGTTGAGAGTTCCGAGATACAGTCACAGGAGAGTCGTCACCACCGTGGGCAAGAGGAGAACTGTGGCCACCAGTCACACCTCTGTCATGTGGTGACATGACCCGCTCAGGGATATCAGGAACCAGAGTCATATCAAATACTAGTGAGTCACGGTGAGTCGGAAAAATAAATATGCCATTCTCAAATAAAAGATGCCAGATACAGACACTCAGACCTTGAAGACACGCAAAAATCACTTTCAAATATCCCTAAATGTTTTATAAATGCTCATAAATGTATCTCAATACCCATAACTGTTTCCAAATGCGGACAAAAATGTTTCCAAATGCAGATAAAAATGTTTCCTAATGCAGATAAAAACGTTTCCCAATGCACATAACTGTTTCCAAATACATGAAACTGTTTCCTAATGCTCATAACTGTTTCCAAATACATAAAACTGTTTCCAAATACATAAAACTGTTTCCTAATGCCTAGAGTCGTTTCCACATGCCAAGAGACTTATTCTGGAGTCCACAAAAATGACCAAAAACGTTCATAAAACGTTCCCAACCATTCAGAAACGATCCAGAAACGTCCCCAAACGCATCCAAAGGCATTTAAATGTCACAAAGTGCATATAGATGTTACAACAATGCATACAAATTGTACTCAGAACCACTAAATAAGCTATGAATAAGCCATAAATGAGCTATGTACGCTCACCAAAGCCTACACAGAGCCTACAACTGCCTATAAGTGGCTATAAACGCCTAAAAAAAACTATAAATGATTATAAATGACCACAAATAATTATGAATAATCACAAATGATCACAAATGGGTTCTCCACCAGTGTTCTGGTAGTGGTATTGTTAATTTGTAATGATATGATATAATTGTGGAAGTGGTAACTTAATTCAGGTAGAGGTATAGACTATTGAATGGGAAACTCTTAAGTACGGAGTTGTGCAGACATCTAGGAGAATACGGATTATTGCTAACTACATGCCAGTTGTCAGAGACGTCTGGTGGACAGTAGGAGAACTAACCCACCGTTCTGCTATAGTACAGAGTGCGGAGATTAGGCTTGAATCTTAATTATAAACGTGAATACGAATCTATTGGGTTAATTAGTTAATGTTAATTAACCAATTAACGTGGGGAGGAAAAGCATCGCTCAGCAGTGTGTCGAATTGTCTACCAGAATCTAAATTAAATCCAATTCGACAACGAGGACCATAGGGAATATTGAATCATTAATCATTTGTTAATTATATGATAATTAATATTGAGAATTAATCTGATAATAATCTGGCTAATTTCTACGTGTCTTCTTCATAGGAAAGAGGTCAGAGAGTGAAGTAAGGTTCATATATTTAATAAGCAGTGTTCACATTCACAACAGTTCACAATTCTTCCAGGATGGATTTCTGGGTAAACATATAAGTTCAGGACACAGTTCATAGTATTGACAGCAAAGCCAGTTCATATGACCCATGGTCTAATCTGGCAAGGTGTCTCATTCTGGTGTCAATAGTTACAGTCAATGAGTGTCTCCTATAAGATAGTTCTGTGGAGTGAGATCATAGTCTAAGATGGACTAGACATGATCTCACATAGACACAATGAGTAAGTGGATGGCATACAACAAAGATAGATGGCATAACTCACCAATAATGATATTTCCTGAAATGACTCAAGTCCCTATGAGAAAGTCAACCAATCTCAGTTCCTAGATGATTTCCTGATAATGTCAGATCTCAGATCCAAAGATCACTTCACTCTCACAGATGAGAAGTGAAGGTGAGATAAGTCCTTTGGTGTTTGTAGTATATCAGAACCGTGTAGTATTGGCAGTACGCTCAGAAGAGTCCCTGGATTCTGAGCTACTTGCTGTCTAACGTGTGCCAGCGAAGTTGGCAGTACAACGCTAGTTCAGACCAATTCTGCATGCTGTATGCATAGTGCTCACCCTGCTCGAGTAGGTGAGACACATGCACTCAGCACGAAGCGTGTTTAGAGACTCAAGATCCTCTCACTGCGGATCCAGCTCAGAGAGTGAGGATTTACTAGAGGATCATGGGTAATTTCGCAATGAGCTCAGACCAAACCAATAGGCAGCGAGACTGCGTTAATATATTCAGTTAGAACCGGGGAAAGCCTGCAGGGGCTTTCCCTATGAGTCATAGGTGACGTTTCTCTATTTTAACCACTGTAGTACAGGTGAATCCCGCCTATGGGAGCACTGACGCTGCTGTAGTTACTCAGTGGCGTACTACCTCAAACCTCAAGTGATACATGGTAGTGATACATAGCTAGAACCTTGATACAGTGGCTATCTAAACACTATTAAATAATATAATAAATACACAACACATTGATACATATTTGTGAATAATTAATAAAACACGAAACTTAATAAATAACCAGAATTATCCAAAAACCTTTCACTTATTTATGATACTCCATACCTGTGCCGTATTTGACTACGGTACAAAATATCGTTTGTAGTATTGGCCCCAAAAGATGCCTGGAGGCATTGTTCGTCCCCTGCCTGGGAATGCCTCATGATATTATTCGGACTGATAGGGTTAATCATGCCCATATGCCCTCGGCATTATTTCCACAATGACTGCAAACCATTAAGATTTTATGTCTGAATACACTTTAATGATGCAAGTTCGGAGTCAAGTTATAATTACAATCTCGCCCTAATGTTCAGCAATTTCCTCTATAAAACCAGTGCAGCTCTTTTCCTCCTTTAAAGGGGTGTATTGATACCGAATGTGAGTCTATTTTTGAAACTAGACCAAGAAAATAACTTGGAGAAACAAAACACCCCGTAACTGGATGAGGATTATTTTATCTACGATACCTGATCGTGTTAGCAAATTACAGAAAGTTTTTACGAAGACAAAAAAAAAATCCAAATCACGGTGCGAGGTCTGCTTTTAGCATATCACATTCCATGGTGAGCAAATAAACAAAGTCTGAATTACAGGGCATGGTAACATTGTGGCGATGCAAAATGTAATTCACATCCTTACGAGGTTTCCCTCACTTACACCGAATCATGCTGTGTGGTAATTTCTCTAAGGCGTAGTCTCACAGTATGATTTACCGTGATTTAAGTAATAGTTCCAATGTTCAAAATTCATGTTTTTGTCTTTAGTGTAATACACAAAAATCTGCGGATTAGTTCAAAATCAAATGTGTAATGATTTCGAAACGAATAATCTAATAAACCCGGCTGCTTATCCATATTGGCGTTAGTTTTCTTTGGGGTGTGCAATGTACAAACCATCTTCGATTTCGCGTGTTATTTTGTATAAAGTAGGACAATGAAACACAAAGGCAAAATATAATCCACCTCATCAAACTTTGCAAGTTTGATCGGTTTCTTTAACCGCGATGCATGTAACTAGATATTCTGGATCAAACCATCAAAAAGGGAGTGTCTGGGATTTGCTCTAATTCTAGATTTCCACCAAATAAACCGTCCCTGTTTTCGAGGTCACAGACCCTGAAGGGTCACTCAGTCCAAACGTCTGGGTCATTAATTCTCAAAGTTTTATAATCATTTGAAACGTTTAAAGGGGAAAAAACTTGAATTGTGCTATTGGTGATTAATATTCAGTTACTCAAATGTCAATAATATATGTGCTATTTTTCGACTCTTATACATATATGGTTTTGACAACTCTGTAATTTAGCGGAAATGTATTATTCGGTCCAGATGCATTAAAGTTTACAGGCGGGATGGACTTCTGGACTGTGGTCGTTAAAAGTGGTCACGCATCAATGATAATGTCTCACTGGGGGCCCACTATGCAACTTTTCCTGAGATCAAAGTCCTGCAATTTATGAGTGTGAACTGTTACCTTCAGCCGGATATTGATTTTTTTTATTAGAACCAGTTCTGTTTATGTAGACGGATCTTCCACTGGAGCATCAAAAGTAGCAGTACATCAAAACACAGTATATACAACAGATACAGTAAACTCATTTGAGATTGGCAGGCAGCAAGGGTATGAGATGATAATGATTTGTCGTACAATATAATTGGTTATACAGCTTTCGTAGTATGTTTTATATCATGTTAGATCCATGATCTAACATAACAGATCGATGGCGATGGCGATGGCGAGCTGAGCGGACGCACATAATCGAACAGGGGACGCGGTGGTCGCAAAATGGACTCTAAAAAGGTGCTAGACGGTTAAATCACTTGTTATGAAGACCAAAAGTAAGTAACCTATACTTGGATCTAAACTCAGAAGCCGATGGTCAATGATTCACTGTAATAGTTCAGGATTGAGTTTGATGGTCTGTAAAGTCCGGCTCAACCCGATTATCGCTCAGTGTGTGTACCATGAATGGTGAGACAGTGCAAGGAGTCTAGGAAACAAGACCGATATATCTCTGTTAGTCCGCCAATTGACAATACTAGAGTAGATAGACATAGTGTCACTAAAAAACATAAAGTTGGTTTTGTGCCCGTGTTTAATGTAATAACTGAGGACGCCCCTGACGCATACGCCATGGCTAACGCTGACCAGCCTATCGCCATCAGGACCCCGGGTCTAGTGCCTGGTGTCGGAGAGGGAACCGCTACCGAGATTACTTTACAAACACTTGCCCAAATGATGATCGAAATGCCTATTCGTATGGGGAAAACCATGAATGATAAGTTAGATACCATTCATACGGACATGAACTTGTTAAGAGCTGAAGTCAAAACTAACTATGAATCTATGGTCCAAGATCGTGAGCAAATCAAAGCTCGGTTAACAGTCGTAGAACAACAGATAGCCACTCTAAACGGGAATGGTAAACAAAGCATCGATGCCGCTGTACATACACACAGATCGAAAGACAACCCTTGGGCTACTAACCTCGCGACCCCATCTAACTTGCGTGCTGATGATAGGGCTAACTATTATTACACTGATAAGGATAGGAACGCTGTGATACAAGGTTATGGGTATGAAGATTGTGAGGATCTTGACCGCATACTTCATTACATTTGTAATACGGTAAACGTGTCTCTCCCAAAACGTGACGTCCTTAGGATGGAGCGGTTGAAACCCCGATCAAATTCACAGAGTTCACAGGCACCTAGGTCCCATCCTCCCCCCATCATAGTAAGCTTCACTAATGTACAGGTCAACTAGGGACTCATTTATTGCAGCCGGACCCAGATTATCTAGATCTGAACTTTCTGACGTATCCATCGCCCCCGATGAGCCTTTTTACATCAGGAAAAGGAGGGGCCTGTTCAAAATGGTCAAAGGCTACCAAAGGAGGATAGGCAGGCATGCGTTTCTGGAAGGTGATTTGTTGACTGTAAATGGCCATGTTTATGATGTAGCTGGAAAGGAGGAGCTGCCAGTCGAGTTACTACCCCCTGACATAAGCAAATTGGGCAAAAGTACTACTAGAGTACTGCAGCCGGTAACCGACCCCTTGCGTGAACGTGATGCAGATCAGAATGCCCCTGAGGCCATGGACGAGGGCCCGCCCCCACTTGAGAACGCTACCGACCCACCTGCCCCCGAACATGTAGCCCCCGGAAACGCCACGGTCAATCAAAACAACGCTGACCTAGTAGGACGTGGTGAGCGAATCAAAAGAACTGAAGTAGGGATTGTTTTCGCAGGTTCTGGGGCCTACCTCAGTAACCTGTATCCATGTGAGATAGACGTGCATGTATCTGAAGGTACGGTCGACCGCCAGTTCACCTTTAACAGTGTAGAACAGTGTTACCAGATGACAAAAACATTCTATCATCAAGAACAAGTTATCGCAGGTCGAATATATGAAGAAACTGATCCATACGAAATAAAACGCCTAGGTCAACAGATAAAAACTAATGAAAGTGGTTGGGACAATGTAAAGATCGAGAAGCTCCGTAAGATAATTAGGGCTAAGTTCGTTCAGAACGAAACACTATTGGCTGACCTACTTGTATCTGCTCCCACACCCCTAGTAGAGGCCACTAAGAACCAATTCTGGGGAGCTGGAATTACCTTTGAAGCCGCACTCACCTCCAAAGAATTCCCAGGCACCAACCACTGTGGTCGGCTGCTGGAAGAGGTCAGAAGGGGCGTTTTATTTCGTATGGACCAGTTTCTTCATATATTCGACCTGCGATAACTTGTTCTTGATGATAGAATAGCCTATCACTGTGGTCGGCTGCTGGAAGAGGTCAGAAGGGAGTTAGCTGACCATTGACATTGACCAACATAGTTCCCTGCTTAATGGTTGTACCGGCTCTACCTGCCTCCAAAATGAATACACTGATTTTAGGTGACTCCAGGATAGGAGCTATCTGTGATCATCTGAGACAATCACCTAACATAGTTGATGCATTTCGTGTACCAGGAGCCAGACTGGAAGAACTGGCCGAAACAGCTCTACATATGATTCCTGCGGCCGGCCCGGGACTGCATTTTGTTGTGTTCTTAGCCGGATTATGTGACATTACTACCAAGAACAGGGCCACCGGTGTGGTCTCTGCTCATTATGATAGAGGAACCGACTACGTAGTTGAAAATATCGAGGAGATTATGAATCGAGTGGACATACGTGTTAACTCTAAATACCCTCATATTCATATCAACTATGGCACATTCTTCGGAATAGACCTGAGTACATACAACCCATACACTGTACCATTTGCAACACAGAAGGACCTGGATGTCACAATAATTGCCTGCAACAAAGCTATTGTGAAACGCAATCAGACGAATTATCTGGCAATGCCGCACCTGGCCTCCCTAATCTATATGCATCATTCCAAAAGAGGGAAGACTTCCGTACTCTACGAGAAGCTGTATGACGGATGTCACTGCAACCGTGTCTGGTACCCGAAAATGACCCGCATAATCACTAGAGCTGTTAATACTAGTGTTCAGAACTGGCAGTAAGTAGGCCATAATGCAGTCCGTAAGGTTGTATTCATTGATAGCCTATCTCGTGTCATTGTATTAAATGCATACTTGAACACACTGAACAGTGAATAACTAACGGCGTCTTCGATGAAGACACACGGGTATACATGGACATCTTGTGTAGACCGTAAGGCTCACTTGTTGATATAGACTGCATGCGCGGATATATGAAACTGGACTTTGACTTCCCTTAATGTTATGATTATCCGGTGAACAACCAGACCGTGAATTCTGACCTATTTGAGTAATGCTCAATTTTCTGTTCCTAGACCGTAAGGCTAGCGTTGTGGTCATTGCTTATTGTCTCTATATCTAGATATGAACGACATTGTTAAGTCAGTCATCGTTTCATGCCTAATTGTATTACATTATAGGTATATAATTATAAAACACCGGTTGTATTGTCTATCAGTGAATACATTGTACTTGGTTTGTAAATGCTTTCGTGCATTACCACAATACACAGACTACTTATATGATGAGGTAACTTATGGATACAATTATAAGTTTAATAAACAGACCGTAAGGCTGATTTTGAATAGTTACGTGATGAGTTCTATTCAGTTGTATTTGAGTAAGTTTCACAAATATTTCAATTATATTGTTCTTTAATTAGTTTCGACCGTAACTTTCCAGATGTAACGACATTTAAGCCGGATCTATATATAAATCCGTAAACGAACAAACTACTAATTTAACTTAATTTAATATATAACATAACTTTATAATTTCTTGCTCCTAAACCTTTTGTATGGCGGGCCACGGTGCACTCCTCGAGCTCCACTGTGTGTGTCCGATACCCACTCGCAGCCGCTGCTGTCCTTATACCATTTCTGGCATTTTTCTACATATCTGGTCCGGCTCGTGGCTGTCTTGACCCAGCTGTGACCCGTATGAGAGCTGGGAATCCCCACTCCATACTTAACCTAAACTAAATTTACTCACTTAATCAACTCATTTCATTCTCATCATGCCTGGTAAGGGATTTTCACTATTACATCTAAATATTAGAAGCCTCTTTCCACACTTAGATCAGCTGAAACACTTATATAGTGACCAAGATGTACTATCCTTCACCGAAACTTGGCTGGACAGCAGATTTGATGAGTCAATGGTTCACTGGGATAACTATTCTATTTTTAGAGAAGACAGAGAAAATAAGATAGGCGGTGGTGTAGCCTGCTACATAAAGAACACTTTTGCACCTTATTCGAGCAAGCTTGCTGAACTGTCTGGAATATCTGATGAAGTTGAGTACTTGACAGTAAGGGTTGCTTAACCAAACTTTCGTAGGTTAACAATTGTCACTATTTATAGGCGCCCAAATACGGACATGCAATGTACTATAGATATATTAGATCAAATTCTATCGTCGGTGGCCGTAACTGGTACTGAAGTGTGGGTATTAGGCGATTTAAACTGTAATCTCCTTGAAAGGGGAAACAACAAAAAAGATCTGCTCCTGAACTTCACAAAGGACCATGGTCTAGTTCAATTGATCCAAGAAGTAACAAGACCGAATGATCATGGGGGGACTCTTATCGATATGATTTTCACCAATTGCACTATAGTAAACAATACCTTTACCCAACAGAGTAGTGGTATTTCTCCTCACACGGGCCTTGGCTGGGAAGCTCCCACCCAAGACCCAAACCATTTTTCCTTACCCGCCCCTCATATAATTTGCTTACATGCCAAATTCCAAGGGATTCTCTATAACTCATAACAATATAAAGAGTATACCGGCCAATTATGAACAAATTAAACTTTGCTTTGTAAATTACGATGTAATCTGCTTCACAGAGACCTGGTTAAAATCTCATCATAGCAATGAACTGGTAAATCTCCATGGACACACAATTTACAGGCAGAATAGGGATAACAGGGTTGGAGGCGGAGTGGCCTGTTATGTAAACGACACCCTGGCTTCTTATTGTCATAAGATAGAGAACTACTCAAAAACCTTAGATGACATTGAGTATCTGACACTCTCACTAGATAAACCAGGGAATCACAAAATGACTATAATCACAGTATACCGCCCTCCTGACAGACCAATTCAAAACTTCCTAGATGAGTTAGACTTAGTTCTCAGTTCTGATTCAGTAGTCAATACCGAAATATGGCTGGTCGGAGACTTTAATTGTAATTTGTTCGAGCGAAATAGCAATAACGTGCAGGCATTACTAAATCTTACCAAAGACAGGTTGCTACAACAGCTAATGAATGGTGTAACCCACCCCCAGAAAAATGGTGGATCACTCTTAGATCTCATCTTTACTAATTGTCGCTATCTAAAAGATTATGGATTTAATAAGCGACCACCTGCCAGTCTATGCGCTGAAAAAGAAAGACAAAGAACCCAAGATCAGAGCCTCATTCACCGATAGAAATTACCAACATTATAACTATGATTCCTTGGCTGGTTTTCTATCAGACTTAAATTGGAACGAATTCTGGAGTAGTACGGATCCCAACTACCTATGGCACTTCGTACTATCGGCAGTGAAAAACTATCTAGATATAGCCTGTCCAGTTAAGAAGTTTACTTTTAATCGAGATAGAGATGCCTGGGTCTCGGACGAGATTTACAGTCTCATAGCTGAAAGAAAGGCTGAGATTATTTCATTCAAAGCGACGAGGGATATCGAACATCTAAGGCTGGCTAAACAATTAAACAATAGGATTCGGTACAACCTTAAACAATCCAAAGATTCCTATATACAGGAACAGCTTGAAAACAATAAGGATAAGCCCAAGGAATTTTGGCATCATCTGGATACTCTGTTAAATGGTCGTAAGAAAACTGTGGAAAGTCAACTGATAGATGACTCCACAAATAATCTTATTGGTAGTAGCGAGATGGCTGATTTTGTAAACAATTGTTTTTCTACGATCGGATCGAAACTTTTCATTGAATTAAATAGTAACACATATCAAACTGTCTTGCAGGACTTAACCGCACAAGAAGGAGTCACTGATCATGAACATATAGTTTTAGATGTCGCTGAAATCCGAAAGTTGATAACTGACATTAGTCCCTCAAAAAGTTCGGGCCTTGAAGATATCTCGAGCAGGGCAATGCGTGATGCCATGTTAATCCTAGATAGGGAATTTACATACTTATTTGAGTGCTCGTTAAACACTGGTCTAGTCCCTGACGATTGGAAAATTGGTACGGTGGTACTATCACATTGTTACCATCCCCATCGAAAGTCTTAGAAAGAATACTAAACAATGAACTCTACAACTTACTCGAACATGAGAACAAGCTCAGCAGGAATCAATACGGATTCAGGAAGGGAATAGGAACCACTGATGCAGTGTACAACTTAGTAACTGATCTTTATAATAACATGAACGAGGGTAAAGTAACCGGTATGTGTTTCGTCGATTTACGAAAAGCGTTTGACGCCGTACTGCACGAAATGTTGATGGCTGTAATCAAAACAACAGTTTCCTTACCCGTGAACTTAATACGTTGGGTTGCCGATTACCTAACTAATAGAAAACAGACTACAGTAATGAACAGTACCAAATCCGCTCAAGCGGATGTTGATTATGGCGTCCCCCAAGGCTCAATCCTGGGGCCGCTTTTCTTTATTATATATGTTAACAGTATGTGTGAAGACGTAGATAGTGCTCTTTCCACCCAGTACGCAGACGATCTCGTATTATACACGTCAAGTACGCAATGTAATGACGTCAGATCGAACCTACAAACTGCCTTAGATAAAGTAGTAAAATGGTGCAAGACTTATGGTATGAGCAGAAATGCCACAAAGACTCAGACCTGCTGGTGCTCATCACCCCAACGGGTACAACGACTCCCGAAGCTGAACCTAAAATGTCTAGACCGTGAATTAATGGAGGTAACACACTACAACTACTTAGGAGTGATTATCGATAGCTCCCTTTCATTCGGGCCACATATCAAGAATTTAGCGAAAAGTTGTAATGCAAGGATTTTTAAATTATCCCGAATACGGAGTAGTATCACACAGTCTGTGGCTTTAAAGATTTATTCTATCATTGTTAGGCCTATCCTAGAGTATTGCAGTTTCTTAATCCACGGGGCCACTAAAAAGAACATCGACTCTCCAAAAAATCCAAAACCGAGCACTAAGGCCACTTAAAAAAAAGCTTGTTCCTCATCACCGCGCGCATCAGCTAAAACGTTTTGAGAAGATTTTTTTTTTTTTTTTTTTTAATAGATGAGATGAAAATTTGATAGAAATCATGAAAAATATGAGTATTTGGTATCAAATTAAAGCTCCTGATGTAAGGAATGCATTTAATGTGGTTATATGGTTGGCAAAAGTGATGCATAAAGTGGTGTCATGTAACCAATTAAGGGGGGCATCCACCAACCATGACAAGACTACGACAATGGCTTTCCGATAAGGTCCACGACAGCTCTACGATTGGAAGCCTTGTCGTAGCCTTGTCGTGGTTGGTGGACCCCAGTTCCTGACAAGAGGCTACAACAAGGCCACGACAGGCTGCGACATGAAGCTTGTCGGGGGCCTTCCGACAAGGCTACGACAATATCGAACATGTTCGATTTTTGCTATGACTAGACCTTTGTCGTGGAGTGTTGTGGATTCCTTGATATCACTGTCGTAGTGTGTCGGAACCATGGGCCCCTTTTTAATAGCAACATCTACAACACCCCAGGACACCGCTGTCCTGACCCTGCTCTTCTCACGACAAGGCTGCGACAAGGCTGCGATTGGAACTTTCATGTTGGCACTTGTTGTAGCCTTGTCGTGGTAGGTGGACGCGCCCCTTTAGAGTAAAAAACCCCGCTCCCTGGACACTCCACATGCTCCTGACATGCCATGACACTCCACGACAAAGGTCCAGTTGATGGAAAAATCGAACATGTTCGATTTTGTTGTACCCTTGTCGGAAGGCCTCCGACCCAGCAAAAAAAAAAAAAAAGCGCCCTCGTCATATTTTTCATGGCTTGGTGATGAGAAACAATTTTTTTTTTTAGTGGCCTAAGAATAGTTAAATACCAAAAATGGATCAGGCATCGTACAGAAGACCTGCACCGTGAATTCAGTGTCGACACTCTGGCAGTAAGACATGAAATGCAGGTCCTAAAACTAATGTACAAGTTATCAAAAACTGAAAACAATATTGTGACGATTGGAAAATTGGTACGGTGGTACTATCACATTGTTACCATCCCCATCGAAAGTCTTAGAAAGAATACTAAACAATGAGCTCTACAACTTACTCGAACATGAGAACAAGCTCAGCAGGAATCAATACGGATTCAGGAAGGGAATAGGAACCACTGATGCAGTGTACAACTTAGTAACTGATCTTTATAATAACATGAACGAGGGTAAAGTAACCGGTATGTGTTTCGTCGATTTACGAAAAGCGTTTGACGCCGTACCGCACAAAATGTTGATGGCTGTAATCAAAACAACAGTTTCCTTACCCGTGAACTTAATACGTTGGGTTGCCGATTACCTAACTAATAGAAAACAGACTACAGTAATGAACAGTACCAAATCCGCTCAAGCGGATGTTGATTATGGCGTCCCCCAAGGCTCAATCCTGGGGCCGCTTTTCTTTATTATATATGTTAACAGTATGTGTGAAGACGTAGATAGTGCTCTTTCCATCCAGTACGCAGACGATCTCGTATTATACACGTCAAGTACGCAATGTAATGACGTCAGATCGAACCTACAAACCGCCTTAGATAAAGTAGTAAAATGGTGCAAGACTTATGGTATGAGCAGAAATGCCACAAAGACTCAGACCTGCTGGTGCTCATCACCCCAACGGGTACAACGACTCCCGAAGCTGAACCTAAAATGTCTAGACCGTGAATTAACGGAGGTAACACACTACAACTACTTAGGAGTGATTATCGATAGCTCTCTTTCATTCGGGCCACATATCAAGAATTTAGCGAAAAGTTGTAATGCAAGGATTTTTAAATTATCCCGAATACGGAGTAGTATCACACAGTCTGTGGCTTTAAAGATTTATTCTATCATTGTTAGGCCTATCCTAGAGTATTGCAGTTTCTTAATCCACGGGGCCACTAAAAAGAACATCGACTCTCCAAAAAATCCAAAACCGAGCACTAAGGCCACTTAAAAAAAAACTTGTTCCTCATCACCGCGCGCATCAGCTAAAACGTTTTGAGAAGATTTTTTTTTTTTTTTTAATAGATGAGATGAAAATTTGATAGAAATCATGAAAAATATGAGTATTTGGTATCAAATTAAAGCTCCTGATGTAAGGAATGCATTTAATGTGGTTATATGGTTGGCAAAAGTGATGCATAAAGTGGTGTCATGTAACCAATTAAGGGGGGCATCCACCAACCATGACAAGACTACGACAATGGCTTTCCGATAAGGTCCACGACAGCTCTACGATTGGAAGCCTTGTCGTAGCCTTGTCGTGGTTGGTGGACCCCAGTTCCCGACAAGAGGCTACAACAAGGCCACGACAGGCTGCGACATGAAGCTTGTCGGGGGCCTTCCGACAAGGCTACGACAATATTGAACATGTTCGATTTTTGCTACGACTAGACCTTTGTCGTGGAGTGTTGTGGATTCCTTGATATCACTGTCGTAGTGTGTCGGAACCATGGGCCCCTTTTTAATAGCAACATCTACAACACCCCAGGACACCGCTGTCCCGACCCTGCTCTTCTCACGACAAGGCTGCGACAAGGCTGCGATTGGAACTTTCATGTTGGCACTTGTTGTAGCCTTGTCGTGGTAGGTGGACGCGCCCCTTTAGAGTAAAAAACCCCGCTCCCTGGACACTCCACATGCTCCTGACATGCCATGACACTCCACGACAAAGGTCCAGTTGATGGAAAAATCGAACATGTTCGATTTTGTTGTACCCTTGTCGGAAGGCCTCCGACCCAGCAAAAAAAAAAAAAAAGCGCCCTCGTCATATTTTTCATGGCTTGGTGATGAGAAACAATTTTTTTTTTAGTGGCCTAAGAATAGTTAAATACCAAAAATGGATCAGGCATCGTACAGAAGACCTGCACCGTGAATTCAGTGTCGACACTCTGGCAGTAAGACATGAAATGCAGGTCCTAAAACTAATGTACAAGTTATCAAAAACTGAAAACAATATTGTGAGACCGCAACGAGCCACACGTAGTTCTAACAAAATTCAGCTGAAAGTCCCAAGGTCCTTCACTTCCTCCCATCAAAAATCTCCCTTGTACCGAGGAAGTAAACTGTGGATGCAGTTAAGTCCTGATGTGCAAAGGTCCGAAAATACTAAGACCTTCAAAGTGACCGTAAAACAATTGTTTTAAAAAAACGACTGGCGAATTTGAGTCCCTGTTAGTGTTCGATCCCGTCACCATCACCACGTCATCTTGTAAATATTATCTATAATTATCCCTTCATAAATTGTTGTTACAACTGTATTACTATGATGTACCAATTTGTTCTCATACACAGCGGAAGACCTGCTTCACGCAGAGCTGTTGTCTCTATGCAAATATTAAAAAAAACTAAAAAAAACTCTAGTGGAGTGAAAAGTGACCTAATTAGCGACCATCTCCCTATCTTCGCGGTTAGGAAAAAGGGTCACATCGTTCATGGTAAGACAAAATTTAATGGGCGCTCTTATAAATGGTATAACAAGGAGGATATGGCTGACCACCTGTCGAACACAGATTGGTCTTCTTTTTGGCAGTCGACCAACATTGATCTGATGTGGGCTGAGATCCTATCAATAATTATAAACTACTTAAATGAAAACTGCCCAATCAAAACGATGAATTTTGTTAGGTTCAAACAAACCTGGGTTGGTGACGAAGTCAGCTACTTAATAAATGATACGTCTACATAAAACTACTGGTGATTCTGCTTTTCTGAGTAATGCTAAACAGTTAGGTAAGTCAATCAAATATTCAATGACCAAAGCTAGGAATGATTTTTGCAGAACTAATATAGATAACTCGAGGAAAAATCCGAAAGAATTTTGGCGTCTTGTAAATGATCTTCTCTCCCCTGGAGATCTTAGTGGCGAATGCTCCCTAGTAGACGAGGTCAGTGGCGAAGACATTGGCTCAGAAGAGACTGCGGAGTATATAAATAAGTACTTTACAGAGATTGGGGGTAAGCTTTTTGATAATATAGACAAAAAGGGTTTTTGTGATAAACTGTGTGAGTTAAACGATCGAAGTGTGCCCAATGGCATGGAAGTGAGAAGCTTTAACAAAGCTGAAGTCGGAAGGTTAGTAAGTGAGATAAGTGTTCATAAAAGCTCGGGAATCGATGGGGTCTCAGGGAGAGTTATGAAAGACGCTATGTGCATCCTATTATCTGAGTTCACCCACTTATTCAACTTATCGGTGAAGACCGGAGCTGTACCACGACAGTGGAAAGAAGCAACTGTAATCCTGATTCCTAAGGGAGGAAACAAACGAAACATCACGAACTGGAGACCAATTTCCTTTTTGCCTACTCAAGGCAAAATTTTGGAATCTTTGGTATATGATGAACTTCTTGATAGCACGAAAGCAGATTTCACCAACCACCAGTACGGGTTTAGAAAGAAAGTTGGGACCTCAGATGCAGTCTTTGCTTATAGTAAAGATCTGTATGACAAAAGAGATAGTGGTCATAAATCACAGAAAGTGTGCATATGGGGGTCTGGGGTGAAATGAGGGGTCTGTGAATAAACCTCGGAATATCTCAAAGTTCTTTCTTGTGGGTAATGTATAGGTGTTGGGTTACCTGCTCATGAAGTCTTATTAGTTAAATATAAAAACCATTGCCATGGCAACTCAGTGAACCTATACACCCTCAAAACGATGTCCAGGGGAGTGACATTTGGGTGTTTTCCTTTTGAGGGGCAGCCATAAAATTTGTGATATGATTTTACTGCCCAATTCTATTATTTCTTGTTGAAGTGTGTCTAAGGGTTAGGTTTTGAGTGTTCTGGTGAGTGTTAATGAGTATCTTCCTTTGCACTGAGTTGTTTCATACAGGGGTATGACAAGTATTTTACCTTAATTCTAGGTCCCTAAATATACATTACTTGTCGTTTAGGTTAGTAGGAGTACAGAGTTAGGTAGGCACTATCAATTATATGGAGGAAAATCCCAAGGGGACACACTTTGAGGCAGTATATAGCTTTAGTGGGGCAAAAATCTGTGAAAACCTGAAAAATCCCATTGAAATGACCTTGTAATTATGTGAAATGTCACTCGGACGGACATTTTTCCGTTTATATACCATTTAGCCCCATAGAGGTTAAGGGAGTGGTTCAAAATAAGTTTAATGTTATGTGGCTTGTTATATTTGACAATATAAAATCTCCAGGGGACACACTTTGAGGCAGTATATAGCTTTAGTGGGGCAGAAATCTGTGAAAACCTGAGAAATCCCATTGAAAAGACCTTGTAATTATGTGAAATGTCACTCGGACGGACATTTTTCCGTTTATATACCATTTAGCCCCATAGGGGTTAGGGGAGTGGTTCAAAATAAGTTAACTGTTATGTGGCTTGTTATATTTGACTAAGAAATAATGCCCCTCCACCATACTGCCCCTTTACCATATTGTCCCTCTACAATACAGCCCCTCACCCATACTGCCCCTCAACTGTGCCATACTGCCCCTCCACTATACTGCCCCCTTACAATACTGTCCCTCCACCATACTGTCCCTCTATAATACTGCCCCTCAACCATACTTCCCCTCTACTATGATGTCCCTGTCATACTGCCCCTCCACCAAACTGCCCCTCTAACATACTGCCCCTGTATCATACTGACCTTCCACTATACTGCCCCCTTACAATACTGTCCCTCCACCATACTGCCCATCTACAATACTGCCCCTCCACCATACTGCCCCTTAAACATATTGTCCCTCTACCATACAGCCCCTCCACTATACTGCCCCCTTACGATACTGTCCCTCCCCCATACTGTCCATCTACAATACTGCTCCTCCACCATACTGCCCCTTTACCATACTGCCCCTCTACCATACAGCCCCTCGCCCATACTGACCCTCACCCATACTGACCCTCAACCATACTGTCCTTCAGCATACTGCCCCTAAATGATACTGTCCCTCACCGATGCTGCCCCTTTAACATACTGCCCCTCTACAATACTGTCCCTCCACCATACTGTCCCTCTATAATACTGTCCCTTTATAATACTGCCCCTCCATCCTACTACACACCCTCTACTATAATGTCCCTCTGTCATACTGCCCCTCCACCAAACTGCCCCTCTAACATACTGCCCCTGTACCATACTGACCCTCCACTATACTGCCCCTTTAAAATACTGTCCCTCCAAATTTCTGCCCATCTACAATACTGCCCCTCCACCATACTGCCCCTTTACCATATTGTCCCTATACCATACAGCCCCTCACCCATACTGCCCCTCACCCATACTGCCCCTCAACTGTACCATACTGCCCCTCCACTATACTGCCCCTTACAAAACTGTCCCTTCACCATACTGCCCATCTACAGTACTGCTCCTCCACCATACTGCCCCTTTACCATACTGCCCCTCTACCATACAGCCCCTCACCCATACTGACCCTCACCCATACTGACCCTCATCTCTACTGCCCATCACCCATACTGACCCTCAACCATCATACTGTCCTGCAGCAATACTCCCTCTCAACGTTACTGCCATTACATCTAATTGCTCCTCTACCATACTGCCTCTCAGCCATACTACCCTTAATCCATACTGCCCATTAATCATACTGCCCCTCAACCTCATTGCCCTGAACAATACTGTAACAAACCATACTGTACCTTATAGGGACATTATAGTACAGGGGTAGTATGGTGGAGGGGCAGTATTGTAGAGGAACAGTATGCTGGAGGGACAGCATTGTAGAGGGGCAGCATGTTAAAGTATGGTGGAGGAGCAGTATGGTAAAAGGGCAGTATGGTGGAGGGACAGTATAGTAGAGGGGCAGTATGGTGAAAGGGCAGTATGGTGGAGGGGCAGTATGGTGGAGGGACAGTATAGTAGAGGGGCAGTATGGTGAAGGAGCAGTATGGTAGAGGGGCAGTATGGTGGAGGGGCAGTATAGTGGAGGGACAGTATCATGGTGGAGGGGCAGTATGGTGGAGGAGCAGTATGGTAGAAGGGCAGTATGGTGGAGGGACAGTATAGAAGAGGGGCAGTATGGTGAAAGGGCAGTATGGTGGAGGGGCAGTATGGTGGAGGGACAGTATAGTAGAGGGGTTGTATGGTAGAGGAGCAGTATGGTGGAGGGGGAGTATGGTAGAGGGGTAGTATGGTGGAGCGGCAGTATGGTGAAAGGGCAGTATGGTGGAGGGACAGTATAGTAGAGGGGCCGTATGTTGAAAGGGCAGTATGGTTGAGGAGCAGTATGGTAAAGGGGCAGTATGGTGGAGGGACTGTATTTTAGAGGGACAGTATGGTGGAGGGACAGCATTGTAGAGGGAGAGCATGTTAAAGGGGCAGCATTGGTGAGGAACAGTATCATGGTGGAGGGGCAGTATGGTGGAGGTGCAATATGGTAAAAGGGCAGTATGCTGGAGGGACAGTATAGTAGAGGGGCAGTATGGTGAAAGGGTAGTATGGTGGAGGGGCAGTATGGTGGAAGGACAGTATAGTATAGGGACAGTATGGTGGAGGGGCAGTATGGTAGAGGGGCAGTATGGTGGAGGGGCAGTATAGTAGAGGGGAAATTATGTTGAGGGGCAGTCTGGTGGAGGAGCAGTATGGTAAAGGGGTAGCATTGGTAAGAGGCAATATCATGGTGGAGGGGCAGTATGGTAAACGGGCAGTATGGTGGAGGGACAGTATAGTAGAGGGGCATTATGGTGAAAGGGCAGTATGGTGGAGGGGCAGTATGATGGAGGGACAGTATAGTAAAGGGGCAGTATGGTGGAGGAGCAGTATGGTGGAGGGGCAGTATGGTAGAGGGGCAGTATGGTGGAGGGGCAGTATAGTAAAGGGGAAGTTATGTTGAGGGGCAGTATGGTGGAGGAGCAGTATGGTAATGGGGTAGCATTAGTGAGGGGCAGTATCATGGTGGAGGAGCAGTATGGTGGAGGAGCAGTATAGTAAAAGGGCAGTATGAAGGAGGGACAGTATAGTAGAGGGGCAGTATGGTGAAAGGGCAGTATGGTGGAGGGGCAGTATGATGGAGGGACAGTATAGTAGAGGGGTTGTATGGTAGAGGGACAGTATGGTAGAGGGGCAGTATGGTGGAGGGGCAGTATAGTAGAGGGGAAATTATGTTGAGGGGCAGTCTGGTGGAGGAGCAGTATGGTAAAGGGGTAGCATTGGTGAGAGGCAGTATCATGGTGGAGGGGCAGTATGGTAGAGGAGCAGTATGGTAAAAGGGCAGTGTGGTGGAGGGACAGTATAGTAGAGGGGCAGTATGGTGAAAGGGCAGTATGATGGAGGGGCAGTATGGTGGAGGGAGAGTATAGTAGAGGGGCAGTATGGTGGAGGAGCAGTATTGTGGAGGGGCACTATGGTAGAGGGGCAGTATGGTGGAGGGGCAGTATGGTGAAAGGGCAGTATGCTGGAGGGGCAGTATGCTGGAGGGACAGTATAGTAGAGGGGCAGTATGGTTGAGGAGCAGTATGGTGGAGGGGTTGTATAGTAGAGGGGAAGTTATGTTGAGGGGAAGTATGGTGGATGAGCAGTATGGTAAAGGGGTAGCATTGGTGAGGGGCAGTATCATGGTGGAGGGGCAGTATGGTGGAGGAGCAGTATGGTAAACGGGCAGTATGGTGGAGGAACAGTATAGTAGAGGGGCATTATGGTGAAAGGGCAGTATGGTGGAGGGGCAGTATGATGGAGGAACAGTATAGTAAAGGGGCAGTATGGTGGAGGAGCAGTATGGTGGAGGGGCAGTATGGTAGAGGGGCAGTATGGTGGAGGGGCAGTATAGTAGAGGGGAAATTATGTTGAGGGGCAGTATGGTGGAGGAGCAGTATGGTAATGGGGTAGCATTGGTGAGGGGCAGTATCATGGTGGAGGAGCAGTATGGTGGAGGAGCAGTATGGTAAAAGGGCAGTATGAAGGAGGGACAGTATAGTAGAGGGGCAGTATGGTGAAAGGGCAGTATGGTGGAGGGGCAGTATGGTAGAGGGACAGCATAGTAGAGGGGTTGTATGGTAGAGGAGCAGTATGGTGGAGGGGCAGTATGGTAGAGGGGTAGTATGGTGGAGCGGCAGTATGGTGAAAGGGCAGTATTGTGGAGGGACAGTATAGTAGAGGGGCCGTATGTTGAAAGGGCAGTATGGTGGAGGAGCAGTATGGTAAAGGGGCAGTATGGTTGAGGGACAGTATTTTAGAGGGACAGTATGGTGGAGGGAGAGCATTGTAGAGGGGCAGCATGTCAAAGGGGCAGCATTGGTGAGGGACAGGATCATGGTGGAGGGGCAGTATAGTGGAGGTGCAGTATGGTAAAAGGGCAGTATGCTGGAGGGACAGTATAGTAGAAGGGCAGTATGGTGAAAGGGTAGTATGGTGGAGGGGCAGTATGGTGGAGGGACAGTATAGTATAGGGACAGTATGGTGGAGGGGCAGTATGGTGGAGGGGCAGTATGGTGGAGGGCCAGTATAGTCGAGGGGAAATTATGTTGAGGGGCAGTCTGGTGGAGGAGCAGTATGGTAAAGGGGTAGCATTGGTGAGGGGCAATATCATGGTGGAGGGGCAGTATGGTGGAGGTGCAGTATGGTAAAAGGGCAGTATGCTGGAGGGACAGTATAGTAGAAGGGCAGTATGGTGAAAGGGTAGTATGGTGGAGGGGCAGTATGGTGGAGGGACAGTATAGTATAGGGACAGTATGGTGGAGGGGCAGTATGGTGAAAGGGCAGTATGGTGGAGGGGCAGTATGGTGGAGGGACAGTATAGTAGAGGGGCAGTATGGTGGAGGGGCAGTATGGTGAAAGGGCAGTATGCTGGAGGGGCAGTATGCTGGAGGGACAGTATAGTAGAGGGGCAGTATGGTTGAGGAGCAGTATGGTGGAGGGGTTGTATAGTAGAGGGGAAGTTATGTTGAGGGGTTGTATGGTGGAGGAGCAGTATGGTAAAGGGGTAGCATTGGTGAGGGGCAGTATCATGGTGGAGGGGCAGTATGGTGGAGGAGCAGTATGGTAAACGGGCAGTATGGTGGAGGGACAGTATAGTAGAGGGGCATTATGGTGAAAGGGCAGTATGGTGGAGGGGCAGTATGATGGAGGGACAGTATAGTAAAGGGGCAGTATGGTGGAGGAGCAGTATGGTGGAGGGGCAGTATGGTAGAGGGGCAGTATGGTGGAGGGGCAGTATAGTAGAGGGGAAATTATGTTGAGGGGCAGTATGGTGGAGGAGCAGTATGGTAATGGGGTAGCATTGGTGAGGGGCAGTATCATGGTGGAGGAGCAGTATGGTGGAGGAGCAGTATGGTAAAAGGGCAGTATGAAGGAGGGACAGTATAGTAGAGGGGCAGTATGGTGAAAGGGCAGTATGGTGGAGGGGCAGTATGGTAGAGGGACAGCATAGTAGAGGGGTTGTATGGTAGAGGAGCAGTATGGTGGAGGGGGAGTATGGTAGAGGGGTAGTATGGTGGAGCGGCAGTATGGTGAAAGGGCAGTATTGTGGAGGGACAGTATAGTAGAGGGGCCGTATGTTGAAAGGGCAGTAGGGTGGAGGAGCAGTATAGTAAAGGGGCAGTATGGTGGAGGGACAGTATTTTAGAGGGACAGTATGGTGGAGGGAGAGCATTGTAGAGGGGCAGCATGTCAAACGGGCAGCATTGGTGAGGGACAGGATCATGGTGGAGGGGCAGTATAGTGGAGGTGCAGTATGGTAAAAGGGCAGTATGCTGGAGGGACAGTATAGTAGAAGGGCAGTATGGTGAAAGGGTAGTATGGTGGAGGGGCAGTATGGTGGAGGGACAGTATAGTATAGGGACAGTATGGTGGAGGGGCAGTATGGTGGAGTGGCAGTATGGTGGAGGGGCAGTATAGTAGAGGGGAAATTATGTTGAGGGGCAGTCTGGTGGAGGAGCAGTATGGTAAAGGGGTAGCATTGGTGAGGGGCAATATCATGGTGGAGGGGCAGTATGGTGGAGGTGCAGTATGGTAAAAGGGCAGTATGCTGGAGGGACAGTATAGTAGAAGGGCAGTATGGTGAAAGGGTAGTATGGTGGAGGGGCAGTATGGTGGAGGGACAGTATAGTATAGGGACAGTATGGTGGAGGGGCAGTATGGTGAAAGGGCAGTATGGTGGAGGGGCAGTATGGTGGAGGGACAGTATAGTAGAGGGGCAGTATGGTGGAGGGGCAGTATGGTGAAAGGGCAGTATGCTGGAGGGGTTGTATAGTAGAGGGGAAGTTATGTTGAGGGGAAGTATGGTGGAGGAGCAGTATGGTAAAGGGGTAGCATTGGTGAGGGGCAGTATCATGGTGGAGGGGCAGTATGGTGGAGGAGCAGTATGGTAAACGGGCAGTATGGTGGAGGGACAGTATAGTAGAGGGGCATTATGGTGAAAGGGCAGTATGGTGGAGGGGCAGTATGATGGAGGGACAGTATAGTAAAGGGGCAGTATGGTGGAGGAGCAGTATGGTGGAGGGGCAGTATGGTAGAGGGGCAGTATGGTGGAGGGGCAGTATAGTAGAGGGGAAATTATGTTTAGGGGCAGTATGGTGGAGGAGCAGTATGGTAATGGGGTAGCATTGGTGAGGGGCAGTATCATGGTGGAGGAGCAGTATGGTGGAGGAGCAGTATGGTAAAAGGGCAGTATGAAGGAGGGACAGTATAGTAGAGGGGCAGTATGGTGAAAGGGCAGTATGGTGGAGGGGCAGTATGGTAGAGGGACAGCATAGTAGAGGGGTTGTATGGTAGAGGAGCAGTATGGTGGAGGGGGAGTATGGTAGAGGGGTAGTATGGTGGAGCGGCAGTATGGTGAAAGGGCAGTATTGTGGAGGGACAGTATAGTAGAGGGGCCGTATGTTGAAAGGGCAGTATGGTGGAGGAGCAGTATGGTAAAGGGGCAGTATGGTGGAGGGACAGTATTTTAGAGGGACAGTATGGTGGAGGGAGAGCATTGTAGAGGGGCAGCATGTCAAAAGGGCAGCATTGGTGAGTACAGGATCATGGTGGAGGGGCAGTATAGTGGAGGTGCAGTATGGTAAAAGGGCAGTATGCTGGAGGGACAGTATAGTAGAAGGGCAGTATGGTGAAAGGGTAGTATGGTGGAGGGGCAGTATGGTGGAGGGACAGTATAGTATAGGGACAGTATGGTGGAGGGGCAGTATGGTGGAGTGGCAGTATGGTGGAGGGGCAGAATAGTAGAGGGGAAATTATGTTGAGGGGCAGTCTGGTGGAGGAGCAGTATGGTAAAGGGGTAGCATTGGTGAGGGGCAATATCATGGTGGAGGGGCAGTATGGTGGAGGTGCAGTATGGTAAAAGGGCAGTATGCTGGAGGGACAGTATAGTAGAAGGGCAGTATGGTGAAAGGGTAGTATGGTGGAGGGGCAGTATGGTGGAGGGACAGTATAGTATAGGGACAGTATGGTGGAGGGGCAGTATGGTGAAAGGGCAGTATGGTGGAGGGGCAGTATGGTGGAGGGACAGTATAGTAGAGGGGCAGTATGGTGGAGGGGCAGTATGGTGAAAGGGCAGTATGCTGGAGGGGCAGTATGCTGGAGGGACAGTATAGTAGAGGGGCAGTATGGTTGAGGAGCAGTATGGTGGAGGGGTTGTATAGTAGAGGGGAAGTTATGTTGAGGGGAAGTATGGTGGAGGAGCAGTATGGTAAAGGGGTAGCATTGGTGAGGGGCAGTATCATGGTGGAGGGGCAGTATGGTGGAGGAGCAGTATGGTAAACGGGCAGTATGGTGGAGGGACAGTATAGTAGAGGGGCATTATGGTGAAAGGGCAGTATGGTGGAGGGGCAGTATGATGGAGGGACAGTATAGTAAAGGGGCAGTATGGTGGAGGAGCAGTATGGTGGAGGGGCAGTATGGTAGAGGGGCAGTATGGTGGAGGGGCAGTATAGTAGAGGGGAAATTATGTTGAGGGGCAGTATGGTGGAGGAGCAGTATGGTAATGGGGTAGCATTGGTGAGGGGCAGTATCATGGTGGAGGAGCAGTATGGTGGAGGAGCAGTATGGTAAAAGGGCAGTATGAAGGAGGGACAGTATAGTAGAGGGGCAGTATGGTGAAAGGGCAGTATGGTGGAGGGGCAGTATGGTAGAGGGACAGCATAGTAGAGGGGTTGTATGGTAGAGGAGCAGTATGGTGGAGGGGGAGTATGGTAGAGGGGTAGTATGGTGGAGCGGCAGTATGGTGAAAGGGCAGTATTGTGGAGGGACAGTATAGTAGAGGGGCCGTATGTTGAAAGGGCAGTATGGTGGAGGAGCAGTATGGTAAAGGGGCAGTATGGTGGAGGGACAGTATTTTAGAGGGACAGTATGGTGGAGGGAGAGCATTGTAGAGGGGCAGCATGTCAAAGGGGCAGCATTGTTGAGGGACAGGATCATGGTGGAGGGGCAGTATAGTGGAGGTGCAGTATGGTAAAAGGGCAGTATGCTGGAGGGACAGTATAGTAGAAGGGCAGTATGGTGAAAGGGTAGTATGGTGGAGGGGCAGTATGGTGGAGGGACAGTATAGTATAGGGACAGTATGGTGGAGGGGCAGTATGGTGGAGGGGCAGTATGGTGGAGGGGCAGTATAGTAGAGGGGAAATTATGTTGAGGGGCAGTCTGGTGGAGGAGCAGTATGGTAAAGGGGTAGCATTGGTGAGAGGCAGTATTTTGGTGGAGGGGCAGTATGGTGGAGGAGCAGTATGGTAAAAGGGCAGTGTGGTGGAGGGACAGTATAGTAGAGGGGCAGTATGGTGAAAGGGCAGTATGGTGGAGGGGCAGAATGGTGGAGGGACAGTATAGTAGAGGGGCAGTATGGTGGAGGAGCAGTATGGTGGAGGGGCAGTATGGTAGAGGGGCAGTATGGTGGAGGGGCAGTATGGTGAAAGGGCAGTATGCTGGAAGGGCAGTATTCTGGAGGGACAGTATAGTAGAGGGGCAGTATGGTTGAGGAGCAGTATGGTGGAGGGGCAGTATGGTAGAGGGGCAGTATAGTAGAGGGGAAGTTATGTTGTGGGGAAGTATGGTGGAGGAGCAGTATGGTAAAGGGGTAGCATTGGTGAGGGGCAGTATCATGGTGGAGGGGCAGTATGGTGGAGGAGTAGTATGGTAAAAGGGCAGTATGATGGAGGGACAGTATAGTAGAGGGGCTAACTGAAAAATATTACTCAGGTGTCACTCGCCCGGACATTCACTCATAAGTACAATATTGTTTTCTATATATACTGAATTTTAAAAGAAATCTGTCCATTATTCACTGATATAATATAAAATATTTAATAATATAAATCAGCTGCCTCAAGGCAGCATTGGTATTCCCATGGTGCTGCCTTAAGGCAGCATTGGTACTCTCACGGTGCTGCCTTGAGGCAGCATTGGTATTCTCTTGGTGCTGCCTTAAGGCAGCATTGGTAAGGAAAGGGTTAGATAAAAAGGAAAAACGCCAGTGCAGAGAGGTGCAGTACAAAATAGGTAAACAAATTAAAAATCTATGCTGGATTATATTAGGTTTATGTGAAAGGGTTAAGTTGGTCTGTCTCTTAAAGATTCTGAATGAAAATAGAAATAGTTCAGAAAGAGGAAAAATGGCAACTTACAATAGAAATTATAGAGTGACTAGTGTAATGGAACTAAAATTGGTTTTTTTTATTTTTTTATTTACTTTAATTGTATCTCTCGTTAGGTACAAGTTTTTCAGATACAAGTACAGGCATGAATACAAGGGTAACAGTAACAGATTCATCACGAGTTTGAACAAATTTCTTCAATATGTACTGAGATGAAATGGAATATCGGTCATCTTGCGAATAACAGAAAAATATCTAACTGCCTATACAGCTGATTACTTTTACTTTAAAGTCCTCCAAATTACTACTAGTTTGGACATCACTTGGAAGAGCATTCCACAGCCGAGCCCCTCTCAGATATGGGCTTTTGAGAATCATATTACTTTTAGTGCAATATATCTTAAAAATAATTTTGTCGCTTGATCTAGTTTGTCTTTGAGCGACTTCCGTCCAGTTCGGATTTCGACTGTTCTTATACATTAAGGCCAACAGCTGTATTCTCCTCCTATTTTGGAGTGGGATGATTCCGAGCATATCATGTAACATGTTTATGGAGTGATCTCGTATGGTCACAGATAGTGCCATCCTCATACCTCTATTATGGAGTCATTCAATTACATGTAGGTCACTCTTTTTAAAACTTTCATACAAGAATCCGCAGTATTCCATTATGGGCATAATATTTGTAATGTAAACCAATTTTGCTACATCTTTAGTCAACTTACCTCGCAATTTTCCAAATTTAAAGAGTTTGGAGCTCATGTTCTTAACTACATTATGAGCATGGTTGGTCCAAGTTAGGCTTGAGTCTATCTCAACTCCTAAGTAATTATAATGATGACATCTGTGTATTATCTTTCCATTCATTAACAGCAGTTCTACAGGACAGGTCTTTAATCTGATAGCATTCGAGAACAACATGAATTTAGTTTTATTGATGTTGATTGTTAAACAGTTCTGATTACACCAAGTAGCCAAGCTATCTAGGTCATGCTGGATTACTGTATGGGCGACTCTGGGATCCTTGTGTGCAGTGTATATGACCAAATCGTCAGCATATTGGATATACTTACAGTTTTTAAGACTATTACCCAGTTCGTTGATAAACAAAATAAATAATAAAGGCCCCAGGACTGAGCCTTGGGGCACCCCAAATTTTATACTGGCATAAGACGATGAAAGCCTGTTCACGAAAACTTTTTGTTCTCTTTTTGATAGGTAACTTCGGATCCATTCAACTAGATTATTTGGAATTTTTATGACATGTTTTAATTTGGTTATTAAAAGATTATGATGTATGCTGTCGAATGCTTTTTTAAAGTCTACGTAGCAGGCTATTGTGTATTTATCGTCATTCCGGAATTCGTATAAGTCTTTAGTAAAAATAAATAGAGCATCCGAAGTTCCCCGATTTGGTCGAAATCCATATTGTCTTGGATCCAGGACATGTGCATTAATAAGAAGATCGTAAACTATTTTGTGTATTATTCGTTCCAGGACTTTGCTGGGCAGTTTTATCAAGGAAATTGGTCTCCAATTACTGATGTCATTTAGCTTCCCAGTTTTGGAATGGGGATCACAGTTGCCTGTTGCCAGTGGGTGGGGAAGACTGAGGTAGCCACTGATGAATTTATTAGGTCTGTGAATTCTACTATTAAAAGTTTTAGAGAGTCTACTAGAATTTGACTCGGAACATTATCTAATCCACTTGATTTATTTGTACTAATTTGTTTTAGCTGTTCTTCGACTATATCTTTAGCAATATTTAGTTCTAAATTTTTAACTATTGCAGGTTCGGAATTCAGACTGATTTCTTTTATATAATTATCCAAAACAATGGGACCCTGTTCTAATTTATAGAACAGAGTATTCCCAATCCCTGTGAAAAAATCGTTAATAAAGTCTGGTACTTTTTCTAGTTCTATGCGATTCCCATCTTGTTCTAGTTCACAATCATTTCTATCTGTCTCCGCATTAAAGATTTCCTTAATCACTGTCCAAAACTTCTTAGGATTACCTCTGGTGGCTTCAAGCTGTCCCTTACAAAAATCACATTTTTCTTTTTTAATTTTTATTTTTATTTCCCTGTTTACCCTTCTAATTTCTATCATCAACTTGGCATCCCCCCCAGCTCGGTACAGTTTTATCATGTTTCGTCGATGTTGTATTAGGTTAATTAGTTTGGAACTCATCCATCCCGGCTTGGAGTCATGGAATTTCATATTTTTTAGTGGGCATGTCTCGTCTAAGTAGCTTGTCACAATGCCTAAAATAAAGTCCCATTTTTTGTCTACATTGTTACATTCCCAATATTCATCCATTATATATCCCTTTATATGGTCTTCTAGGAGTTTAGTGCAATGATTTTTATAGCTACGACCAGTAAAAGAAATTGGTTCTTTTTTCCTCCCTACTAGTTTACGGGTTGCCATGATAGGATGGTGATCGCTTATAAATTCATTCAGAACGCTAGAGTTCTTTATTGCCGTTGAGTTGGTGTAAATGTGGTCTATTAATGTTCCGCCATTCAGATTAGGCCTGGTTACATCTTTTATTAACCCTTTGCCGGCCGCACGCCTCACCCGGGCGGCAATCCTACGGCAGCGCCACCAGCGACGTTCACCTATACTAAGGCAGCAGCAGGTTCCAATATAGACGTTTCAGCGGCCGGCCTCTTTTGCCGTGAACGGTGCGCGTCCCTTGTTTTGAAGGTGGTAGTGGTAGAATTTCGCCATTTTCTCCACAAATTGATGATTTATGAATAAAAGATTACCATTACTACAAGGAGAAAACGTGTAGCTTTGCGTCTGTATGTATTTTGTCAATATAAACCATCGTTTTATATTGGAAAACGTGAATCAAATTTGGCCTAAAATAGGCGCCGATGAAAAAAATAACTGTCCATGGCGTCCGCCCATCTCAGCCTGTACATATTACTCTAGCAGATTCGTTCGCATCAGTATATATAGACGTTTAAGTCGTTGAAACCCCCATCTTTATTCAAATATGGTCCCTACCTACACGATTCTAAACTATTACGAAATAAATCAACGCCTAAGGTGATCTAAGCAATATCGAAAGTTTAAATTCGCGCACCATAGCAAAACCGTTGGCAGGGGCTGGAGTCACAGTGTCAACATGGAATGCTAAGCTGATTCCTCTATGCAATGGACGCTGTGTAAAATCATTTCCCCTCGTCAAATAGCGGATTAACAACATAAATAGAACCCAACACGTTCATTATAAGGCTTGTGCCTACAAAAGGATATACATATTGTGGAGGAAAAACCATCGAAAGTGTGGTTAATACAGTGATAACTTCGGATCTGAGGCTGGGAGTATAGGTGTCAAGTCCAGTGACAGCGCCATGTCTGCTAAGCTGTCTGCTACAAGTCAATGCGACAACCCACAGAATTGCCATTTATATCTTCCTATGGCGTCAACAGTGTAAACTGAGACCAGCATAATGTCCATCTGATCAGCAGCTATACGAGGATGTCAGACTTGACACGGTGGAATTAACCTAACGTTTTGTAAATATGATCGGCAAAGCCTCTATAGAGTACTGTCTAGACTATAAGGTTGAATCTATGGGAAGCCATGTCACTGCTTGAAACGTAGGGTTGTCAAGTTATAATACAAAATCAGCTCGCACCGGGTTTAAACTTTAGATTAATGATTAATCATATATATATTCATAATCTACATACTGTAAGGTTTGTTTCTATGTAAATATTGTCCAGGTTTGACGAGTTCAGATTTAATAATTGATATCTAAACTTGGGCATTACGCAGTCAGCTTGCTGGTTCAGTCGAATTTCATACGATGATCACAAAATCAGCTCAGATAGGGTTTAAACAATAGAATTAACCACAGGGAAGTGTATAATCACATTCTGTAGACTCTGAGGATTGTTCCCGTACATATTTTATAAGATTTGGACGAGAAGAGACCAAGATATTGAAATATTAAGATGCGCATTACGCACGTTGAATTCTGGCCTAGCTCGATACGTCATTGCTTATACTGTGTAGTTAGGGTGGTCGAGTTGTCATTAGAAATCAGCTCGCACCGGGTTTAAACTTTAGATTCATGATTAATCATATGTATATTCATAATCTACACACTCTAAGCTACCTTTCTATGAAAATACTGTCCAGGTTTGACGAGTTTATATTTAATAATTCAAATTTAACCTTGGGTATTACGCAGTCGGCTTGCTGGTTCAGTCAAATTTCATAAGATGATCACAAAATCAGCTCAGATAGGGTTTAAACAATGGAATTAACCACAGGGAAGTGTATTTTCACATTCTATGGACTCCAAGGTTTGTTCCAGTATGCATTGCATCAAATTTAAACGAGTAGAGACCAAGATATTAAAATATTAAGATGCGAGTTACGCACGTTGAATTCTGGCCTAGCTCGATATGCCATTGCTTATACTGTGTAGCTAGGGTGGTCGAGCTGTCATTAGAAATCAGCTCGCACCGGGTTTAAACTTTAGATTCATGACTAATCATATATATATTCATAATCTACACACTCTAAGCTACCTTTCTATTTAAATAATGTCCAGGTTTGACGAGTTCAGATTTAATAATCCAAATTTAACCTTGGGTATTACGCAGTCGGCTTGCTGGTTCAGTCGAATTTCATATGATGATCACAAAATCAGCTCAGATAGGGTTTAAACATTAGAATTAACCACAGGGAAGTGTATTTTCACATTCTATGTACTCTAAGGTTTGTTCCAGTATGTATTTTATCAGATTTAGACGAGCAGAGACCAAACTATTAGAATATTAAGATGCGAGTTACGCACGTTGAATTCTGGCCTAGCTTGATCCGCCATTTTTCATACTGTGTAGTTAGGGTGGTCGAGCTGTCATTAGAAGTCAGCTCCCACCGGGTTTAAACTTTAGATTCATGATTAATGATACATATATTGATATTCTACACACTCTAAGCTACTGTTCTATGTAAATAATGTCCAGGTTTGACGAGTTCAGATTTAATATTTCAAATTTAAACTTGGGTATTACGCAGTCGGCTTGCTGGTTCAGTCGAATTTCATACGATGATCACAAAATCAGCTCAGATGGGGTTTAAACATTTGAATTAACCACAGGGAAGTGTATTTTCACATTCTATGTACTCTAAGGTTTGTTCCAGTATGTATTTTTTGGTTATCTGGCCACTGGCGAATTAGAAATTGATTATATTGTTTGGTCAACGCGCAGACTATATCAGACCGTCTGTCCATAGCTTACTGTGTGGAGGGGGCTGCCGAGTGGGCACGGATTGAATCATAAATCATCTCGCCCAGAGTTTATCATTGGAATTAATGTAATTCTGTTTATAAATTGATCATCTACACACTCTAAGCTACAATCCTATGTAAATATTGTCGAGATTAGTCCACGTTAGAATTAATAAGGAAACAAAGAAAGTCGGCATTACGCAGTTTTGTGGTTTGGCTAACTAAATCATATATTTCGGGGTTTAAATCTTAGATAAATGAATTTTCGTATATTCTAACGTGAACTACACACTTTCAGCTTCATGATGATATAATATTGTCCATTTTGGTCGATTCGAGACCAAGTAATCGAAATATTAAGATGCGCCATACGCACACTCTATACTTTACTATAGGTTCAGTATGGGAGTGTGGTTCTGGGCCAGACATGATTCAGAAATTCATTTATTATAAGGATTTAACTTGGATTCTATTACTGGAGACATTAATATTGGTAAACTACAGATTCTCACCTTTCTCCCGATATATATTTTGTGTATTTCAGACAAGTTGGGACTTAGTTATCGAATTTAGAAGATTAAAAGCTTTACTATAGGCATGGTAGGGGATTCAGGCGCTGGTCGAGATACAATTTAGAAAATCCTTTATTACTAGGATTTAACTTAAATTATTTTACTGGAGACTTTAATATTCGTAAACTACGGGTTCTTAGCTTTCTCCTGAAATATAATTTGTGTATTTGAGACAAGGTGGGAATTAGTTATAGAATTTAGAAAATTAAAAGTACTCGGTGAAGAAAATGGCTTATAGTGCCATAGCTAGGTTCTAAGACATCTGTTTCAAAATGATTTATTTTAGGCTTTCAGCATTGAATCTATGGATGGAGACTTGGATTAGGGTAAACTACACTGTCTGAGGGTTGTAAACATGAAATATGATTCATTTTGAACCAGCGGAGAATTTAGAATTGAATTAAAAGAGATGGTCATCTAAGCTGAGCCTTTACTATGGGAGCGGTAGGGGAGTTAGGCGCTGGGCCAGACACGATTTAGAAAATCATTTATTATTAGGATTTAACTTCAAATATATGACTGGAGACATTGATATTCGTAAATTATAGATTCTTGGCTTTCTTCCGATATATATAATGTGCAATTCGGACATGGTGGGACTTAGATATTGATTTAAAAAAATCAGATTCGAGCAGTGACTATATTGGCTTATTTCGCTATTGATTATACTATGTAGTATGAACACAGAATTACAGTGGTCTCTTCAAATTGATTCACCTAAGGATTCTAATGGAGTTTTATCATTACAAGGCTACATGTGGTAATTTCCTACACTCTAAGGATCATCTACATATACTTAATGTCCAGGCTGATATATTGAATTCGGAAAATTCGACTTGTGCCTATTCAGCATTGACATCTCCAGGAGGAGTTAACTTTTAAATCGATTGCTGGACAATGATTGACTATATCTACATACGAATACTTCTGGAAATAAGAAAAGAAGACAAGGTAGGTGAAGTAAGGTTTATGATATATTTTAATAATGTGATATATTTCTTTCAGATATATTATTCAGCAAGATATATTATTCAGCAGGTTGACAAGGCTTTATACATTTCCAGGTGCAGCAGTGGTCATCGTATTCACAATATGTACATAGATTAGCGTTGGCTATACACAGATAGGCATGTTTTATTTCAGATTCAACAAGATATAAAATATATATTCAGTGTCTGTCTGGCACTCGACATGGTCGGACCTACAAGCTTTTTCTCCGATATAATAATTAATCTAACCACTTCTGATCAATATATTTTCACAAAATATACATGTAGAGAATCTTGAAGGTCTTTAGATCGTCCAGGATTACTTTGTTTCAGGTTGATACAGTAGATTAGATATAAATACCAATTATATTTAGTGGTCGTACACTTCTCAGTTGAATCATAGAATAGCATTACGTGCTAGATCACATAGGAATGGTTCAGGTTGATATACATAGATTAGTTAGATAGGCATGTTTTATTTCAGATTCAACAAGATATAAATATATTTAGTGTCTGTCTGGCACTCGACGTGGTCGGACCTACAGGCTTTTTCTCCGATATAATAATTAATCTAACCACTTCTGATCAATATATTTTCACAAAATATACATGTAGAGAATCTCGATGATACATAGATCACCCAGGAATGGTTCAGGGTAATATAAATATATTCAGTGTCTGTCTGGCACTCGACATGGTCGGAGGTGGGGGCTTTATCGCCGATTTAATAATCAATTTGACCGCTTCTGGTCGATATATTTTCACAAAATGTACATGTGGAGAACCTTGAAGGTCTATAGATCGTGCAGAATGTCTTTGTTTCAGGCTGATACCGTATATTAGATACAAAAAACAATATAGTTCGTGTCCATACACTTCTCAGGTGAATCATAGAATAGCATTACGTGCTAGATCACATAGGAATGGTTCAGGTTGATATACATAGATTAGTTAGATAGGCATGTTTTATTTCAGATTCAACAAGATATAAATATATTTAGTGTCTGTCTGGCACTCGACGTGGTCGGACCTACAGGCTTTTTCTCCGATATAATAATTAATCTAACCACTTCTGATCAATATATTTTCACAAAATATACATGTAGAGAATCTTGATGATACATAGATCACCCAGGAATGGTTCAGGGTAATATAAATATATTCAGTGTCTGTCTGGCACTCGACATGGTCGGAGGTGGGGGCTTTATCGCCGATTTAATAATCAATTTGACCGCTTCTGGTCGATATATTTTCACAAAATGTACATGTGGAGAACCTTGAAGGTCTATAGATCGTGCAGAATGTCTTTGTTTCAGGCTGATACCGTATATTAGATACAAAAAACAATATAGTTCGTGTCCATACACTTCTCAGGTGAATCATAGAATAGCATTACATGCTAGATCACATAGGCAGGAATGTTTCAGGTTGATATTTAAATTTTTCGGTGTCCTATAGCTGGCACTCGACGTGGTCGGACCTGGGGGTATTATCGCCGATATAATAATCAATCTAACCACTTCTGATCAATATGTTTTCACAAAATATACATGTCGAGAACCTTGATGATACATATATTGCTCAGGATGTCTCTGTTTCAGATTGAAAACGTAGATTAGCTACAAAAAGCAAATATATTTCGTGGTCGTACACTTCTCAGTTGAATCGTATTATAGCATTACGCGCTAGATCACATAGGCAGGAATGGTTCAGGCTGATATACATTGATTCAGTCTTAGCTTTACACAGGGAGGCGTGTTTTATTTCAGATTCAACAAGGTATATGATCAATTTCTACAGTTCTGGGGTTGATTTGAGACTGATTTGTGGTGGTCGGGGCGGAACGTAAAACGGGCGCGACCGGAAGTATAACTCTCCGATGCTGCGTTTGTCAAAGAAAATGTGAACATCAACGGAGAAATCGCAAAATAGTAACAACGAAAGGTTAAGAGTGCCTCAAAACTCGCAAAATAAATAATATATAAATATTCTGAAATATTCCAATGTTTCTCAAAATAATGACATGAAAGGTACGAGTTCTCAAGTTGTCAAGTCCCAACCGCGGTCACGCTGCTGAGACTAAGCGTGACGGCTTGACGCACAGTATTTATAGCAAATGTTTATAGCTCTATATCAACGTAATAAAAAAGTCATTCGACCAAAATATTTTAAAATTCTCATATTTATTCAAGTTTCTACCTCCACTGAAAAAATTACGAAAATCCTTCAAGGATTTCTTGATTAAATATATACTTTAGTAACAGATGACGAAAAAATGCCTTAAGGCATTCTCCGGCCGTAGCCACGGGAATGCCTCAAGGCATTCTCCGGCCGTAGCCATGGGAATGCCTCAAGGCATTCTCCGGCCATAGCCGCGGGAATGCCTTGAGGCATTCTCGGCTGGGAAAGGGTTAATTGTTTTAATCCATTGACTCTTATAAATTGTTGGGCGATTTTATAGTCGCTCGTGCTAGTCCTACGTAGGTCAACATTGCAGTCCCCTACGATCCAGAGTTCCCTACCGTTTAATTCTTCTGATGTAACTATTGATTCAAGTGCTTCATAAAACAATCTGGCTGATTTTGGGGGTGGTTTATAACAAATAACTATTCCCAGTTTTTTTAAATTAGGCTTGTTCACTGTTAGGACTAGTAGTTCGTAGTTGTCATTGGTTATACTTTGGTTGCTTCTAAATGTAAAGGGGGCTATAGAATTGTGTACATAACAGGCGACACCTCCCCACACACCGGTTTCTCTATCGAGCCGAAATAATTTATAACCAGGCCATGTCAACATGGAATCAGTATAATTTTCATGTAACAGGGTTTCACTTAGGCAAACAAAACTTGCTCCCTCGAAGCTATCTATCATTTCATCCTTATTAGAGTACAGACTCCTAATATTTTGACCTACAAAGGTAATGTGTTTATACCGATTCATTTCTATGGATTAGGTTAAATGTCACCAATTTCATACTACAAAGTTGTATGGAATCACAATGAATTTGAAAATGAGAAAAGAATGTGGTGATTAGCCCAGTCATATTCATTATATGACTGGACCTGAACTGCTCAGCCATTACTTCAGTAATCAGCTGCGCAGTTGTTGAAAGAATAAATCAAAGATGTGAATAAATGATGAAGTGAGTTACGGCAGTTGTTGGTGTTACTACGTATGTTGAGTTAGAGAGACAGCAAGGGGGGGGGGCCCAGGCCCCTTACGTACTGGGATTTCAATTAATAATAATTAATAATTGGAATTAGCTCTTATTAAATTAACATGATCTTAGACAACATTGCTTCTGCTAAAAGAGGTAAAGTATATATAATAGTTGCAGTACTATCGACCTACGGAGTTCTAGTTTACAGAACAACACAGCGACCCATCCGGTACATAGCAATCTGGTTCAAGTCAGAGTCTTTTTACAGTCCCTCTGCCGTCATAGTTCTACTTTACAGAACATAAGAACAGGCATCTGTTGTGCATTGTTCAAATTTACAGAACAATACATAAGGCAGAGTTAGTACATAATGCTACGAGACAAGTCAGATTCAAAATACTCATCAGGTCTTTTATTGACCATAAGCCGTTATAGTTCTACTTTACAGAACATGAGAACAGGCGTCTGTTGTGCTTTGTTCTAATTTACAGAACAGTACGTAGGGCAGAATTAGTACATAATACCATGACACAAGTCATTTACTTTATCCAATAATTCATCAACAAGACTATAGTGCGGTGGTGGTCCATGTTCATGGTTAGGCTTTGCTGCGTTCTATTTTACAGAACATAACATAAGGCTAAACAAGTTCATAAAAATCGTCATTCACACAGAGATCCGGTCTTGTTTCCAGCTAGTTCTATTTTACAGAACTGCAGGACATTTATACCACTAAAAGTTCTACTTTACAGAACTAATATAGTGCAGTTTCAACAGGACACGACATAGGTTTCATCACTTCTAGAGCTCTATTTTACAGAACTCAGAGGGGGTTTCTACACAGATCTAGTTTACAGAACTGCTGTTAAGACGATGTTGGTTCTGGTTTCAAATAGAGGATACTTCACTAACAGGGCTATTCTATTTTACAAAACTGCTTAGTTAGGTTGGCCTAGTAGTTTCGGTTGTTCCAGGTTATAGCCTGTTTTATGGGTTTTAGCATGCGATGGCTTTCCGAACTTTTTAAGTGGCATCCGTCATACAGACGTCCATACTGCGAGTACAGTCTGTGGCGCTTTTGCTGCCAATAGTGCACAGCTTGGTCCGTACGCGGTGTCGTATAGTCATGGGAGGTGTTCCAATTTACAACTACCTTATTGCAAAGTCGTACTGCCTCATTTACATAGGTTTGTTTTGGCATTTCATCCTCCAGGTCTTCCAGCTTTGTACTGTTGCAGATCGCTAGGTCCGCCCCAAATACAGTCCCACAGACTAATTTAACATTCGCGGCTACTCGCTTCAGAACTCGCTCGGTCTGCTCTAGTGAGGCTAGAATATCGTCTGCCGCTAGATACGGTTCATTATGTCTGGGATGAATCAATCCTGTACATTCGTCTTTGCGGGTAATGTTGCATATTCCCCCAAGCAAATAAACTACTTGGACATCATCATAGTACGGAATCAAGTCAACAGCGTACTCCCCTATTTTATAAAGTGTTCCTCCAAGAACCATGACACAGTCCTTCACTCTCGGCAGATTACGTATGTCGTCCATTATGTGTCGGATCCTGGAATCCCCTAGAATTAAGTTAGTACCCATGCTACAGTTATTTCAAGCCCAATATACCCTTTCCATCGGCTATCAGCTCGTTGCGGATCTCTTCCAACAGGGCTCCACAGCAATTTTTTCCTTTAAACTCCCCTTTTAGGGCCGCGTTGCACTCTCCTCCTGAACCCCAATATGGATCTGAAGTTCCCTCTACTAATGGATGTGGGCTAGTAGCAACGAGAAATGTCTGGAGTCTTGGATTTTGAGTGAACTTGAGTTTCATTAGCTGTTTGAGTCGCACTTCTTTGACTAACTCCCACGCTGGATGAGAACTAGGTGAAATGGTCTTGCTTCTACGCTTGGCATCTGGGCCGTCAGTTGCGCCTAAAATAAATACTGCTGCTTTATAGTCTTGTATGGTAAGGGCTTTAAGATATTGATAGGCAATTTCCACTGATTGAAACACATGCTTAGAGGAACCTTTTTCGTTTTGCAATTCCACCTCTATGGGTGATTCATGAAAGTTACTTAGAAAGGCATTTTTTCCCGAGAAGACTAACCTGTTGTGGCCAAAGATCACCGACGGTGAGAATTCCGGATGTTTTTCTCCCTCTGTACTTGCACTAGGTTCTGCGGCAGCCGGGGGTGCAGGTGTGACTTCTGGAGGCAGAATGGATATTACATTACTCGCCGTGGTCCCTTTTGTATCACAAGGTTGCTGAGTCAGCTGCTTGCCCTCTTTGTTCGTTGCTTCTATGGGCCTTGGAGTGTCTACTTGAGCGCATACTTGAACCTTTGACCCTCTTCAGTGGTCATGGGTTCCACTTCAGAATTACCAGGTACGCGAGTCAGTGGTGGGGGTGGTCTATTTGTGTCTCGGAGCAGAATTCCTAAGTCTTCACCTATACGATTACCTGCTGTAGACTGGCCAAGGTCTCGCATTGACCTGCCTTGGTTTATCAGTGGTTCGCCGTTTCTTTTCCTTTCCTGTAGATCTGGAGGGAGTAGATGAGCCGGCAGGCTCTCCATGTTTTGCATTTGATAGACATTACCATCTAGGGTCATGCTGAATTCTTCCATGGAGACGTTGTGCCCCATTCTTCTGTGATAACCGTGTACCATTTTCATGAGACCCCTGAGCCTCCTTTGTTTAGTGGGTTCATCCGGAAGAATCGTTAGTGATCCAAAGCTACAAAATCTGACTCTATTAGCTCCCGAAAGAAAGCGGTTCCGCGCTGCAATACTTGCACATGAAATGATCAAGGGTGGTGGTCTCGAGTTATTTGCTCCCTGTCTAGTGACTAGTCTGTTTACATTCAATAGTTCACCTGGTTGAAACCATAGACCAATTTCCTTGCACAGATGATCAATAACTCCATGTAGGTCCTCGTCGTAGCCATTATCAAGGCCTAGGATCACCACATTGCGTTCTTGCAAAGCATAGGGAAAACTCATTGAATCGTCTGTTTGCTTTCTAACAGCGTCTGAGTAAGAGGTGGGGGGCAAGTCTACTGTTGGAGGTTTGTTCTGCAGTCGATCAGCTTTTTGCCGTAGTTGACTTAATTCAAGATTCTGGGCAGTCGTTGTACTATCTAAATCAGTTCTTAATTTAAGTATGTCAGCGTTCACTGAATCGAACGTGGTAACTATATTGAGGCCCATGTTATTTACTTTATGAGTTAACCCTGCAATCTTGGTTTCTTGGGTATTCAGGTTTGCAACTATGAATTGTTTGAGATCTGTGATATCATCTTTAGTTGGGAAATTCCGGAAAACATCAGTATTTGCACAACTACATATGCTATTTTGTTGTTGGGAATCCTCCTTGCTTCGTTTGGTCTGTTGTATCGATGGTGAGCTAGATGAACCTGGGGTTGAAGTAACTGATCTGTTACGCTTACGTATTGTTTCATTGTCCAGCTCTACCCGGTCGGCTGGGCCAGGGGAGGCGGCGAGCGGGGGAAAATCCGCCGGGTCATTCGGGCGACAATCAGGGATATTTACGGTCTCCTCTACCTGGTCGGTAGCGTCACCGTTCATGCTTGGACTCTTTATCTTTTCTTAGTCAGTTTGAACAATTCTACAGGAATAAGATCAATATACGCAATGATATAGTACTTCTGGTTTCTACTTAGCTGCACACTGGGTTTGATCACGTCTTTTTCATTGGTTTCTTGTGTTTTCGCCCGGACCCCCTTCAACACACGTCCTCACACCTTCACTGCCATCACTGTTGATTCCTAAAAGAATCTTTATGACTGATGAAAGAAAAAGAAAGGTTCTGCATGGAGGGGAATTGAACTCTCAGCATGAGGTTTCTTTTGCAGACACTCTACTTCTAGACTACTTAAACTGACTTGTAGAGGGAACGTTTCAGGGATTCCTGAATGCATGGACAAATCTAGTTCCTCACAATACACCAGGTGGCAGGCACTGTAATGAAAATGCTAGTTCTGTTCATATCCACCCAGTGTCAGTGCTGTGCTTAGACTATACCAGTAGAGCCAAGGGATAAGATAAGGGATAAGATAACCATACTCTTGGTCATTTCCAAACAGTGTCAGTGCTGTACTGTGATAAAGTTGTGATAAAGGAATATGACAAGATGACTTCAGCTTGTGCATACTGGCAACAGAACAGAATTCTTGACTGCAGTATGATATCAGTATACACAGCCTGAAACTATCTTGCCTGATTCTAAGAGATTATTCTACGAAGTGACTAGTGCAGTAGAACTTTCATTACTTCCTGAACCAAATTCAATGACTCTGTAAACAAAGACAAGTTCTGGATGGGTTTATGTTGTGCATACTGATAACAGAAGAGAATTACTGCCGACTTACTGTTATAACTATGCATAAACTGAAGCTTTCTTGCCTTCATTATACACCCTAGAATACAAGTATTTTACCCTGAATAGATGTAGAAGGTTGTCAAAATACTAATGTCTCCATTCTAAGACATCACATGTTGACCATGTGTTGATATCTATTTCTGCCCAAGCCCTGCTCTAAGCTATGATTACTGCACACGTGTGCTGTACACAGTTTATACTGCATGCCCCAGAATGTGAAGTAGAGTAGAACCCCTTGTAAACATACACCCTCCAATTGGGGCCAAAGTGTCTGCCTACATAGGGGAGGGGGAGGCACTTGCATATTTATTAGAAAGAACTGTTCTGAGGAAAGGTGTCAGTTAATCCTTTCACTGTCACATGATGCCTCCAGGCATTCCCGGGTGAACCGCCGCATGATGCCTGGAGGCATTCCCATGGCTACCGCCGCATGATGCCTCCAGGTATTCCCGTGTGAACCGCCACATGATGCCTTGAGGCATCATAAACTCTGATTTTTTTTAATTCACTTTTTCAGTCGATTTAAGCACAAAAGGGTTAGAAATTTTCCATATTAAATAAAACAGTTTGAAAACAATGTATCTGTGTTTTGAGTCTATATAGTGCCATGGAGATGTTGATTTGCGAGTAGAACTTGGAGAAAACTAAAATAATTCACAGATCGAGTCAGGCATATGGACGGGTTGGGCCGGCATTTCAGGGGTGCATCTGGTAGAAGCCTGCAGCGGTAGTATAAAGGAAAAGTGTAGGGGGTGCGGCGGTACAATTCCCGATACATTTTGGCGTGCGGCGGTTAAAGGGTTAACGCTGTTCTGCTACCCAGGTTGCCATTAGGCGGTGGTCTACTGTAACTGGTGCATGAGAAAGGGCTTAAATGAATGCTCAAATCCAATTTGATTCATAGTCAATGATAACTCAATAAGATAGGTCTGTCATTCCAGTGGATAAGTTTTGTAAGATTCAAAAGCGGAAATAAAAGTAATTTAAAAGGAGAAATAGAGATTATTCTAGTGAGGAAGAACTGACATTATTTGTTCAAAGAATATTTATTACTTTCAAAAAAGAAAAAAGAGCTGGATTGAGGAGATTTGAACTCTCAAGCTTAGGGTTTCCTTGCAGACACTCTACCTCTATACTACAGAAAAGACATGAAGAAGGAATGTTTAAGTCGGTCTGTCTCTATAAGATTCTGAATGAAAATAGAAATAATTCAGAGAGAGAAAAAAATGACAACTTACAATAGCAATTATACGATTAGGGATAAGATAACCATACTTTCGGTCATTTCCGAACAGTCAGTGTTGTACTGTGATAAAGTTGTGATAAAGGAATACGACAAGATGACTTCAGCTTGTGCATACTGATAACCGAACAGAATTCTTGACTGCATTATGATATCAGTATACACAGCCTGAAACTTATGGGGCACCCTTCTGCACAAACTCATTTCATCAATATTTTCTTCATACAGCTTACCTTTCGTTCTACGGAATGTGTTTCATCCACGAAAAACACCACAAAACCTATATTTCATACCCAATTTTTTTCACCCAATATATTGTATGAAATGGTCATAAATCACAGAAAGTGTGCATATGGGGGTCTGGGGTGAAATGAGGGGTCTGTGAATAAACCTCGGAATATCTCAAAGTTCTTTCTTGTGGGTAATGTATAGGTGTTGGGTTACCTGCTCATAAAGTCTTATGAGTTAAATATAAAAACCATTGCCATGGCAACTCAGTGAACCTATACACCCTCAAAACGATGTACGGGCGAGTGACATTTGGGTGTTTTCCTTTTGAGGGGCAGCCATAAAATTTGTGATATGATTTTACTGCCCAATTCTATTATTTCTTGTTGAAGCGTGTCTAAGGGTTAGGTTTTGAGTGTTCTGGTGAGTGTTAATGAGTATCTTCCTTTGCACTGAGTTGTTTCATACAGGGGTATGACAAGTATTTTACCTTAATTCTAGGTCCCTAAATATACATTACTTGTCGTTTAGGTTAGTAGGAGTACAGAGTTAGGTAGGCACTATCAATTATATGGAGGAAAATCCAAAGGGGACACACTTTGAGGCAGTATATAGCTTTAGTGGGGCAAAAATCTGTGAAAACCTGAGAAATCCCATTGAAATGACCTTGTAATTATGTGAAATGTCACACGGACGGACATATTTCCGTTTATATACCATTTAGCCCCATAGAGGTTAAGGGAGTGGTTCAAAATAAGTTTAATGTTATGTGGCTTGTTATATTTGACAATATAAAATCTCCAGGGGACACACTTTGAGGCAGTATATAGCTTTAGTGGGGCAGAAATCTGTGAAAACCTGAGAAATCCCATTGAAAAGACCTTGTAATTGTGCAGTTATGGTAAATTACATATAATTTACTGCCGGGCTGCTTTTGTCAACGTCTAATCGAACATACTTTTGTAACAGGTAACACTGCGGTGGTTGATCGAACATTTTATGTTAATTACTTTTCTGGTCACATGACCATCTGACGCCTCTACTAGCGTCATTCCTGCTATTGCATTCACTGTCGATGCACGGGAATTTTTTCATTACTGGTCTTGTTCAAATTATTACTACCGTTTTCGGTTTTTACCAACATATTTATCACTATCTCTTAACGAGCACAAGATGCCCAGACGGAAGCAGGCTATTTCACCAAAAAAGCGGAGTCAGACCTGGAAAAAGAACCAAGAGAACCTGGCAAACATGTCAGACCAAGATGGCGACCACGATGGCGTCCCTGGGTTGCCGGCGTCCTCCTCGGGCTCCGGACCATTGGCGAGAAGAAATGCGGCAGAAATTCAAGATGTCGCCGGAAGGGTCGACGCGATCGACGGCAGGCTGGAAAGCATTACATCGATGTTATCGCAGCTTGTCCAAAACAAGTCGGCGCAACATGACGCTTCTAACAAGGCGCCAGGGTAGCCCGATCGTCACGCGGGAAACGCCGCAGGCCGCTCGTCCAGCCGTGACCACGAATACCGCTCGGGCTTGTACAACCACCCTCACCACCCTGCCCGCCTACCGACACCTGTGCTCCCAGAAAAGATGTTGGACCTGGATCTGCAAGGGGACGCCGCGGACCGGGTGGCCCAGGCTGTCCGGGCCGCTCTTCAACCGGACATCAAAGGTAATTGCACGATGCCCCACCACTTTATATTTAGGGGCCCTAAGGGAACAAAGACGGGAGTGGATGATCTAACCATCCCGGAATACGCGTATGGTTTCCTTCAATTAGCGAAAATCGCCCCGGACGAGGAGACCCGGGACGCCATGGGGGCCCACCTGGAGGCCATCTTGGATGACGCCAGGGATTTCCCGTGGCCCAATGTCCGGTGTTTCTCCGAGGAAGTGTGCGACAGGGTCGCAAACGGAAGGATCACGTGGTTAAATTCGTATGAAATTGACCGACTGCAGACACGGCTGGCTCACGTGCCAGGCGGCCAAGCGATGACAGCTGCAAAGACAAAGGAGGCAGCCAGACCGGGACAGACCGCCCTGGACTTACCGCATCACGTGGCTAGGGCCCGCCCCGGGCCGCCATGTCAGCCGTACCAGCGAGACGAATGCCCGGAACCTACCCATCATGTGCAAGGAGGCGTACGGAAGCTGCACATATGTGTATCATGTCTTCATAACAAGGCGGCAACCTTCCCGCACCCGCAAATCAACTGCCGGTCCGGACAAAAGGCCCCCGCTGCTCCGGGGTTTGGGAAGTAAAGAACCGGACTACAAAAAGGTACAGAACCCGTGTATTTTATAATTCTACCAGGTCGGGCGCGCTTTCACGCGACGCGGACACTGCACATGTATGTTTCACCCGCTGCCCTGATCTGTGTACACGGTTCTGTTCTCCGCGTGCTGGCCAACGCCACGTGCTTTCGCCAAACATAAACAGTGCGAGTCACATGCAGTCTGGTCACATGGTTGGCGATGACCATAACAAAAACAAACTCACACGTGGTCGCACCCCGGCACGCTTTCTACCTCTTACTGACTATGGCAGTGTATCTTTGGGACGTATTGTTGAACCTGAAAATGATCGTGATGTTTCTTGTTCTTTTTCACGTGTTTGTTCTACTGTACCTGATGATTTTGACCATGTTGTTTCTCATGTTCCTGACATTTGTGATCGCGTTGTTCCTCATGTTCTCATGACCGTGGCCGGTCCAGCTGGCCCCTCCACGCCGTGCCGCCCCACACGGGACGCGCCCTCAGACCGACGGCTGGAGGGAATTGTGCCTAGGCTGGACAATGGTATCGGCTCCTTACGGGAGAAACACCCCGACCCTGGAGAGGCGGTCGGTGCACCAATACCCCCGGTCCATGATTTTTCAAATGTTTTCACAACAACAGAATGTTCTGAGAGTGCCTACTACACGCCCGCCTTCGTTCCCAACGGCCTGGAGGACACCGTGGAGGTATTGACTCGTGACACGGACCTTTCACCAGTTGCTACAAGTACTCCACGGAGAACCATTACTCACGTTTCGGTCGAAATGAACGACCAGACGGACTCTCGCGTAACTGGACCGGCTGCTGGAGGCGCCCGGGCCGTCCCAATGAGCCCTAAGAAGTACATGGAATTGGTGCTTAGGGCCTGGCCGCACCCCTCAGCAGTCGCCGCCCGGAACGCCCCAGATCATATGAGTATTTATCGGGAGGTGCGCCGCTCCGGAGTCCCAAATTATTTAGGGGCCCGGATACCGATTCCCTCCAACATGAACTGTGACGCCTGGAGTGATGCTTTGACCGGATATCATGACCGAGGCATAGTTGACCACCTTCGTTTTGGCTGGCCTAGCTCGTATTCAGCCGACAGGCCTCCAGTACCCACTTACAAGAACCACGCGTCTGCTATCGCTTTTCCAGCGGCAGTGGATTCGTTCTTAGCGAAAGAAAAACGTTTAGGCGCCATGCTTGGACCGTTCGACTCCCCTCTGTTTTCACCTTGGACTCAGGTGAGCCCTCTGTTGACTCGCCCTAAGCCGGGGGACCCGATGGAGAGACGGGTAATAATGGACCTTAGTTTCCCCAAAGGCGCTAGTGTTAACGACGGGATCGCTAAGAACTATTTTCAAGGCCATGTAAGCCAATATACTCTCCCTACAATCGCGGACCTCGCTACCCTCGTGCTACGCGCCGGACGAGGCGCTCTCATCTGGAAGGCTGATCTCCGGAGAGCATACCGCCAGCTCCGGATTGATCCGCTAGATTATCCCCTACTCGGACTCCAACAACACGGGAAATACTACATGGACATCTGCCCTTCATTTGGCTGTCGTTTTTCCGGGGGAGCTCAGCATGCTGGGTAATGAACCGGAAGTGTGGTGCTCAACTGCTAGCGTATGTAGATGACTTCGTATCCGTTGACTCAGATTTTTCCACCGCTGTCCGAAGCCTTACACGATGTGATAGTTCGCGTAGTCCATAAGCCGGGGGACCAACTCGTTCTCGCGGATGCCCTCTCCCGCGCGAGTTTCGACCAGGATAAGGCTAAACTCGCCCTCAAATTAGTTAAGGATCGAAATTTGTCTCGTCGAGATCCAGCACCGCTATCATATGTGTTGTCTCCAACGTAGTTTTCTGTTCTGTGTTCCAGATAACGCAAATCCCCGCCTCATCTCGTCCCTCCGGAGTTCGTGGACGGCAGCAGCATCCATCGACACTGCAGAGAACCTACATCGCCAGATGCAGGCATACGTCTCGTTTATGATGGCCCACAGTTTCAACCACCTCGACCCGTCCCCGACTCAACTCGCCCTCTTCATACAGTTTTTGGCAAACAGTTTCAAAAGCCCGGCGTCTGTCCGGAATCATTTCTCCGGGGCGCGGACTTTTTTACGGGCAAGCGAGTCTGCGATTCCATACTAGTTACTCGCGCTATCAAGGGCGCCCAGCGCTTATCTTCGCACCAGACGTCCCCGGCCGCCCCGGTCCCGCTGGACATCTTCAAAGTCGTGTTAATGGCGCTGGATGCCCCCGGCCCGGTCCAGCTGGCGGCCCGGTCCCTTCTCCTCCTCGGCTACATGACGCTGTTACGTCAGTCAAATCTCCTTACGACAGGCCCTGTCGGGGCGTCTCTTCACACGCTACGCCGCAGAGACATCCTGGTCTCGGACTAAGGCCTAAAGATAACGGTCTGCTCGACAACGACATCGGCTGGACCGGCGAGTTTATTTTCAATTCCCATGAACCGCACCAACGGGGTTTTCTGCCCGGTTGAGGCCTGGGAGAAATACGGCGACTCCGTCCCGGCGCTTCCTTCCGCCGCGGCTTTTGTCTCTAATAGCGGCGCCCCTCTACGACCTGACGCCATACTTCCGGTTGTGCGATCAGCCCTCCGGGCGACAGGATACCCACAATGGCACTCCTTTACCCTCCACGCTCTCAGGAGGATGGGAGCCCAACAAGCAGCGCTTTCGGGCGTCCCCGAGGACAAAATAATGGCCCACGGGGCCTGGACCTCGGTCGGGGGCTTCCGAGCATATGTACCCAAGCCGGTCCCCCCCCAGACTTCTACTGCCCTAGCCTCCTCTTTGGCTCATAATGTATAATCGTTTATCTCTCTTATCGTTTTATCGTTTTACCTGAAATGTGTTTATCTGCTTTTACCATGCAATGTTTTATCAATTCCATGTGCATTAAATACATTTTTCTGCAGCCCGGTCTTTGTTAATTGTGCAGTAATTGTAAATTACATATAATTTACTGCCGGGCTGCTTTTGTCAACGTCTAATCGAACATACTTTTGTAACAGGTAACACTGCGGTGGTTGATCGAACATTTTATGTTAATTACTTTTCTGGTCACATGACCATCTGACGCCTCTACTAGCGTCATTCCTGCTATTGCATTCACTGTCGATGCACGGGAATTTTTTCATTACCCACCCACCCACACCTTTTTTCTACTTTTACCTATCGCCATAGGGCTCATAATGTATAATCGTTTATCTCTCTTATCGTTTTATCGTTTTACCTGAAATGTGTTTATCTGCTTTTACCATGCAATGTTTTATCAATTACATGTGCAATAAATACATTTTTCTGCAGCCCGGTCTTTGTTAATTATGTGAAATGTCACTCGGACGGACATTTTTCCGTTTATATACCATTTAGCCCCATAGGGGTTAGGGGAGTGGTTCAAAATAAGTTTACTGTTATGTGGCTTGTTATATTTGACTAAGAAATAATGCCCCTCCACCATACTGCCCCTTTACCATATTGTCCCTCTACAATACAGCCCCTCACCAATACTGCCCCTCACCAATACTGCCCCTCAACTGTGCCATACTGCCCCTCCACTATACTGCCCCCTTACAATACTGTCCCTCCACCATACTGTCCCTCTATAATACTGCCCCTCAACCATACTTCCCCTCTACTATGATGTCCCTCTGTCATACTGCCCCTCCACCAAACTGCCCCTCTAACATACTGCCCCTGTACCATACTGACCCTCCACTATACTGCCCCCTTACAATACTGTCCCTCCACCATACTGCCCATCTACAATACTGCCCCTCCACCATACTGCCCCTTAACCATATTGTCCCTCTACCATACAGCCCCTCGCCCATACTGCCCCTCACCCATACTGTCCCTCAACTGTGCCATACTGCCCCTCCACTATAATGCCCCCTTACAATACTGTCCCTCCCCCATACTGTCCATCTACAATACTGCTCCTCCACCATACTGCCCCTTTACCATACTGCCCCTCTACCATACAGCCCCTCGCCCATACTGACCCTCACCCATACTGACCCTCAACCATACTGTCCTTCAGCATACTGCCCCTAAATGATACTGTCCCTCACCGATGCTGCCCCTTTAACATACTGCCCCTCTACAATACTGTCCCTCCACCATACTGTCCCTCTATAATACTGTCCCTCTATAATACTGCCCCTCCATCCTACTACACACCCTCTACTATAATGTCCCTCTGTCATACTGCCCCTCCACCAAACTGCCCCTCTAACATACTGCCCCTCTAACATACTGACCCTCCACTATACTGCCCCTTTAAAATACTGTCCCCCAAAATTTCTGCCCATCTACAATACTGCCCCTCTACCATACTGCCCCTTTACCATATTGTCCCTATACCATACAGCCCCTAACCCATACTGCCCCTCACCCATTCTGCCCCTCAACTGTACCATACTGCCCCTCCACTATACTGCCCCTTACAAAATTGTCCCTTCACCATACTGCCCATCTACAATACTGCTCCACCACCATACTGCCCCTTTACCATACTGCCCCTCTACCATACAGCACCTCACCCATACTGACCCTCACCCATACTGACCCTCATCTGTACTGCCCATCACCCATACTGCCCCTCAACCATCATACTGTCCTGCAGCAATACTCCCTCTCAACGTTACTGTCATTACACCGAATTGCTCCTCTACCATACTGCCTCTCAACCATACTACCCTTAATCCATACTGCCCATAAATCATACTGCCCCTCAACCTCACTGCCCTGAACAATACTGACTCAAACCATACTGTACCTTATAGGGACATTATAGTACAGGAGTAGTATGGTGGAGGGGCAGTATTGTAGAGGGACAGTATGGTGGAGGGACAGCATTGTAGAGGGCCAGCATGTTAAAGGGGCAGTATTGGTGAGGGACAGTACCATGGTGGAGGGGCAGTATGGTGGAGGAGCAGTATGGTAAAAGGGCAGTATGGTGGAGGGACAGTATAGTAGAGGGGCAGTATGGTGAAAGGGCAGTATGGTGGAGGGGCAGTATGGTGGAGGTACAGTATAGTAGAGGGGCAGTATGGTGGAGGAGCAGTATGGTGGAGGGGCAGTATGGTAGAGGGGCAGTATGGTGGAGGGGCAGTATAGTAGAGGGGAAGTTATGTTGAGGGGCAGTATGGTGGAGGAGCAGTATGGTAAAGGGGTAGCATTGGTGAGGGGCAGTATCATGGTGGAGGGGCAGTATGGTGGAGGAGCAGTATGGTAAAAGGGCAGTATGGTGGAGGGACAGTATAGTAGAGGGCAGTATGGTGAAAGGGCAGTATGGTGGAGGGGCAGTATGGTGGAGGGACAGTATAGTAGAGGGGTTTTTTTGGTAGAGGAGCAGTATGGTGGAGGGGGAGTATGGTAGAGGGGTAGTATGGTGGAGCGGCAGTATGGTGAAAGGGCAGTATGGTGGAGGGACAGTATAGTAGAGGGGCCGTATGTTGAAAGGGCAGTATGGTGGAGGAGCAGTGTGGTAAAGGGGCAGTATGGTGGAGGGACAGTATTTTAGAGGGACAGTATGGTGGAGGGACAGCATTGTAGAGGGGCAGCATGTTAAAGGGGCAGCATTGGTGAGGGACAGTGTCATGATGGAGGGGCAATATGGTGGAGGTGCAGTATGGTAAAAGGGCAGTATGCTGGAGGGATAGTATAGTAGAGGGGCAGTATGGTGAAAGGGTAGTATGGTGGAGGGGCAGTATGGTGGAGGGACAGTATAGTATAGGGACAGTAGGGTGGAGGGGCAGTATGGTAGAGAGGCAGTATGGTGGAGGGGCAGTATAGTAGAGGGGAAATTATGTTGAGGGGCAGTCTGGTGGAGGAGCAGTATGGTAAAGGGCTAGCATTGGTGAGAGGCAGTATCATGGTGGAGGGGCAGTATGGTGGAGGAGCAGTATGGTAAAAGGGCAGTATGGTGGAGGGACAGTATAGTAGAGGGGCAGTAGGGTGAAAGGGCAGTATGGTGGAGAGGCAGTATGGTGGAGGGACAGTATAGTAAAGGGGCAGTATGGTGGAGGAGCAGTATGGTGGAGGGGCAGTATGGTAGAGGGGTAGTATGGTGGAGGGGCAGTATGGTGAAAGGGCAGTATGCTGGAGGGGCAGTATGGTGGAGGGACAGTATAGTAGAGGGGCAGTATGGTGGAGGGGCAGTATGGTAGAGGGGCTGTATAGTAGAGGGGAAGTTATGTTGAGGGGAAGTATGGTGGAGGAGCAGTATGCTAAAGGGGTAGCATTGGTGACGGGCAGTATCATGGTGGAGGGGCAGTATGGTGGAGGAGCAGTATGGTAAAAGGGCAGTATGATGGAGGGACAGTATAGTAGAGAGGCTATCTGAAAAACATTACTCAGGTGTCACTCGCCCGGACATTCACTCGCCCGGACATGAAGGATATTCCCACCTGCTGTTCTGCAAGTAAATTATCTTTATATTGGGCACTTAGGTATATGTGGAGGGTGAAGAACAAACATAGTTAGGATATAAATATATCAATGGCAGACACAATGGGCATTAATCTAAATTGTGTGTCCGGACGAGAAATTTGGACATTTTTCATGGAAATTACTCATAACACCCTCAGGAAAATGATTACAGAGAAATTTCTTCTTTTTTTTCACTACACATATAGTACAACCTATGTCTAATTTTTAGTGGCAAATTTGAAGCAAAATGCGTTTTGGGTAATAAGGGAGGGGGTGATATGCTGCTGAATTATCACCCGGACATGCCTGTTTACCAAATTTGAATTTTCTCAAAAATGTAGAAAAAATACCTCCACTGAGACAATATTTAGTCCATATTGACCGTGAGACCTCACACTATAGGCGGTAAATAGGAAAACACATATATCTAGTGCCATTTTTCAAGAATTATATCAATTATGTCACTTTTATTCATTTGTTTGTCATTTTCGGGTCATTTTTAGCCTATTTTAGGCCCCTAGAATCTAAAATATAGATATTCGACCATCAAAACCTTATATAACATCAAGAACTCATCGACCTGGATGATATGAGAAAAATAAAATCATAGAAAAGTGGATATCCTAAAAATATCAAAAGCTCCCTTTCTGTGATTTATAACCGAAATACTTTATTTACACGAAAAAAATTATGTCCTGAAATAATTATTTTGTTAAGCAAATGACTTTCTTCATTCACGAAATAAATTTTGTAATTCACAAAATCACTTTTGTCATTCACAAAATAGATTTCGTCATTCACAAAAGTTATTTCATTAACTTCCTTCTCCCTACACAAGGGGTTGACACTGTGCTGGTTTCGGCACGATACTTTAATGATATATTCTGTAATTGCTCAAGTCAATCATATAAGTAGTTGGAGGTGTAGCGTTATGGTGTTTTTTTTAATCTGAAGGTCTGGGGTTCGATCCCTGGACTCGACTATAGTTTTATAGTTTTTCGTTTTTAAAGAGGCCGTTTACACAAAAATAGACTTTGACTCCATGCAGAGAAAAATCTCACAAATTTCATTATGTATGTCACTTACATTGTTCGGAATAAAACCACTCACGATTTTTTTAAACAAGTGACGTGAGTGACGTGAGTGACGTGAGTGACGTGAGTGACGTGAGTGGCGTGGGTGGCGTGGGTGGCGTGGGTGGCGTGGGTGGCGTGGGTGGCGTGGGTGGCGTGGGTGGCGTGGGTGGCGTGGGTGGCGTGGGTGGCGTGGGTGGCGTGGGTGGCGTGGGTGGCGTGGGTGGCGTGGGTGGCGTGGGTGGCGTGGGTGGCGTGGGTGGCGTGGGTGGCGTGGGTGGCGTGGGTGGCGTGGGTGGCGTGGGTGGCGTGGGTGGCGTGGGTGGCGTGGGTGGCGTGGGTGGCGTGGGTGGCGTGGGTGGCGTGGGTGGCGTGGGTGGCGTGGGTGGCGTGGGTGGCGTGGGTGGCGTGGGTGGCGTGGGTGGCGTGGGTGGCGTGGGTGGCGTGGGTGGCGTGGGTGGCGTGGGTGGCGTGGGTGGCGTGGGTGGCGTGGGTGGCGTGGGTGGCGTGGGTGGCGTGGGTGGCGTGGGTGGCGTGGGTGGCGTGGGTGGCGTGGGTGGCGTGGGTGGCGTGGGTGGCGTGGGTGGCGTTGGACCAACTTAAACCAACATGTCAGGTTGCTACTGGGATTCGTACCCATGCAGACAAACAACCTCTGACTACAAGTCAACTGCCCTAACCACTGGGCCACCAAGTTGAGCTATATGAGAGGCAAGAATGGACATAATTTCTAGTGACTGGCAATGTTCTAGTGACTGGCAATGCTGTGGGGATGTTCTGTGTGACAAAATTATTGTATGAATCATTATTCAATGGGTCGTTGTAAGCGGTGTCTTAGTAAGCTGTAGATGACAACACCAAACCCCCTCAATTTCTTTTTTTTTTTTGTTAAAAATGTGGGATAATATGGAATATGATAGTAGAAACTGCACTATAAAATTATGAAATTTTCAGAATATCTGGAATATATAATGATAATGCTGCTCCGCAATTATGGTGAAATTTGATAATAGATAAATATCTCAAATTGATCATTTCATACTTTAAATTAGAACAAATCTTTTCATTAAATATCATTATGAAATATCATATACTATGTTTTGTATCTACAGATAAATTATCAATCATAAATATGCATTATTTCTGGAATTATAAAAGAAAAATGGTTGATTACGCTGGTTGCAACTAGAGCTATATCGGGGTGTATCGGGACAGTGGTGCATTTTTAACCCTTTCCTTACCGCGCCTAGCGTAGCACGCAGTGCGTTAACAACCGCGCCCCCTGCGGTGAACTATCCCGCTAGTATCGCACGTTGTACAGACGTCTAAATACCGGCCTATTCTGCAAGCCATAGAAAATTACTCAAAGTGCAGAGGGGTGCTTCGCAAATTAGCCAATTTAGATAACTTAGGGAGATAATTAGATAATTTTAATGATACCGAAAAGACGCAGAGACTTCAGGCTTTATTTCTATTCCATTAATTATGAATTCGATCAATATTTGATAATTATATTGATATTCCCAATTGCAGGAAGAATTTGATACTCTTTTTTGCTCCGTTGACAAAAGCCTGTACATAGGCCAAATAAAGCACTGCACCTACAAAGATGTGTATCTATTTTTTCATCACAATGACATTATGTTATTTTTACATTAATAATCATAAAAAGACATGGAGAACACATCTGGGGAGTTGTTTTGTATTTAGAATTAATATATTATGGAGAAATCATGAAAATGTGATATGCCTGATAGGTGGCGCCAACCGCACTCTGTCTTATAGTTGGCCTAAAGCTAAGACTTATGCTTTATATAATCAAGTATCAACATTGCCATAGTAAGCCATTTATCTAAATTCGACACTAATCATAAGTACAATATTGTTTTCTATATATACTGAATTTTAAAAGAAATCTGTCCATTATTTACTGATATAATATAAAATATTTAATAATATAAATCAGCTGCCTCAAGGCAGCATCGGTATTCCCATGTTGCTGCCTTAAGGCAGCATTGGTACTCTCACGGTGCTGCCTTGAGGCAGCATTGGTATTCTCTTGGTGCTGCCTTAAGGCAGCATTGGTAAGGAAAGGGTTAGATAAAAAGGAAAAACGCCAGTGCAGAGAGGTGCAGTACGAAATAGGTAAACAAATTAAAAATCTATGCTGGATTATATTAGGTTTATGTGGAAGGGTTAAGTTGGTCTGTCTGTTTAAGATTCTGAATGAAAATAGAAATAATTCAGAAAGAGGAAAAATGGCAACTTACAATAGAAATTATAGAGTGACTAGTGTAGTGGAACTAAAATTGGTTCATTAAAGAATCTTTATGACTGAGGAAAGAAAAAAAAGGTTCTGTATGGAGGGGAATTAAACTCTCAGCATGAGGTTTCTTTTGCAGACACTCTACTTCTAGACTACTTAAACTGACTTGTCGAGGGAACGTTTCAGGGATTCCTGAATGCATGGACAAATCTAGTTCCTCACAATACACCAGGTGGCAGGCACTGTAATGAAAATGCTAGTTCTGTTCATATCCACCCAGTGTCAGTGCTGTGCTTAGACTATACCAGTAGAGCCAAGGGATAAGATAAGGGATAAGATAACCATACACTTGGTCAATTCCAAACAGTGTCAGTGCTGTACTGTGACAAAGTTGTGATAAAGGAATATGACAAGATGACTTCAGCTTGTGCATACTGGCAACAGAACAGAATTCTTGACTGCAGTATGATATCAGTATACACAGCCTGAAACTATCTTGCCTGATTCTAAGAGATTATTCTACGAAGTGACTAGTGCAGTAGAACTTTCATTACTTCCTGAACCAAATTCAATGACTCTGTAAACAAAGACAAGTTCTGGATGGGTTTATGTTGTGCATACTGATAACAGAAGAGAAATACTGCCGACTTACTGTTATAACTATGCATAAACTGAAGCTTTCTTGCCTTCATTATACACCCTAGAATACAAGTATTTTACACTGAATAGATGTAGAAGGTTGTCAAAATACTAATGTCTCCATTCTAAGACATCACATGTTGACCATGTGTTTATATCTATTTCTGCCCAATCCCTGCAGTATGCTATGATTACTGCACACGTGTGCTGGACACAGTTTATACTGCATGCCCCAGAATGTGAAGTAGAGTAGAACCCCTTGTAAACATACACACTCCAAGGGGGGCCAAAGTGTCTGCCTACATAGGGGAGGGGGAGGCACTTGCATATTTATTAGAAAGAACTGTTCTGAGGAAAGGTGTCAGTTAACGCTGTTCTGCAAACCAGGTTTCCATTAGGCAGTGGTCTACTGTAACTGGTGCATGAGAAAGGGCTTAAATGAATGCTCAAATCCAATTTGATTCATAGTCAATGATAACTCAATGCGATAGGTCTGTCATTCCAGTGGATAAATTTTGTAAGATTCAAAAGCGGAAATATAAGCAATTTAAAAGAAGAAATAGAGATAATTCTAGTGTGGCAGAACTGACATTAGAACTGTTAACGAAATGACCTTTTTCATTCACGAAAAAAGATTTGTAATTCAGAAAATCACTTTCGTCAATCACAAAATAAATTTCGTCATTGCAGAAAACAAATTTTGACATTCACCAAAGTAATTTCATAAACTTCCTTCTTCCTACACGTGAGTGACGTGAGTGACGTGAGTGAGGTTGGACCAACTTAAACCAACATGTCAGGCTGCTACTGGGATTCGTACCCATGCAGACAAACAACCTCTGACTACAAGTCAACTGCCCTAACCACTGGGCCACCAAGTTGAGCTATATGAGAGGCAAGAATGGACAGAATTCCATTCCTAGTGACTGGCAATGCTGTGGGGATGTTCTGTGTGACAAAATTATTGTATGAATCATTATTCAATGGGTCGTTGTAAGCGGTGTCTTTGTAAGCTGTAGATGACGACACCAAACCCCCTCAATTTCTTTTTTTTGTTGTTAAAAATGTGGGATAATATGGAATATGATAGTAAAAACTGCAGTATAAAATTATGAAATTTTCAGAATATCTGGAATATATAATGATAATGCTGCTCCGCAATAATGGTGAAATTTGATAATAGATAAATATCTCAAATTGATCATTTCATACTTTAAATTGGAACAAATCTTTTCATTAAATAGCATTATGAAATATCATATACTATGTTTTGTATCTACAGATAAATTATCAATCATAAATATGCATTATTTCTGGAATTATAAAAGAAAAATGGTTGATTACGCTGGTTGCAACTAGAGCTATATCGGGGTGTATCGGGACCATGGCGCCATTTTAACCCTTTCCTTACCGTGCCTAGCGTAGCATGCAGTGCGTTAACGACCGTGCCCCCTGCGGTGAACTATCCCGCTAGTACCGCACGTCGCACATTGTACAGACGTCTAAATACCGGCCTATTCTGCAAGCCATAGAAAATTACTCAAAGTGCAGAGGGGTGCTTCGCAAATTAGCCAATTTAGATAACTTAGGAAGATAATCAGATAATTTTAATGATACCGAAAAGACAAAGAGACTTCAGGCTTTATTTCCATTCCATTAATTATGAATTCGATCAATATTTGATAATTATATTGATATTCCCAATTGCAGGAAGAATTTGATACTCTTTTTTGCTCCGTTGACAAAAGCCTGTACATAGGCCAAATATAGCACTGCACCTACAAAGATGTGTATCTATTTTTTAGTCACAATGACATTATGTTATTTTTACATTAATAATTATAAAAAGACATGGAGAACACATCTGGGGAGTTGTTTTGTATTTAGAATTAATATATTATGGAGAAATCATGAAAATGCGATATGCCTGATAGGTGGCGCCAACCGCACTCTGTCTTATAGTTGGCCTAAAGCTAAGACTTATGCTTTATATAATCAAGTATCAACATCGCCATAGTAAGCCATTCATCTGAATTAGACACTAATCATAAGTACAATATTGTTTTCTATATATACTGAATTTCAAAAGAAATCTGTCCATTATTTACTGATATAATATAAAATATTTAATAATATAAATCAGCTGCCTCAAGGCAGCATCGGTATTCCCATGTTGCTGCCTTAAGGCAGCATTGGTACTCTCACAGTGCTGCCTTGAGGCAGCATTGGTATTCTCTTGGTGCTGCCTTAAGGCAGCATTGGTAAGGAAAGGGTTAGATAAAAAGGAAAAACGCCAGTGCAGAGAGGTGCAGTACGAAATAGGTAAACAAATTAAAAATCTATGCTGGATTATATTAGGTTTATGTGAAAGGGCTAAGTTGGTCTGTCTCTTTAAGATTCTGAATGAAAATAGAAACAATTCAGAAAGAGGAAAAATGGCAACTTACAATAGAAATTATAGAGTGACTGGTGTAGTGGAACTAAAATTGGTTCCTAAAAGAATCTTTATGACTGAGGAAAGAAAAAGAAAGGTTCTGCATGGAGGGGAATTGAACTCTCAGCATGAGGTTTCTTTTGCAGACACTCTACTTCTAGACTACTTAAACTGACTTGTAGAGGGAACGTTTCAGGGATTCCTGAATGCATGGACAAATCTAGTTCCTCACAATACACCAGGTGGCAGGCACTGTAATGAAAATGCTAGTTCTGTTCATATCCACCCAGTGTCAGTGCTGTGCTTAGACTATACCAGTAGAGCCAATGGATAAGATAAGGGATAAGATAACCATACTTTTGGTCATTTCCAAACAGTGTCAGTGCTGTACTGTGATAAAGTTGTGATAAAGGAATATGACAAGATGACTTCAGCTTGTGCATACTGGCAACAGAACAGAATTCTTGACTGCAGTATGATATCAGTGTACACAGCCTGAAACTATCTTGCCTGATTCTAAGAGATTATTCTACGAAGTGACTAGTGCAGTAGAACTTTCATTACTTCCTGAACCAAATTCAATGACTCTGTAAACAAAGACAAGTTCTGGATGGGTTTATGTTGTGCATACTGATAACAGAAGAGAAATACTGCCGACTTACTGTTATAACTATGCATAAACTGAAGCTTTCTTGCCTTCATTATACACCCTAGAATACAAGTATTTTACCCTGAATAGATGTAGAAGGTTGTCAAAATACTAATGTCTCCATTCTAAGACATCACATGTTGACCATGTGTTGATATCTATTTCTGACCAATCCCTGCAGTAAGCTATGATTACTGCACACGTGTGCTGGACACAGTTTATACTGCATGCCCCAGAATGTGAAGTAGAGTAGAACCCCTTGTAAACATACACACTCCAAGGGGGGCCAAAGTGTCTGCCTACATAGGGGAGGGGGAGGCACTTGCATATTTATTAGAAAGAACTGTTCTGAGGAAAGGTGTCAGTTAACCCTTTCACTGTCACATGATGCCTCCAAGCATTCCTGGGTGAACCGCCGCATGATGCCTGGAGGCATTCCCATGGCTACCGCCGCATGATGCCTCCAGGTATTCCCGTGTGAACCGCCACATGATGCCTTGAGGCATCATAAACTCTGATTTTTTTTAATTCACTTTTTCAGTCGATTTAAGCACAAAAGGGTTAGAAATTTTCCATATTAAATAAAACAGTTTGAAAACAATGTATCTGTGTTTTGAGTCTATATAGTGCCATGGAGATGTTGATTTGCGAGTAGAACTTGGAGAAAACTAAAATAATTCACAAATCGAGTCAGGCATATGGACGGGTTGGGCCGGCATTTCAGGGGTGCATCTGGTAGAAGCCTGCAGCGGTAGTATAAAGGAAAAGTGTAGGGGGTGCGGCGGTACAATTCCCGATACATTTTGGCATGTGGCGGTTAAAGGGTTAACGCTGTTCTGCTACCCAGGTTGCCATTAGGCGGTGGTCTACTGTAACTGGTGCATGAGAAAGGGCTTAAATGAATGCTCAAATCCAATTTGATTCATAGTCAATGATAACTCAATGAGATAGGTCTGTCATTCCAGTGGATAAGTTTTGTAAGATTCAAAAGCGGAAATAAAAGTAATTTAAAAGGAGAAATAGAGATTATTCAACTGACATTATTTGCTCAAAGAATATTTATTACTTTCAAAAAAGAAAAAAGAGCTGGATTGAGGAGATTTGAACTCTCAAGCTTAGGGTTTCCTTGCAGACACTCTACCTCTAGACTACAGAAAAGACATGAAGAAGGAATGTTTAAGTCGGTCTGTCTCTATAAGATTCTGAATGAAAATAGAAATAATTCAGAAAGAGAAAAAAATGACAACTTACAATAGCAATTATACGATTAGGGATAAGATAACCATACTTTCGGTCATTTCCGAACAGTCAGTGTTGTACTGTGATAAAGTTGTGATAAAGAAATACGACAAGATGACTTCAGCTTGTGCATACTGATAACCGAACAGAATTCTTGACTGCATTATGATATCAGTATACACAGCCTGAAGCTTATGGGGCGCCCTTCTGCACAAACTCATTTCATCAATATTTTCTTCATACAGCTTACCTTTCGTTCTACGGAATGTGTTTCATCCACGAAAAACACCACAAAACCTATATTTCATACCCAATTTTTTTCACCCAATATATTGTATGAAATGGTCATAAATCACAGAAAGTGTGCATATGGGGGTCTGGGGTGAAATGAGGGGTCTGTGAATAAACCTCAGAATATCTCAAAGTTCTTTCTTGTGGGTAATGTATAGGTGTTGGGTTACCTGCTCATGAAGTCTTATGAGTTAAATATAAAAACCATTGCCATGGCAACCCAGTGAACCTATACACCCTCAAAACGATGTACGGGCGAGTGACATTTGGGTGTTTTCCTTTTGAGGGGCAGCCATAAAATTTGTGATATGATTTTACTGCCCAATTCTATTATTTCTTGTTGAAGTGTGTCTAAGGGTTAGGTTTTGAGTGTTCTGGTGAGTGTTAATGAGTATCTTCCTTTGCACTGAGTTGTTTCATACAGGGGTATGACAAGTATTTTACCTTAATTCTAGGTCCCTAAATATACATTACTTGTCGTTTAGGTTAGTAGGAGTAAAGAGTTAGGTAGGCACTATCAATTATATGGAGGAAAATCCCAAGGGGACACACTTTGAGGCAGTATATAGCTTTAGTGGGGCAAAAATCTGTGAAAACCTGAGAAATCCCATTGAAATGACCTTGTAATTATGTGAAATGTCACTCGGACGGACATTTTTCCGTTTATATACCATTTAGCCCCATAGAGGTTAAGGGAGTGGTTCAAAATAAGTTTAATGTTATGTGGCTTGTTATATTTGACAATATAAAATCTCCAGGGGACACACTTTGAGGCAGTATATAGCTTTAGTGGGGCAGAAATCTGTGAAAACCTGAGAAATCCCATTGAAAAGACCTTGTAATTATGTGAAATGTCACTCGGACGGACATTTTTCCGTTTATATACCATTTAGCCCCATAGGGGTTAGGGGAGTGGTTCAAAATAAGTTTACTGTTATGTGGCTTGTTATATTTGACTAAGAAATAATGCCCCTCCACCATACTGCCCCTTAACCATATTGTCCCTCTACAATACAGCCCCTCACCCATACTGCCCCTCACCCATACTGCCCCTCAACTGTGCCATACTGCCCCTCCACTATACTGCCCCCTTACAATACTGTCCCTCCACAATACTGTCCCTCTATAATTCTGCCCCTCAACCATACTTCCCCTCTACTATGATGTCCCTCTGTCATACTGCCCCTCCACCAAACTGCCCCTCTAACATACTGCCCCTGTATCATACTGACCCTCCACTATACTGCCCCCTTACAATACTCTCCCTCCACCATACTGCCCATCTACAATACTGCCCCTCCACCATACTGCCCCTTAACCATATTGTCCCTCTACCATACAGCCCCTCGCCCATACTGCCGCTCACCCATACTGTCCCTCAACTGTGCCATACTGCCCCTCCACTATACTGCCCCCTTACAATACTGTCCCTCCCCCATACTGTCCATCTACAATACTGCTCCTCCACCATACTGCCCCTTTACCATACTGCCCCTCTACCATACAGCCCCTCGCCCATACTGACCCTCACCCATACTGACCCTCAACCATACTGTCCTTCAGCATACTGCCCCTAAATGATACTGCCCCTCACCGATGCTGCCCCTTTAACATACTGCCCCTCTACAATACTGTCCCTCCACCATACTGTCCCTCTATAATACTGTCCCTCTATAATACTGCCCCTCCATCCTACTACACACCCTCTACTATAATGTCCCTCTGTCATACTGCCCCTCCACCAAACTGCCCCTCTAACATACTGCCCCTGTACCATACTGACCCTCCACTATACTGCCCCTTTAAAATACTGTCCCCCCAAATTTCTGCCCATCTACAATACTGCCCCTCCACCATACTGCCCCTTTACCATATTATCCCTATACCATACAGCCCCTCACCCATACTGCCCCTCACCCATTCTGCCCCTCAACTGTACCATACTCCCCCCCACTATACTGCCCCTTAAAAAACTGTCCCTTCACCATACTGGCCATCTACAATACTGCTCCACCACCATACTGCCCCTTTACCATACTGCCCCTCTACCATACAGCACCTCACCCATACTGACCCTCACCCATACTGACCCTCATCTCTACTGCCCATCACCCATACTGCCCCTCAACCATCATACTGTCCGTCAGCAATACTCCCTTTCAACGTTACTGCCATTACATCGAATTGCTCCTCTACCATACTGCCTCTCAACCATACTACCCTTAACCCATACTGCCCATAAATCATACTGCCCCTCAACCTCACTGCCCTGAACAATACTGACTCAAACCATACTGTACCTTATAGGGACATTATAGTACAGGAGTAGTATGGTGGAGGGGCAGTATTGTAGAGGGACAGTATGGTGGAGGGACAGCATTGTAGAGGACCAGCATGTTAAAGGGGCAGTATTATTGAGGGACAGTATCATGGTGGAGGGGCAGTATGGTGGAGGAGCAGTATGGTAAAAGGGCAGTATGGTGGAGGGACAGTATAGTAGAGGGGCAGTATGGTGAAAGGGCAGTATGGTGGAGGGGCAGTATGGTGGAGGGACAGTATAGTAGAAGGGCAGTATGGTGGAGGAGCAGTATGGTGGAGGGGCAGTATGGTAGAGGGGCAGTATGGTGGAGGGGCAGTATAGTAGAGGGGAAGTTATGTTGAGGGGCAGTATGGTGGAGGAGCAGTATGGTAAAGGGGACGCATTGGTGAGGGGCAGTATCATGGTGGAGGGGCAGTATGGTGGAGGAGCAGTATGGTAAAAGGGCAGTATGGTGGAGGGACAGTATAGTAGAGGGCAGTATGGTGAAAGGGCAGTATGGTGGAGGGGCAGTATGGTGGAGGGACAGTATAGTAGAGGGGTTTTTTGGTAGAGGAGCAGTATGGTGGAGGGGGAGTATGGTAGAGGGGTAGTATGGTGGAGCGACAGTATGGTGAAAGGGCAGTATGGTGGAGGGACAGTATAGTAGAGGGGCCGTATGTTGAAAGGGCAGTATGGTGGAGGAGCAGTGTGGTAAAGGGGCAGTATGGTGGAGGGACAGTATTTTAGTGGGACAGTATGGTGGAGGGACAGCATTGTAGAGGGGCAGCATGTTAAAGGGGCAGCATTGGTGAGGGACAGTGTCATGATGGAGGGGCAATATGGTGGAGGTGCAGTATGGTAAAAGGGCAGTATGCTGGAGGGATAGTATAGTAGAGGGGCAGTATGGTGAAAGGGTAGTATGGTGGAGGGGCAGTATGGTGGAGGGACAGTATAGTATAGGGACAGTATGGTGGAGGGGCAGTATGGTAGAGGGGCAGTATGGTGGAGGGGCAGTATAGTAGAGGGGAAATTATGTTGAGGGGCAGTCTGGTGGAGGAGCAGTATGGTAAAGGGCTAGCATTGGTGAGAGGCAGTATCATGGTGGAGGGGCAGTATGGTGGAGGAGCAGTATGGTAAAAGGGCAGTATGGTGGAGGGACAGTATAGTAGAGGGGCAGTAGGGTGAAAGGGCAGTATGGTGGAGAGGCAGTATGGTGGAGGGACAGTATAGTAAAGGGGCAGTATGGTGGAGGAGCAGTATGGTGGAGGGGCAGTATGGTAGAGGGGTAGTATGGTGGAGGGGCAGTATGGTGAAAGGGCAGTATGCTGGAGGGGCAGTATGGTGGAGGGACAGTATAGTAGAGGGGCAGTATGGTGGAGGGGCAGTATGGTAGAGGGGCTGTATAGTAGAGGGGAAGTTATGTTGAGGGGAAGTATGGTGGAGGAGTAGTATGCTAAAGGGGTAGCATTGGTGAGGGGCAGTATCATGGTGGAGGGGCAGTATGGTGGAGGAGCAGTATGGTAAAAGGGCAGTATGATGGAGGGACAGTATAGTAGAGGGGCTATCTGAAAAACATTACTCAGGTGTCACTCGCCCGGACATTCACTCGCCCGGACATGAAGGATATTCCCACCTGCTGTTCTGCAAGTAAATTACCTTTATATTGGGCACTTAGGTATATGTGGAGGGTGAAGAACAAACATAGTTAGGATATAAATATATCAATGGCAGACACAATGGGCATTAATCTAAATTGTGTGTCCGGACGAGAAATTTGGACATTTTTCATGGAAATTACTCATAACACCCTCAGGAAAATAATTACAGAGAAATTTCTTTTTTTTTTTCACTACACATATAGTACAACCTATGTCTAATTTTTAGTGGCAAATTTGAAGCAAAATGCGTTATGGGTAATAAGGGAGGGGGTGATATGCTGCTGAATTATCGCCCGGACATACCTGTTTACCAAATTTGAATTTTCTCAAAAATGTAGAAAAAATACCTCCACTGAGACAATATTTAGTCCATATTGACCGTGAGACCTCACACTATAGGCGGTAAATAGGCAAACACATATATCTAGTGCCATTTTTCAAGAATTATATCAATTATGTCACTTTTATTCATTTGTTTGTCATTTTCGGGTCATTTTTAGCCTATTTTAGGCCCCTAGAATCTAAAATATGGATATTCGACAATCAAAACCTTATATAACATCAAGAACTCATCGACCTGGATGATATGAGAAAAACAAAATCATAAAAAAGTGGATATCCTAAAAATATCAAAAGCTCCCTTTCTGTGATTTATAACCGAAATACTTTATTTACACGAAAAAAATTATGTCCTGAAATAATTATTTCGTTAAGCAAATGACTTTCTTCATTCACGAAATAAATTTTGTAATTCACAAAATCACTTTTGTCATTCACAAAATAGATTTCGTCATTCACAAAAGTTATTTCGTTAACTTCCTTCTCCCTACACAAGGGGTTGACACTGTGCTGGTTTCGGCACGATACTTTAATGATATATTCTGTAATTGCTCAAGTCAATCAAATAAGTAGTTGGAGGTGTAGCGTTATGGTGCTTTTTTTAATCTGAAGGTCTGGGGTTCGATCCCTGGACTCGACTATAGTTTTATAGTTTTTCCTTTTTAAAGAGGCCGTTTACACAAAAATAGACTTTGACTCCATGCAGAGAAAAATCTCACAAATTTCATAATATATGTCACTTACATTGTTCGGAATAAAACCACCACGTTTATTTTAAACGAGTGACGTGAGTGACGTGAGTGACGTGAGTGGCGTGAGTGACGTGAGTGGCGTGGGTGGCGTGGGTGGCGTGGGTGGCGTGGGTGGCGTGGGTGGCGTGGGTGGCGTGGGTGGCGTGGGTGGCGTGGGTGGCGTGGGTGGCGTGGGTGGCGTGGGTGGCGTGGGTGGCGTGGGTGGCGTGGGTGGCGTGGGTGGCGTGGGTGGCGTGGGTGGCGTGGGTGGCGTGGGTGGCGTGGGTGGCGTGGGTGGCGTGGGTGGCGTGGGTGGCGTGGGTGGCGTGGGTGGCGTGGGTGGCGTGGGTGGCGTGGGTGGCGTGGGTGGCGTGGGTGGCGTGGGTGGCGTGGGTGGCGTGGGTGGCGTGGGTGGCGTGGGTGGCGTGGGTGGCGTGGGTGGCGTGGGTGGCGTGGGTGGCGTGGGTGGCGTGGGTGGCGTGGGTGGCGTGGGTGGCGTGGGTGGCGTGGGTGGCGTGGGTGGCGTGGGTGGCGTGGGTGGCGTGGGTGGCGTGGGTGGCGTGGGTGGCGTGGGTGGCGTGGGTGGCGTGGGTGGCGTGGGTGGCGTGGGTGGCGTGGGTGGCGTGGGTGGCGTGGGTGGCGTGGGTGGCGTGGGTGGCGTGGGTGGCGTGGGTGGCGTGGGTGAGATTGGACCAACTTAAACCAACATGTCAGGCTGCTACTGGGATTCGTACCCATGCAGACAAACAACCTCTGACTACAAGTCAACTGCCCTAACCACTGGGCCACCAAGTTGAGCTATATGAGAGGCAAGAATGGACATAATTTCTAGTGACTGGCAATGCTGTGGGGATGTTCTGTGTGACAAAATTATTGTATGAATCATTATTCAATGGGTCGTTGTAAGCGGTGTCTTAGTAAGCTGTAGATGACGACACCAAACCCCCTCAATTTCTTTTTTTTTTTGTGTTAAAAATGTGGGATAATATGGAATATGATAGTAGAAACTGCACTATAAAATTATGAAATTTTCAGAATATCTGGAATATATAATGATAATGCTGCTCCGCAATTATGGTGAAATTTGATAATAGATAAATATCTCAAATTGATCATTTCATACTTTAAATTGGAACAAATCTTTTCATTAAATATCATTATGAAATATCATATACTATGTTTTGTATCTACAGATAAATTATCAATCATGAATATGCATTATTTCTGGAATTATAAAAGAAAAATGGTTGATTACGCTGGTTGCAACTAGAGCTATATCGGGGTGTATCGGGACCATGGCGCCTTTTTAACCCTTTCCTTACCGCGCCTAGCGTAGCACGCAGTGCGTTAACGACCGCGCCCCCTGCGGTGAACTATCCCGCTAGTATCGCATGTTGTACAGACGTCTAAATACCGGCCTTTTCTGCAAGCCATAGAAAATTACTCAAAGTGCAGAGGGGTGCTTCACAAATTAGCCAATTTAGATAACTTAGGGAGATAATTAGATAATTTTAATGATACCGAAAAGACGCAGAGACTTCAGGCTTTATTTCTATTCCATTAATTATGAATTCGATCAATATTTGATAATTATATTGATATTCCCAATTGCAGGAAGAATTTGATACTCTTTTTTGCTCCGTTGACAAAAGCCTGTACATAGGCCAAATAAAGCACTGCACCTACAAAGATGTGTATCTATTTTTTCATCACAATGACATTATGTTATTTTTACATTAATAATCATAAAAAGACATGGAGAACACATCTGGGGAGTTGTTTTGTATTTAGAATTAATTTATTATGGAGAAATCATGAAAATTTGATATGCCTGATAGGTGGCGCCAACCGCACTCTGTCTTATAGTTGGCCTAAAGCTAAGACTTATGCTTTATATAATCAAGTATCAACATTGCCATAGTAAGCCATTTATCTAAATTCGACTCTAATCATAAGTACAATATTGTTTTCTATATATACTGAATTTTAAAAGAAATCTGTCCATTATTTACTGATATAATATAAAATATTTAATAATATAAATCAGCTGCCTCAAGGCAGCATCGGTATTCCCATGGTGCTGCCTTAAGGCAGCATTGGTACTCTCACGGTGCTGCCTTGAGGCAGCATTGGTATTCTCTTGGTGCTGCCTTAAGGCAGCATTGGTAAGGAAAGGGTTAGATAAAAAGGAAAAACGCCAGTGCAGAGAGGTGCAGTACAAAATAGGTAAACAAATTAAAAATCTATGCTGGATTATATTAGGTTTATGTGGAAGGGTTAAGTTGGTCTGTCTGTTTAAGATTCTGAATGAAAATAGAAATAATTCAGAAAGAGGAAAAATGGCAACTTACAATAGAAATTATAGAGTGACTAGTGTAGTGGAACTAAAATTGGTTCATTAAAGAATCTTTATGACTGAGGAAAGAAAAAGAAAGGTTCTGTATGGAGGGGAATTGAACTCTCAGCATGAGGTTTCTTTTGCAGACACTCTACTTCTAGACTACTTAAACTGACTTGTAGAGGGAACGTTTCAGGGATTCCTGAATGCATGGACAAATCTAGTTCCTCACAATACACCAGGTGGCAGGCACTGTAATGAAAATGCTAGTTCTGTTCATATCCACCCAGTGTCAGTGCTGTGCTTAGACTATACCAGTAGAGCCAAGGGATAAGATAAGGGATAAGATAACCATACTCTTGGTCATTTCCAAACAGTGTCAGTGCTGTACTGTGACAAAGTTGTGATAAAGGAATATGACAAGATGACTTCAGCTTGTGCATACTGGCAACAGAACAGAATTCTTGACTGCAGTATGATATCAGTATACACAGCCTGAAACTATCTTGCCTGATTCTAAGAGATTATTCTACGAAGTGACTAGTGCAGTAGAACTTTCATTACTTCCTGAACCAAATTCAATGACTCTGTAAACAAAGACAAGTTCTGGATGGGTTTATGTTGTGCATACTGATAACAGAAGAGAAATACTGCCGACTTACTGTTATAACTATGCATAAACTGAAGCTTTCTTGCCTTCATTATACACCCTAGAATACAAGTATTTTACCCTGAATAGATGTAGAAGGTTGTCAAAATACTAATGTCTCCATTCTAAGACATCACATGTTGACCATGTGTTGATATCTATTTCTGACCAATCCCTGCAGTAAGCTATGATTACTGCACACGTGTGCTGTACACAGTTTATACTGCATGCCCCAGAATGTGAAGTAGAGTAGAACCCCTTGTAAACATACACACTCCAAGGGGGGCCAAAGTGTCTGCCTACATAGGGGAGGGGGAGGCACTTGCATATTTATTAGAAAGAACTGTTCTGAGGAAAGGTGTCAGTTAACGCTGTTCTGCAAACCAGGTTTCCATTAGGCAGTGGTCTACTGTAACTGGTGCATGAGAAAGGGCTTAAATGAATGCTCAAATCCAATTTGATTCATAGTCAATGATAACTCAATGCGATAGGTCTGTCATTCCAGTGGATAAATTTTGTAAGATTCAAAAGCGGAAATATAAGCAATTTAAAAGAAGAAATAGAGATAATTCTAGTGTGGAAGAACTGACATTAGAACTGTTAACGAAATGACCTTTTTCATTCACGAAAAAAGATTTGTAATTCAGAAAATCACTTTCGTCAATCACGAAATGAATTTCGTCATTGCAGAAAATAAATTTTGACATTCACAAAATAGATTTCGACATTCACCAAAGTAATTTCATAAACTACCTTCTTCCTACACGTGAGTGACGTGAGTGACGTGAGTGAGGTTGGACCAACTTAAACCAACATGTCAGGCTGCTACTGGGATTCGTACCCATGCAGACAAACAACCTCTGACTACAAGTCAACTGCCCTAACCACTGGGCCACCAAGTTGAGCTATATGAGAGGCAAGAATGGACAGAATTCAATTCCTAGTGACTGGCAATGCTGTGGGGATGTTCTGTGTGACAAAATTATTGTATGAATCATTATTCAATGGGTCGTTGTAAGCGGTGTCTTTGTAAGCTGTAGATGACGACACCAAACCCCCTCAATTTCTTTTTTTTGTTGTTAAAAATATGGGATAATATGGAATATGATAGTAAAAACTGCAGTATAAAATTATGAAATTTTCAGAATATCTGGAATATATAATGATAATGCTGCTCCGCAATAATGGTGAAATTTGATAATAGATAAATATCTCAAATTGATCATTTCATACTTTAAATTGGAACAAATCTTTTCATTAAATAGCATTATGAAATATCATATACTATGTTTTGTATCTACAGATAAATTATCAATCATAAATATGCATTATTTCTGGAATTATAAAAGAAAAATGGTTGATTACGCTGGTTGCAACTAGAGCTATATCGGGGTGTATCGGGACCATGGCGCCATTTTAACCCTTTCCTTACCGTGCCTAGCGTAGCATGCAGTGCGTTAACGACCGCGCCCCCTGCGGTGAACTATCCCGCTAGTACCGCACGTCGCACATTGTACAGACGTCTAAATACCGGCCTATTCTGCAAGCCATAGAAAATTACTCACAGTGCAGAGGGGTGCTTCGCAAATTAGCCAATTTAGATAACTTAAGAAGATAATCAGATAATTTTAATGATACCGAAAAGACAAAGAGACTTCAGGCTTTATTTCCATTCCATTAATTATGAATTCGATCAATATTTGATAATTATATTGATATTCCCAATTGCAGGAAGAATTTGATACTCTTTTTTGCTCCGTTGACAAAAGCCTGTACATAGGCCAAATATAGCACTGCACCTACAAAGATGTGTATCTATTTTTTAGTCACAATGACATTATGTTATTTTTACATTAATAATTATAAAAAGACATGGAGAACACATCTGGGGAGTTGTTTTGTATTTAGAATTAATATATTATGGAGAAATCATGAAAATGCGATATGCCTGATAGGTGGCGCCAACCGCACTCTGTCTTATAGTTGGCCTAAAGCTAAGACTTATGCTTTATATAATCAAGTATCAACATCGCCATAGTAAGCCATTCATCTGAATTAGACACTAATCATAAGTACAATATTGTTTTCTATATATACTGAATTTCAAAAGAAATCTGTCCATTATTTACTGATATAATATAAAATATTTAATAATATAAATCAGCTGCCTCAAGGCAGCATCGGTATTCCCATGTTGCTGCCTTAAGGCAGCATTGGTACTCTCACGGTGCTGCCTTGAGGCAGCATTGGTATTCTCTTGGTGCTGCCTTAAGGCAGCATTGGTAAGGAAAGGGTTAGATAAAAAGGAAAAACGCCAGTGCAGAGAGGTGCAGTACGAAATAGGTAAACAAATTAAAAATCTATGCTGGATTATATTAGGTTTATGTGAAAGGGCTAAGTTGGTCTGTCTCTTTAAGATTCTGAATGAAGATAGAAATAGTTCAGAAAGAGGAAAAATGGCAACTTACAATAGAAATTATAGAGTGACTAGTGTAGTGGAACTAAAATTGGTTCCTAAAAGAATCTTTATGACTGAGGAAAGAAAAAGAAAGGTTCTGCATGGAGGGGAATTGAACTCTCAGCATGAGGTTTCTTTTGCAGACACTCTACTTCTAGACTACTTAAACTGACTTGTAGAGGGAACGTTTCAGGGATTCCTGAATGCATGGACAAATCTAGTTCCTCACAATACACCAGGTGGCAGGCACTGTAATGAAAATGCTAGTTCTGTTCATATCCACCCAGTGTCAGTGCTGTGCTTAGACTATACCTGAAGAGCCAAGGGATAAGATAAGGGATAAGATAACCATACTTTTGGTCATTTCCAAACAGTGTCAGTGCTGTACTGTGATAAAGTTGTGATAAAGGAATATGACAAGATGACTTCAGCTTGTGCATACTGGCAACAGAACAGAATTCTTGACTGCAGTATGATATCAGTATACACAGCCTGAAACTATCTTGCCTGATTCTAAGAGATTATTCTACGAAGTGACTAGTGCAGTAGAACTTTCATTACTTCCTGAACCAAATTCAATGACTCTGTAAACAAAGACAAGTTCTGGATGGGTTTATGTTGTGCATACTGATAACAGAAGAGAAATACTGCCGACTTACTGTTATAACTATGCATAAACTGAAGCTTTCTTGCCTTCATTATACACCCTAGAATACAAGTATTTTACCCTGAATAGATGTAGAAGGTTGTCAAAATACTAATGTCTCCATTCTAAGACATCACATGTTGACCATGTGTTGATATCTATTTCTGACCAATCCCTGCAGTAAGCTATGATTACTGCACACGTGTGCTGTACACAGTTTATACTGCATGCCCCAGAATGTGAAGTAGAGTAGAACCCCTTGTAAACATACACACTCCAAGGGGGGCCAAAGTGTCTGCCTACATAGGGGAGGGGGAGGCACTTGCATATTTATTAGAAAGAACTGTTCTGAGGAAAGGTGTCAGTTAACCCTTTCACTGTCACATGATGCCTCCAGGCATTCCCGGGTGAACTGCCGCATGATGCCTGGAGGCATTCCCATGGCTACCGCCGCATGATGCCTCCAGGTATTCCCATGTGAACCGCCACATGATGCCTTGAGGCATCATAAACTCTGATTCTTTATAATTCACTTTTTCAGTCGATTTAAGCACAAAAGGGTTAGACATTTTCCATATTAAATAAAACAGTTTGAAAACAATGTATCTGTGTTTTGAGTCTATATAGTGCCATGGAGATGTTGATTTGCGAGTAGAACTTGGAGAAAACTAAAATAATTCACAGATCGAGTCAGGCATATGGACGGGTTGGGCCGGCATTTCAGGGGTGCATCTGGTAGAAGCCTGCAGCGGTAGTATAAAGGAAAAGTGTAGGGGGTGCGGCGGTACAATTCCCGATACATTTTGGCGTGCGGCGGTTAAAGGGTTAACGCTGTTCTGCTACCCAGGTTGCCATTAGGCGGTGGTCTACTGTAACTGGTGCATGAGAAGGGCTTAAATGAATGCTCAAATCCAATTTGATTCATAGTCAATGATAACTCAATGAGATAGGTCTGTCATTCCAGTGGATAAGTTTTGTAAGATTCAAAAGCGGAAATAAAAGTAATTTAAAAGGAGAAATAGAGATTATTCTAGTGTGGAAGAACTGACATTATTTGTTCAAAGAATATTTATTACTTTCAAAAAAGAAAAAAGAGCTGGATTGAGGAGATTTGAACTCTCAAGCTTAGGGTTTCCTTGCAGACACTCTACCTCTAGACTACAGAAAAGATATGAAGAAGGAATGTTTAAGTCGGTCTGTCTCTGTAAGATTCTGAATGAAAATAGAAATAATTCAGAAAGAGAAAAAATGACAACTTACAATAGCAATTATACGATTAGGGATAAGATAACCATACTTTCGGTCATTTCCGAACAGTCAGTGCTGTACTGTGATAAAGTTGTGATAAAGGAATACGACAAGATGACTTCAGCTTGTGCATACTGATAACCGAACAGAATTCTTGACTGCATTATGATATCAGTATACACAGCCTGAAACTTATGGGGCGCCCTTCTGCACAAACTCATTTCATCAATATTTTCTTCATACAGCTTACCTTTCGTTCTACGGAATGTGTTTCATCCATGAAAAACACCACAAAACCTATATTTCATACCCAATTTTTTTCACCCAATATTGTATGAAATGAGGGGTCTGTGAATAAACCTCGGAATATCTCAAAGTTCTTTCTTGTGGGTAATGTATAGGTGTTGGGTTACCTGCTCATGAAGTCTTATGAGTTAAATATAAAAACCATTGCCATGGCAACTCAGTGAACCTATTCACCCTCAAAACGATGTACGGGCGAGTGACATTTGGGTGTTTTCCTTTTGAGGGGCAGCCATAAAATTTGTGATATGATTTTACTGCCCAATTCTATTATTTCTTGTTGAAGTGTGTCTAAGGGTTAGGTTTTGAGTGTTCTGGTGAGTGTTAATGAGTATCTTCCTTTGCACTGAGTTGTTTCATACAGGGGTATGACAAGTATTTTACCTTAATTCTAGGTCCCTAAATATACATTACTTGTCGTTTAGGTTAGTAGGAGTACAGAGTTAGGTAGGCACTATCAATTATATGGAGGAAAATCCCAAGGGGACACACTTTGAGGCAGTATATAGCTTTAGTGGGGCAAAAATCTGTGAAAACCTGAGAAATCCCATTGAAATGACCTTGTAATTATGTGAAATGTCACTCGGACGGACATTTTTCCGTTTATATACCATTTAGCCCCATAGAGGTTAAGGGAGTGGTTCAAAATAAGTTTAATGTTATGTGGCTTGTTATATTTGACAATATAAAATCTCCAGGGGACACACTTTGAGGCAGTATATAGCTTTAGTGGGGCAGAAATCTGTGAAAACCTGAGAAATCCCATTGAAAAGACCTTGTAATTATGTGAAATGTCACTCGGACGGACATTTTTCCGTTAATATACCATTTAGCCCCATAGGGGTTAGGGGAGTGGTTCAAAATAAGTTTACTGTTATGTGGCTTGTTATATTTGACTAAGAAATACTGCCCCTCCACCATACTGCCCCTTTACAATATTGTCCCTCTCGATACAGCCCCTCACCCATACTGCCCCTCACCCATACTGCCCCTCAACTGTGCCATACTGCCCCTCCACTATACTGCCCACTTACAATACTGTCCCTCTATAATACTGTCCCTCTATAATACTGCCCCTCCATCCTACTACACACCCTCTACTATAATGTCCCTCTGTCATACTGCCCCTCCACCAAACTGCCCCTCTAACATACTGCCCCTGTACCATACTGACCCTCCACTATACTGCCCCTTTAAAATACTGTCCCTCCAAATTTCTGCCCATCTACAATACTGCCCCTCCACCATACTGCCCCTTTACCATATTGTCCCTATACCATACAGCCCCTCACCCATACTGCCCCTCACCCATACTGCCCCTCAACTGTACCATACTGCCCCTCCACTATACTGCCCCTTACAAAACTGTCCCTTCACCATACTGCCCATCTACAATACTGCTCCTCCACCATACTGCCCCTTTACCATACTGCTCCTTTACCATACAGCCCCTCACCCATACTGACCCTCACCAATACTGACCCTCATCTGTACTGCCCATCACCCATACTGCCCCTCAACCATCATACTGTCCTGCAGCAATACTCTCTCTCAACGTTACTGCCATTACACCAAATTGCTCCTCTACCATACTGCGTCTCAACCATACTACCCTTAATCCATACTGCCCATAAATCATACTGCCCCTCAACCTCACTGCCCTGAACTATACTGACTCAAACCATACTGTACCTTATAGGGACATTATAGTACAGGGGTAGTATGGTGGAGGGGCAGTATTGTAGAGGGACAGTATGGTGGAGGGACAGCATTGTAGAGGGGCAGCATGTTAAAGGGGCAGTATTGGTGAGGGACAGTATCATGGTGGAGGGGCAGTATGGTGGAGGAGCAGTATGGTAAAAGGGCAGTATGGTGGAGGGACAGTATAGTAGAGGGGCAGTATGGTGAAAGGGCAGTATGGTGGAGGGGCAGTATGGTGGAGGGACAGTATAGTAGAGGGGCAGTATGGTGGAGGAGCAGTATGGTGGAGGGGCAGTATGGTAGAGGGGCAGTATGTTGGAGGGTCAGTATGGTGAAAGGGCCATATTGTGGAGGGGCAGTATGGTGGAGGGACAGTATAGTAGAGGGGCAGTATGGTGGAGGAGCAGTATGGTGGAGGGGTAGTATACGGAAACTGGCTTACTGTCTTCGTACGTCAAAAATACGCGGTGAAACTGTTGATCACATACATCCCGATGCCGTAGGCAGAGGGATGTATGTGATCAACAGTTTTACCAAGTATTTTGACGTACGAAGACAGTCAGCCTGTTTTCGTATTATTATATACCTAAAAATGGCGAAATTTTACCTGGTCACGTGATCACATACCCCGTACGTCACAGTGTGGCGTACGGGTATAAATACGCCATGGGTAGGAACGGGCAGTATGTGTAGGATATACTACCACAGGTATATAATAATATGGTAGAGGGGCAGTATAGTAGAGGGAAAGTTATGTTGAGGGGAAGTATGGTGGAGGAGCAGTATGGTAAAGGGGTAGCATTGGTGAGGGGCAGTATCATGGTGGAGGGGCAGTATAGTGGAGGAGCAGTATGGAAAAAGGGCAGTATAATGGAGGGACAGTATAGTAGAGGGGCTATCTGAAAAACATTACTCAGGTGTCACTCGCCCGGACATTCACTCGCCCGGACATGAAGGATATTCCCACCTGCTGTTCTGCAGGATAGCCGAGAAGTAAATTACCTTTATATTGGGCACTTAGGTATATGTGGAGGGTGAAGAACAAAGATAGTTAGGATAGTTAAATATATCAATGGCAGACACAATGGGCATTAATCTAAATTGTGTGTCCGGACGAGAATTTTTTCTTTTTTTTAAAGCTTTTATTTATCCTTGAGCTCAGGTTCCACCTACTCCAGCAAAAAGATTCTGTGGTCTCGTATTACCCAACTAGTGGGTTTACATAAACGAGCATGGTTGTAATACAATTCCCAAGAAAACATAAAGTACATAGTGTGGTTAGATTTAGTAATTTGTACAAGTTACATATAGAGTAAAAGAGGTATTCCAAATGAATTACTTTAGTTTACGCTACGTCGTGGGATTTGGCAGATGTTTGGCCCACTTAAGCAATTCAGTTCATAGAAAGGTAATAAATATAGCAAGTTATAATAATAAACATGACAAGGTTGGTAAAGGTGGTATGCGACTTATAAATTCCGCACTTGGTAGTAGTCAAGTCAGTTTATTAGGGGTTTGTATACAACGCAAGTTGGCTTAAAAGTTTAGCCTTGGTATACGCCTTAAAACTATCATACAACTGCAAATTCCTTACTTCAGGGCCTAGCACGTTCCATAACTTACTGGTTTTATACTCTACCGATGCCTTATAGGCATTCGACTCTATCTTATTTACACTTTTCAGGACTGGGCCCTCAAATAGTCTAGTGTTCAATTTTCTTTGGTCTAAATATTGTTCCTTATGAGCTCGTATGTAGGCTAGGTTTAATAAATGAGCCTCTCGTCTTTCATGTAATTTGTTGATCTTACAAGTTCTATGTAGATAATTTGTCCTAGTGCGTGCTACACTCTGCGTGCAGATGCGCAGACCTCTGTTTTGACATTTCTGCAGTTTGCTTAAAAGCACATTGTCGGTAGCATGGAGTATGGAGTCAACATATTCCAGGTATGGTAATACCATGGTTTTGTAGATTGTGGTTGCCTGATTAACATTAAGAAATTTCCTAATATAAGATAATATCCTTAGCTTGTTTGCAACAATGCCCATAGTTTTCTTTAAATGACTTTTAAAATTTAGTTGACTATCCAAGGTTAAGCTTGACTTCCCCTTTATCGTTCAACCATGACCTATCATTTCTGTATATTGTATAGTTAGGGATGGCAAACAGGTTTGAGGGGAGATTGGCAGTCAACCAGGTCTCCGAGAAGGTCACTATATCTGCTTGGAGTTGAATAACTGCTTGTTTTACTAAGTCAGCTTTATTTTTGAGACTGTAAATTTTGATGTATAATGTGCAGGCCTTTACCTAACTTGTTCGGATTATCCATTTAGGAAATTAGAATTATTTATCATGGGGCTACAGCATCTGCCCAGGGTCCCAGACATCAAAACAAGGGTACCCATAGCTCTCTATAAGAATTTTCAGTGAATCAGATTGGTATGAGTGTTGGGATAATCGTTCCATTTGTGGGATACTTACCATTGGGCAGTAAGCTGAATAAAGGATCATACAATTTATAGAGGGAGGTATAAATATATTGGTTTACTTACAGTTGTTGTATACATGTGTAAGTGGCTGTCAATAGTTGTTCCTTGTGTTGCGTAAGTAGCGTTCTGGTGATGAGAGTGGGGGGGGTGCGTGGACTTCAGATTTGCTAGATAATTTGAGAAAAAGACATAAGTTTAGCGACACGTATACGGTTTTAACACGTATAAGATTATGTTTATAATCAAAAGTTTGAAAATATGTATTTCTGGCTAAGTCCACCAGAATTTGCAGGGTGTGAGTCCACAGTCCCATGTTCTTGAGATTACATAGAATAAACAAATTGTTAAGTACATAGGAATGCTAAAGCATAAGAAAAGTTTGGACAAGTTACTGGGTCGACAAATATAATTTAATACGACACCAACATTAGGTTGGGAGATGTGCATCCACAGTCTCCTATCGGCAATGAATTGATATATATATATCACAGCATTTCCAAAAAGGCTAGTGGAGAATGTGAGACCACAGTTCCCCACTGTCCTAGTAAATAAAATATTCCATTTTGGGGTATAACAGGCATCAAATTTACTGGTAAGTTAATTGATAGGTATCACAGCAATTAAATAAAACATAATATCCATAATACATGTAACTAGTCTACTACCCCGATACCCATATTTTCAGAGACGTGGCGAGGTTATGTCTCTAACTTTTCTTTCTTTTTTTTTCTTTTGGGACGACTCTAGAGTTGTGGCTAGGTTACGACTCTATACAGGAATTCGTAGCGAGGTTACGACTCCATACGAAACATGATGTTGTATCTTGACTAGGTGCTCCCTGTTGGAGCTAAAACAATGATAGTGAGATGTGGCGAGGTTATGTCTCGATTGATGTAGTGTATGTAATTTTGCAAGCACTCTCAGTTCAGTCTATGTTATGTATCCTACCCTGATTAAATGTGTTATTTACCTGTATTTTTTGTATCTCTCTAATCTAGTGAGACGATGTACACATCCATCGAAGGGGTAAGTTGAAATTTTCTATTCTTGTTTTGAACGATTCAAGCAGTTGATGGGGAAGGGCTAGGGGTGCGTGGTCGGAAACACCTGGTTGTGTTCATACATCTTCCTTTGGAAGACAAGGATAAAGACAAGTAAACAGAGTCCTAACTACTATTTATAGATGTGGAAGAGTATAGGTTATGATTGCCACCAGATCCTGTATGATCTAGTAGAATACCTCGTGAAATTCAATAGCTAATTTGCAGACAGATCTAGGTAAAGGCTTCCACATCCTCCACCAAAACTTGCAAAGTCTCAAAAATAAATCTGATTTGGTATCCTTGTCAATCAAATATTCCAATTTTCATATTGCCTCATTCTCCGAAACATGGTTGACAACAAGCTAAGACAGTAACTTATATAACATTGACAACTACCATCTTATACGAAATGACAGAAAATGGTTGAATGAAAAAGGGGAGGTGAAAACTGGGGGAGAGTTAGCATCTATATAAGGGATAATCTTGAGTATGAACATATGAAAGATCTGGATCAAAGCACCAAAGACCTGGAGGTGATGTGGCTTAAGGTCAATCTCCCGAACCAGAAAATTCAAGTGATAGGCAACGTATATCGACCAAATGAAGGGAATCACATGGAAGCGATAGACTTGTTAAACAGCAGCGTGACAAATATCAGAACGAGATTTAAATGTGAAATCACAGTGTTGGGTGACTTTAATTGGAAATTTAATAAAAAGGATAGCCAGGACTACAACAGTATTTCATTTCTAGAAACGGTTACAGGGTTAAAACAGGTTATAAACACTAACACAAGATACAATAATATCATCGACCTAGCTTTTTCTGAATGGGAGTATCTGAAAGATAGCGGAGTATTAAGCATGAATCAGAGCGACCATAGTGCAATATTTATTTCAAAAAAGAAGGCCAAAAGTTATACAGAAACCAAAAAATTTCAGGCACGATCGTATCGGAAATACGACAAAACAACACTTCAAGAACAACTAAACACACACGACTGGGAAAATTATTTTGAACTAAGAGATCCCACTAGTGCCTGGCAAACCCTGTACAATACGACTACCTATTACTTAGACAAATCCTGTCCCATTAAGAACCAACAGATAAAATTTAAAGAAGAACCATGGCTTAATAACACCATCATTGAAGCTATAGGAGAAAAGGATAGGGCATGGAAACGAGCCAGACAAAGCAACCTGAAAGAGGATTGGGATTATGCTAAAAGAAAAAGAAACCTTACCAAAAAACTTATACAGGATGCTAAGCGAAATTACATCAAAGAAAAAAGTGACCAGGCGCCTAACAAGTTTTGGGAGCTTATGAATGACCTGATACCCAATAAAGGCAAAGATTCAAAAATTAGACTAAAAGACTCGGACACTGACTCATCAGTCCCTGATGATGCAGTACCAGACTACATTAATGAATATTTTGCCACCATAGGCGGCAAACTAGCTAGGAAGTTTAGTAACCCATGGTATGATGACTGTAGCCCAACGAGAGCTATCATGAACGACTTTTTAATCACACATGATACTGTAGCTGATGCGGTCAAAAGTATAGATGTGAAAAAATCATCGGCAGTAGCACATATTTCGTCTACGGTCCTAAGAGACAGTTTTGAGGTCCTTACTGCACACCTTGTTTATATGTTTAACCTATCTATCCAAACAGAATGCTTCCCAGATGAATGGAAAGTTGCGAGTGTAATACCCCTAAAAAAAACAAATTTTAAATCAGAAGTAAGTAGCCTCAGACCAGTTTCACTTCTCCCGCTTCCAGGGAAAATCCTGGAAATGATTGTGTGTAGTAAGTTAAAGAATTTTTTAGAAGACTTTGAATTGCTTAGTAAGTACCAGGGGGGTTTCAGGGCTGGACGTTCAACGGTCCAGACTGTAGCTGAGATAACAGACCGCTTCATCCATGCCATTAATGAGAATGAAATAACCATAGCAGCGTTCTTAGACATGTCAAAGGCTTTTGACACAGTCGACCACGAAATACTGATTTATAAGCTCAAGAAAATAGGAATAAACAACCAATTAATCGGGTGGATTTCCAGTTACCTCACGAACAGAAAGCAAAAAACCATTGTAAACAATAGCAAATCCAAAAGTTAAAAACATATCGCATGGGGTACCGCAAGGGTCGATTCTCGGCCCTGTATTCTTTCTTATATATATTAATGACATCGTAAATGCTAGTAACTTATCTGAAATACGTCTTTATGCGGATGATATTGTGATCTTTAACTCGGCCAAAAACGGTGAGATAGCAGGAGCTAACCTGCAGCGTGATTTAAATTTGATAAGTGATTGGTGTGATAACAACCGTCTTACTGTAAATGCAGCTAAATCAAAAATCATGGGTTTTGGTTCCAAACATCGTATATCTATAGCTAATAGGGCATTCCCTAAATTGAGAATGAACAAAAACATCCTTGCCCAAGTAGACACTTTTAGTTATCTGGGTGTAATGCTCGACAGCAAACTCAGCTATAGAGCACATATAAATAATAGCATAAGAAAAATGTCACACAAGCTTTACATGCTGTCTCACTTGAGGAAATATATATCCAAAAAACAATCCGTGCTGATCTATAAAGCAAAGGTACTCCCTTTTGCCGAGTATGCAGATGTTTTGTTTCACGAGACAAATGCGGACCTGACCCAAAAGCTCCAACGTTTACAAAATAAAGGACTTAGAATTTGTACAGTAACTAGAAGAGACCATCATGTGAGAGATCTCCATAAGAGATGTAAAGTTAATTATCTAGAAGAACGTGGGAAGACCCACCTGCTTTCGTTAGCATTCAAAAGGGCGAAAATACCCGACCACAGAGAGGAAAATGTAAACAGAACGAGACTGTTCAATGCTCCTGTTCTTTCAATTTGTAGAAATATAAATAAGGCTAAGTATTTGAGTTCGGCTGAGTTCAAAGTAGGCTCTGCATGGAATGCACTTCCAGCCGCTATTCGAAACATAGATGATCAGTCCATATTTCAGAGCTGGCAAAGGAGAGAGCTTAAAAATAAGAGACTCCTGTATGAGTAGGTACTTAAGATTGGTAGAGTAAGAGCATCACTTGGTTTTGCAAAGGTATGAGTTAGCCGTAAGATTACCTAGGTTGGATCGTATTGTTCTATGAAGCTGTTATGTTGAAAATGGATAATGAAGAATGATATACTAGACCAGCGGGAGCTTGGTATGGTAACAAAAACTGTATTTTGGTTATAAGTTTATAGGCTAAGAAATCTGTATATATATGTATGTATATGTGAAGACTAGACGTATGGACAGTGCCACCATGTAAGCCCATAATCTGGGCATCGGTGAAATCATGAATATCGCGACTGGAGACGGTGGAAGATAGGGATGCTTTATCCCTAACCGACAACTCCAGTATAAATAAAAATCTTTAAAAAAAAAAAAATAAATAATAAGAATCAAGTCGAAAAATGTGAGACCACAGTTTTCCCGCTAGCCTCGTAAATATGTTATTTCTGCTTTGAGGTATATCTTAAGTCAGCTCATTGTGAAGACAGCCGGTCCTGTTATATGTAATGGGGTGTGATCACCACAGCTCCCATTAGTGATATAGTTCGTAATTGCAAAGCTCAGTTACACGTGGCATGGATATTTGGCAGGAATGTGTTGACGATATTTCGGGCGAACTTATCCTTTGTTTCAGGGGTAAAGTGAATTCTGTCATGGGTGGTTCCAGTGTATCGATTTCAGATAGTCTTTTTAGTCGGTTTGTGGATATGTTGCATCATGAACGGGGTTACAGTTCCAGCAAAGTCGTTGATGGCCCTTTGGACTTGTTTATTTCACAGACAGCAAGATCGAGTTGTGTTTGTTCACCTTTGAACGGTTCACCCCGGGTGTTGTAAATCTCAAAAGACATGCCCAGAAACTCACAGAGGACGACCAATTTGCAGTGACAGGCAAGTGACAGTTTCGCCTGGCTCAATTCACTAACTATGTGATTTGTGAGATCAGGTTCAGCGTCAAATTTAGGCACCATGTTGTGTGACATCAATTTTGTTGAGCAATTGTTAATGCCTGCCATGACATAGATCAAATCAAGGGGAGGAAATTTAGAGAGTTCAGGCAACGTGCGGTATACACATTCACTGACCGTCGCACCGCGGTGACTCGACACAAAGACCCTGATGTTATGAATGCGTTGTTTTGACAGTTCAAATACCATGCGAGATTTAAAGCCCAGGCCTCTAGAATCCGACATGATTAGCACATTGAACATGTTTGGATAAGGCGGTTAGACTACTCACAGTTGGCTCTTGATTTGGCAATTATTTTACCCATGACATTCTCATGCGTTGTCTTCGGAAAGTTTTCTGCCGATATGTTGTTGAGCTCATGCAGTGTGAAACCGCAACCGAATACCGGGTCCCGAGTTGCTTCATAGAACGAGATCGCTTCCGTGTCTTTCAGCTTACTGGCGATTAGCGGGTTTTGTTCAAACTTCAGTTGGACTATGTCTTGTAGGATTTGGTGTTCCTTTTGTTTCCAGGTTTGATTTCGTTTGATTTTGCGTGTGATCGCTTTTAGTAGGTACGGGTTGTCTGTTTTGTTTATGGCGCACTGTGCTTCAAGGTCGCCGTTGTGCTTGGCCAATCGCGTCACGTATACGTGCTCCGCAGAAGGGCCCCTTATGCCATTGACATCGTCAACCACGTTGCATTTATACATATTGGACAAGGGACTCAAGTGGCCCTGGAATAAGATTCCGGCATTCGTTCTGACAGTCGCTGCATTTTCTGGGGTGATCTTGTACGGGAGGTCATCAAAGTTATCGTGGGTATAAACCTTGTCATCGATTACAACGCCACTGCCTTTTGGCTTTGCAGTCTTAGCTCCACAACGCAACGCTGCTGAGACGATTAGTTGCTGTTCACGACGTATCATGAGTTCATTATCAGTCAGGTCTGAAGCAAAAGTAACCTTATCAAGATTCGTACTCTTTAGGTTGTCCCGGAGGCCAAAGATCTCTGACTTTTGTTGGCGTGTCATGAGTTTTATTTTTAGCGGGTGTTGCCATGTGCGTTTGTTTACGTTTTCATCGTTTGTTTTTCCTAGGCGGAAGGCCCCATCAGTACATGAAAATGGAAAGCTAGTTCCAAGTTTATCAAACAAGTCTTTGACAACTATGTAGATCTTTTCATTAGGTGTTTCGGGTATCCCACAGACAATGAAATTTAGTTGTCTGGTTTGTGCAGATCGAGTTTCGGCAATTTTATTGATCGATTCGATGTCCGTTTCAACATCCGCCATCCGTACTGACAGGTCGCCGACCTACGCTTTGGTGTTGTCCAGATCATTTACTATACCACCAATTTTTGTCGAGAGATTGTTGATCGCCGCTTCTTGCTTTTTAGCTGTGCTACTTATCTCATCAATCTTAGTGTTCAATTCAGCTCGCATTTCTTTAAGATCGCTTTTCAGCGAGTTGACAGTGTTGATCACCTCTTGCATGGCTGCAGCGTTAGCTTTACTCTGTCGACGGGTTGTTGCCATGTACTTTGTTTACGTTTTCACTCGCTTGGATACAGTACGAATTATCGCTCACACCACAAGATTGAGATATAAAAACCAGTAATGTGGTGTAATCCTACTAATTCCTTGTCCTAGAAGTAGTACTTGTAATTCAGTGGTATCTCATAGTCCAATATGCTTAACGACAGGTCATAGATCCATGTATAAACCAAGTTAGGAAGTATCACGATCGGAACTGATCTCCAACGCGTCACGCTCAACCCGCCATACTATACTATATGACATTTGGACATTTTTCATGGAAATTACTCATAACACCCTCAGGAAAATGATTACAGAGAAATTCCTTTTTTTTTCACTACACATATAGTACAACCTATGTCTAATTTTTAGTGGCAAATTTGAAGCAAAATGCGTTATGGGTAATAAGGGAGGGGGTGATATGCTGCTGAATTATCGCCCGGACATACCTGTTTACCAAATTTGAATTTCCTCAAAAATGTAGAAAAAATACCTCCACTGAGACAATATTTAGTCCATATTGACCGTGAGACCTCACACTATAGGCGGTAAATAGGAAAACACATATATCTAGTGCCATTTTTCAAGAATTATATCAATTATGTCACTTTTATTCATTTGTTTGTCATTTTCGGGTCATTTTTAGCCTATTTTAGGCCCCTAGAATCTAAAATATGGATATTCGACCATCAAAACCTTATATAACATCAAGAACTCATCGACCTGGATGATATGAGAAAAACAAAATCATAAAAAAGTGGATATCCTAAAAATGTCAAAAGCTCCCTTTCTGTGATTTATAACCGAAATACTTTATTTACACGAAAAAAATTATGTCCTGAAATAACTATTTCGTTAAGCAAATGACTTTCTTCATTCAAGAAATAAATTTTGTAATTCACAAAATCACTTTTGTCATTCACAAAATAGATTTCGTCATTCACAAAAGTTATTTCGTTAACTTCCTTCTCCCTACACAAGGGGTTGACACTGTGCTGGTTTCGGCACGATACTTGAATGATATATTCTGTAATTGCTCAAGTCAATCATATAAGTAGTTGGAGGTGTAGCGTTATGGTGCTTTTTTAAATCTGAAGGTCTGGGGTTCGATCCCTAGACTCGACTATAATTTTATAGTTTTTCCTTTTTAAAGAGGCCGTTTACAAAAAAATAGACTTTGACTCCTTGCCATGAAAAATCTCACAAATTTCATTATGTATGTCACTTACATTGTTTGGAATAAAACCACCCACGATTTTTTTAAACGAGTGACGTGAGTGACGTGAGTGACGTGAGTGACGGGAGTGACGGGAGTGACGGGAGTGGCGGGAGTGGCGGGAGTGGCGGGAGTGGCGTGAGTGGCGTGAGTGGCGTGAGTGGCGTGAGTGGCGTGAGTGGCGTGAGTGGCGTGAGTGGCGTGAGTGGCGTGAGTGGCGTGAGTGGCGTGAGTGGCGTGAGTGGCGTGAGTGGCGTGAGTGGCGTGAGTGGCGTGAGTGGCGTGAGTGGCGTGAGTGGCGTGAGTGGCGTGAGTGGCGTGAGTGGCGTGAGTGGCGTGAGTGGCGTGAGTGGCGTGAGTGGCGTGAGTGGCGTGAGTGGCGTGAGTGGCGTGAGTGGCGTGAGTGGCGTGAGTGGCGTGAGTGGCGTGAGTGGCGTGAGTGGCGTGAGTGGCGTGAGTGGCGTGAGTGGCGTGAGTGGCGTGAGTGGCGTGAGTGGCGTGAGTGGCGTGAGTGGCGTGAGTGGCGTGAGTGGCGTGAGTGGCGTGAGTGGCGTGAGTGGCGTGAGTGGCGTGAGTGGCGTGACTGGCGTGACTGGCGTGACTGGCGTGACTGGCGTGAGTGGCGTGAGTGGCGTGAGTGGCGTGAGTGGCGTGAGTGGCGTGAGTGGCGTGAGTGGCGTGAGTGGCGTGAGTGGCGTGAGTGGCGTGAGTGGCGTGAGTGGCGTGAGTGGCGTGAGTGGCGTGAGTGGCGTGAGTGGCGTGAGTGGCGTGAGTGGCGTGAGTGGCGTGAGTGGCGTGAGTGGCGTGAGTGGCGTGAGTGGCGTGAGTGGCGTGAGTGGCGTGAGTGGCGTGAGTGGCGTGAGTGGCGTGAGTGAGGTTGGACCAACTTAAACCAACATGTCAGGCTGCTACTGGGATTCGTACCCATGCAGACAAACAACCTCTGACTACAAGTCAACTGCCCTAACCACTGGGCCACCAAGTTGAGCTATATGAGAGGCAAGAATGGACATAATTTCTAGTGACTGGCAATGCTGTGGGGATGTTCTGTGTGACAAAATTATTGTATGAATCATTATTCGATAGGTCGTTGTAAGCGGTGTCTTAGTAAGCTGTAGATGACGACACCAAACCCCCTCAATTTCTCAAATTGATCATTTCATACTTTAAATTGGAACAAATCTTTTCATTAAATATCATTATGAAATATCATATACTATGTTTTGTATCTACAGATAAATTATCAATCATAAATATGCATTATTTCTGGAATTATAAAAGAAAAATGGTTGATTAGGCTGGTTGCAACTAGAGCTATATCGGGGTGTATCGGGACCATGGCGCCATTTTAACCCTTTCCTTACCGTGCCTAGCGTAGCACGCAGTGCGTTAACGACCGCGCCCCCTGCGGTGAACTATCCCGCTAGTACCGCACGTCGCACATTGTACAGACGTCTAAATACCGGCCTATTCTGCAAGCCATAGAAAATTACTCAAAGTGCAGAGGGGTGCTTCGCAAATTAGCCAATTTAGATAACTTAGGGAGATAATTAGATAATTTTAATGATACCGAAAAGACGCAGAGACTTCAGGCTTTATTTCTATTCCATTAATTATGAATTCGATCAATATTTGATAATTATATTGATATTCCCAATTGCAGGAAGAATTTGATACTCTTTTTTGCTCCGTTGACAAAAGCCTGTACATAGGCCAAATAAAGCACTGCACCTACAAAGATGTGTATCTATTTTTTCACCACAATGACATTATGTTATTTTTACATTAATAATCATAAAAAGACATGGAGAACACATCTGGGGAGTTGTTTTGTATTTAGAATTAATATATTATGGAGAAATCATGAAAATGTGATATGCCTGATAGGTGGCGCCAACCGCACTCTGTCTTATAGTTGGCCTGAAGCTAAGACTTATGCTTTATATAATCAAGTATCAACATTGCCATAGTAAGCCATTTATCTAAATTCGACTCTAATCATAAGTACAATATTGTTTTCTATATATACTGAATTTTAAAAGAAATCTGTCCATTATTTACTGATATAATATAAAATATTTAATAATATAAATCAGCTGCCTCAAGGCAGCATCGGTATTCCCATGGTGCTGCCTTAAGGCAGCATTGGTACTCTCACGGTGCTGCCTTGAGGCAGCATTGGTATTCTCTTGGTGCTGCCTTAAGGCAGCATTGGTAAGGAAAGGGTTAGATAAAAAGGAAAAACGCCAGTGCAGAGAGGTGCAGTACAAAATAGGTAAACAAATTAAAAATCTATGCTGGATTATATTAGGTTTATGTGGAAGGGTTAAGTTGGTCTGTCTGTTTAAGATTCTGAATGAAAATAGAAATAGTTCAGAAAGAGGAAAAATGGCAACTTACAATAGAAATTATAGAGTGACTAGTGTAGTGGAACTAAAATTGGTTCCTTAAAGAATCTTTATGACTGAGGAAAGAAAAAGAAAGGTTCTGTATGGAGGGGAATTGAATTCTCAGCATGAGGTTTCTTTTGCAGACACTCTACTTCTAGACTACTTAAACTGACTTGTAGAGGGAACGTTTCAGGGATTCCTGAATGCATGGACAAATCTAGTTCCTCACAATACACCAGGTGGCAGGCACAGTAATGAAAATGCTAGTTCTGTTCATATCCACCCAGTGTCAGTGCTGTGCTTAGACTATACCAGTAGAGCCAAGGGATAAGATAAGGGATAAGATAACCATACTCTTGGTCATTTCCAAACAGTGTCAGTGCTGTACTGTGATAAAGTTGTGATAAAGGAATATGACAAGATGACTTCAGCTTGTGCATACTGGCAACAGAACAGAATTCTTGACTGCAGTATGATATCAGTATACACAGCCTGAAACTATCTTGCCTGATTCTAAGAGATTATTCTACGAAGTGACTAGTGCAGTAGAACTTTCATTACTTCCTGAACCAATTTCAATGACTCTGTAAACAAAGACAAGTTCTGGATGGGTTTATGTTGTGCATACTGATAACAGAAGAGAAATACTGCCGACTTACTGTTATAACTATGCATAAACTGAAGCTTTCTTGCCTTCATTATACACCCTAGAATACAAGTATTTTACCCTGAATAGATGTAGAAGGTTGTCAAAATACTAATGTCTCCATTCTAAGACATCACATGTTGACCATGTGTTGATATCTATTTCTGCCCAATCCCTGCAGTAAGCTATGATTACTGCACACGTGTGCTGTACACAGTTTATACTGCATGCCCCAGAATGTGAAGTAGAGTAGAACCCCTTGTAAACATACACACTCCAAGGGGGGCCAAAGTGTCTGCCTACATAGGGGAGGGGGAGGCACTTGCATATTTATTAGAAAGAACTGTTCTGAGGAAAGGTGTCAGTAAACGCTGTTCTGCAAACCAGGTTTCCATTAGGCGGTGGTCTACTGTAACTGGTGCATGAGAAAGGGCTTAAATGAATGCTCAAATCCAATTTAATTCATAGTCAATGATAACTCAATGCGATAGGTCTGTCATTCCAGTGGATAAATTTTGTAAGATTCAAAAGCGGAAATATAAGCAATTTAAAAGAAGAAATAGAGATAATTCTAGTGTGGAAGAACTGACATTAGAACTGTTAACGAAATGACCTTTTTCATTGACGAAAAAAGATTTGTAATTCAGAAAATCACTTTCGTCAATCACGAAATAAATTTCGTCATTGCAGAAAATAAATTTTGACATTCACAAAATAGATTTCGACAATTACCAAAGTAACTTCATAAACTTCCTTCTTCCTACACGTGAGTGACGTGAGTGACGTGAGTGAGGTTGGACCAACTTAAACCAACATGTCAGGCTGCTACTGGGATTCGTACCCATGCAGACAAACAACCTCTGACTACAAGTCAACTGCCCTAACCACTGGGCCACCAAGTTGAGCTATATGAGAGGCAAGAATGGACAGAATTCAATTCCTAGTGACTGGCAATGCTGTGGGGATGTTCTGTGTGACAAAATTATTGTATGAATCATTATTCAATGGGTCGTTGTAAGCGGTGTCTTTGTAAGCTGTAGATGACGACACCAAACCCCCTCAATTTCTTTTTTTTGTTGTTAAAAATGTGGGATAATATGGAATATGATAGTAAAAACTGCAGTATAAAATTATGAAATTTTCAGAATATCTGGAATATATAATGATAATGCTGCTCCGCAATAATGGTGAAATTTGATAATAGATATATATATCAAATTGATCATTTCATACTTTAAATTGGAACAAATTTTTTCATTAAATAGCATTATGAAATATCATATACTATGTTTTGTATCTACAGATAAATTATCAATCATAAATATGCATTATTTCTGGAATTATAAAAGAAAAATGGTTGATTACGCTGGTTGCAACTAGAGCTATATCGGGGTGTATCGGGACCATGGCGCTATTTTAACCCTTTCCTTACCGCGCCTAGCGTAGCACGCAGTGCGTTAACGACCGCGCCCCCTGCGGTGAACTATCCCGCTAGTACCGCACGTCGCACATTGTACAGACGTCTAAATACCGGCCTATTCTGCAAGCCATAGAAAATTACTCAAAGTGCAGAGGGGTGCTTCGCAAATTAGCCAATTTAGATAACTTAGGAAGATAATTAGATAATTTTAATGATACCGAAAAGACAAAGAGACTTCAGGCTTTATTTCCATTCCATTAATTATGAATTCGATCAATATTTGATAATTATATTGATATTCTCAATTGCAGGAAGAATTTGATACTCTTTTTTGCTCCGTTGACAAAAGCCTGTACATAGGCCAGATATAGCACTGCACCTACAAAGATGTGTATCTATTTTTTCACCACAATGACATTATGTTATTTTTACATTAATAATCATAAAAAGACATGGAGAACACATCTGGGGAGTTGTTTTGTATTTAGAATTAATATATTATGGAGAAATCATGAAAATGCGATATGCCTGATAGGTGGTGCCAACCGCACTCTGTCTTATAGTTGGCCTAAAGCTAAGACTTATGCTTTATATAATCAAGTATCAACATCGCCATAGTAAGCCATTCATCTGAATTAGACACTTATCATAAGTACAATATTGTTTTCTATATATACTGAATTTTAAAAGAAATCTGTCCATTATTTACTGATATAATATAAAATATTTAATAATATAAATCAGCTGCCTCAAGGCAGCATCGGTATTCCCATGGTGCTGCCTTAAGGCAGCATTGGTACTCTCACGGTGCTGCCTTGAGGCAGCATTGGTATTCTCTTGGTGCTGCCTTAAGGCAGCATTGGTAAGGAAAGGGTTAGATAAAAAGGAAAAACGCCAGTGCAGAGAGGTGCAGTACAAAATAGGTAAACAAATTAAAAATCTATGCTGGATTATATTAGGTTTATGTGAAAGGGCTAAGTTGGTCTGTCTCTTTAAGATTCTGAATGAAGATAGAAATAGTTCAGAAAGAGGAAAAATGGCAACTTACAATAGAAATTATAGAGTGACTAGTGTAGTGGAACTAAAATTGGTTCCTAAAAGAATCTTTATGACTGAGGAAAGAAAAAGAAAGGTTCTGCATGGAGGGGAATTGAACTCTCAGCATGAGGTTTCTTTTGCAGACACTCTACTTCTAGACTACTTAAACTGACTTGTAGAGGGAACGTTTCAGGGATTCCTGAATGCATGGACAAATCTAGTTCCTCACAATACACCAGGTGGCAGGCACTGTAATGAAAATGCTAGTTCTGTTCATATCCACCCAGTGTCAGTGCTGTGCTTAGACTATACCAGTAGAGCCAAGGGATAAGATAAGGGATAAGATAACCATACTTTTGGTCATTTCCAAACAGTGTCAGTGCTGTACTGTGATAAAGTTGTGATAAAGGAATATGACAAGATGACTTCAGCTTGTGCATACTGGCAACAGAACAGAATTCTTGACTGCAGTATGATATCAGTGTACACAGCCTGAAACTATCTTGCCTGATTCTAAGAGATTATTCTACGAAGTGACTAGTGCAGTAGAACTTTCATTACTTCCTGAACCAAATTCAATGACTCTGTAAACAAAGACAAGTTCTGGATGGGTTTATGTTGTGCATACTGATAACAGAAGAGAAATACTGCCGACTTACTGTTATAACTATGCATAAACTGAAGCTTTCTTGCCTTCATTATACACCCTAGAATACAAGTATTTTACCCTGAATAGATGTAGAAGGTTGTCAAAATACTAATGTCTCCATTCTAAGACATCACATGTTGACCATGTGTTGATATCTATTTCTGCCCAATCCCTGCAGTAAGCTATGATTACTGCACACGTGTGCTGTACACAGTTTATACTGCATGCCCCAGAATGTGAAGTAGAGTAGAACCCCTTGTAAACATACACACTCCAAGGGGGGCCAAAGTGTCTGCCTACATAGAGGAGGGGGAGGCACTTGCATATTTATTAGAAAGAACTGTTCTGAGGAAAGGTGTCAGTTAACCCTTTCACTGTCACATGATGCCTCCAGGCATTCCCGGGTGAACCGCCGCATGATGCCTGGAGGCATTCCCATGGCTACCGCCGCATGATGCCTCCAGGTATTCCCGTGTGAACCGCCACATGATGCCTTGAGGCATCATAAACTCTGATTTTTTTTAATTCACTTTTTCAGTCGATTTAAGCACAAAAGGGTTAGAAATTTTCCATATTAAATAAAACAGTTTGAAAACAATGTATCTGTGTTTTGAGTCTATATAGTGCCATGGAGATGTTGATTTGCGAGTAGAACTTGGAGAAAACTAAAATAATTCACAGATCGAGTCAGGCATATGGACGGGTTGGGCCGGCATTTCAGGGGTGCATCTGGTAGAAGCCTGCAGCGGTAGTATAAAGGAAAAGTGTAGGGGGTGCGGCGGTACAATTCCCGATACATTTTGGCGTGCGGCGGTTAAAGGGTTAACGCTGTTCTGCTACCCAGGTTGCCATTAGGCGGTGGTCTACTGTAACTGGTGCATGAGAAAGGGCTTAAATGAATGCTCAAATCCAATTTGATTCATAGTCAATGATAACTCAATAAGATAGGTCTGTCATTCCAGTGGATAAGTTTTGTAAGATTCAAAAGCGGAAATAAAAGTAATTTAAAAGGAGAAATAGAGATTATTCTAGTGAGGAAGAACTGACATTATTTGTTCAAAGAATATTTATTACTTTCAAAAAAGAAAAAAGAGCTGGATTGAGGAGATTTGAACTCTCAAGCTTAGGGTTTCCTTGCAGACACTCTACCTCTATACTACAGAAAAGACATGAAGAAGGAATGTTAAAGTCGGTCTGTCTCTATAAGATTCTGAATGAAAATAGAAATAATTCAGAGAGAGAAAAAAATGACAACTTACAATAGCAATTATACGATTAGGGATAAGATAACCATACTTTCGGTCATTTCCGAACAGTCAGTGTTGTACTGTGATAAAGTTGTGATAAAGGAATACGACAAGATGACTTCAGCTTGTGCATACTGATAACCGAACAGAATTCTTGACTGCATTATGATATCAGTATACACAGCCTGAAACTTATGGGGCACCCTTCTGCACAAACTCATTTCATCAATATTTTCTTCATACAGCTTACCTTTCGTTCTACGGAATGTGTTTCATCCACGAAAAACACCACAAAACCTATATTTCATACCCAATTTTTTTCACCCAATATATTGTATGAAATGGTCATAAATCACAGAAAGTGTGCATATGGGGGTCTGGGGTGAAATGAGGGGTCTGTGAATAAACCTCGGAATATCTCAAAGTTCTTTCTTGTGGGTAATGTATAGGTGTTGGGTTACCTGCTCATAAAGTCTTATGAGTTAAATATAAAAACCATTGCCATGGCAACTCAGTGAACCTATACACCCTCAAAACGATGTACGGGCGAGTGACATTTGGGTGTTTTCCTTTTGAGGGGCAGCCATAAAATTTGTGATATGATTTTACTGCCCAATTCTATTATTTCTTGTTGAAGTGTGTCTAAGGGTTAGGTTTTGAGTGTTCTGGTGAGTGTTAATGAGTATCTTCCTTTGCACTGAGTTGTTTCATACAGGGGTATGACAAGTATTTTACCTTAATTCTAGGTCCCTAAATATACAGTACTTGTCGTTTAGGTTAGTAGGAGTACAGAGTTAGGTAGGCACTATCAATTATATGGAGGAAAATCCAAAGGGGACACACTTTGAGGCAGTATATAGCTTTAGTGGGGCAAAAATCTGTGAAAACCTGAGAAATCCCATTGAAATGACCTTGTAATTATGTGAAATGTCACACGGACGGACATATTTCCGTTTATATACCATTTAGCCCCATAGAGGTTAAGGGAGTGGTTCAAAATAAGTTTAATGTTATGTGGCTTGTTATATTTGACAATATAAAATCTCCAGGGGACACACTTTGAGGCAGTATATAGCTTTAGTGGGGCAGAAATCTGTGAAAACCTGAGAAATCCCATTGAAAAGACCTTGTAATTGTGCAGTTATGGTAAATTACATATAATTTACTGCCGGGCTGCTTTTGTCAACGTCTAATCGAACATACTTTTGTAACAGGTAACACTGCGGTGGTTGATCGAACATTTTATGTTAATTACTTTTCTGGTCACATGACCATCTGACGCCTCTACTAGCGTCATTCCTGCTATTGCATTCACTGTCGATGCACGGGAATTTTTTCATTACTGGTCTTGTTCAAATTATTACTACCGTTTTCGGTTTTTACCAACATATTTATCACTATCTCTTAACGAGCACAAGATGCCCAGACGGAAGCAGGCTATTTCACCAAAAAAGCGGAGTCAGACCTGGAAAAAGAACCAAGAGAACCTGGCAAACATGTCAGACCAAGATGGCGACCACGATGGCGTCCCTGGGTTGCCGGCGTCCTCCTCGGGCTCCGGACCATTGGCGAGAAGAAATGCGGCAGAAATTCAAGATGTCGCCGGAAGGGTCGACGCGATCGACGGCAGGCTGGAAAGCATTACATCGATGTTATCGCAGCTTGTCCAAAACAAGTCGGCGCAACATGACGCTTCTAACAAGGCGCCAGGGTAGCCCGATCGTCACGCGGGAAACGCCGCAGGCCGCTCGTCCAGCCGTGACCACGAATACCGCTCGGGCTTGTACAACCACCCTCACCACCCTGCCCGCCTACCGACACCTGTGCTCCCAGAAAAGATGTTGGACCTGGATCTGCAAGGGGACGCCGCGGACCGGGTGGCCCAGGCTGTCCGGGCCGCTCTTCAACCGGACATCAAAGGTAATTGCACGATGCCCCACCACTTTATATTTAGGGGCCCTAAGGGAACAAAGACGGGAGTGGATGATCTAACCATCCCGGAATACGCGTATGGTTTCCTTCAATTAGCGAAAATCGCCCCGGACGAGGAGACCCGGGACGCCATGGGGGCCCACCTGGAGGCCATCTTGGATGACGCCAGGGATTTCCCGTGGCCCAATGTCCGGTGTTTCTCCGAGGAAGTGTGCGACAGGGTCGCAAACGGAAGGATCACGTGGTTAAATTCGTATGAAATTGACCGACTGCAGACACGGCTGGCTCACGTGCCAGGCGGCCAAGCGATGACAGCTGCAAAGACAAAGGAGGCAGCCAGACCGGGACAGACCGCCCTGGACTTACCGCATCACGTGGCTAGGGCCCGCCCCGGGCCGCCATGTCAGCCGTACCAGCGAGACGAATGCCCGGAACCTACCCATCACATGCAAGGAGGCGTACGGAAGCTGCACATATGTGTATCATGTCTTCATAACAAGGCGGCAACCTTCCCGCACCCGCAAATCAACTGCCGGTCCGGACAAAAGGCCCCCGCTGCTCCGGGGTTTGGGAAGTAAAGAACCGGACTACAAAAAGGTACAGAACCCGTGTATTTTATAATTCTACCAGGTCGGGCGCGCTTTCACGCGACGCGGACACTGCACATGTATGTTTCACCCGCTGCCCTGATCTGTGTACACGGTTCTGTTCTCCGCGTGCTGGCCAACGCCACGTGCTTTCGCCAAACATAAACAGTGCGAGTCACATGCAGTCTGGTCACATGGTTGGCGATGACCATAACAAAAACAAACTCACACGTGGTCGCACCCCGGCACGCTTTCTACCTCTTACTGACTATGGCAGTGTATCTTTGGGACGTATTGTTGAACCTGAAAATGATCGTGATGTTTCTTGTTCTTTTTCACGTGTTTGTTCTACTGTACCTGATGATTTTGACCATGTTGTTTCTCATGTTCCTGACATTTGTGATCGCGTTGTTCCTCATGTTCTCATGACCGTGGCCGGTCCAGCTGGCCCCTCCACGCCGTGCCGCCCCACACGGGACGCGCCCTCAGACCGACGGCTGGAGGGAATTGTGCCTAGGCTGGACAATGGTATCGGCTCCTTACGGGAGAAACACCCCGACCCTGGAGAGGCGGTCGGTGCACCAATACCCCCGGTCCATGATTTTTCAAATGTTTTCACAACAACAGAATGTTCTGAGAGTGCCTACTACACGCCCGCCTTCGTCCCCAACGGCCTGGAGGACACCGTGGAGGTATTGACTCGTGACACGGACCTTTCACCAGTTGCTACAAGTACTCCACGGAGAACCATTACTCACGTTTCGGTCGAAATGAACGACCAGACGGACTCTCGCGTAACTGGACCGGCTGCTGGAGGCGCCCGGGCCGTCCCAATGAGCCCTAAGAAGTACATGGAATTGGTGCTTAGGGCCTGGCCGCACCCCTCAGCAGTCGCCGCCCGGAACGCCCCAGATCATATGAGTATTTATCGGGAGGTGCGCCGCTCCGGAGTCCCAAATTATTTAGGGGCCCGGATACCGATTCCCTCCAACATGAACTGTGACGCCTGGAGTGATGCTTTGACCGGATATCATGACCGAGGCATAGTTGACCACCTTCGTTTTGGCTGGCCTAGCTCGTATTCAGCCGACAGGCCTCCAGTACCCACTTACAAGAACCACGCATCTGCTATCGCTTTTCCAGCGGCAGTGGATTCGTTCTTAGCGAAAGAAAAACGTTTAGGCGCCATGCTTGGACCGTTCGACTCCCCTCCGTTTTCACCTTGGACTCAGGTGAGCCCTCTGTTGACTCGCCCTAAGCCGGGGGACCCGATGGAGAGACGGGTAATAATGGACCTTAGTTTCCCCAAAGGCGCTAGTGTTAACGACGGGATCGCTAAGAACTATTTTCAAGGCCATGAAAGCCAATATACTCTCCCTACAATCGCGGACCTCGCTACCCTCGTGCTACGCGCCGGACGAGGCGCTCTCATCTGGAAGGCTGATCTCCGGAGAGCATACCGCCAGCTCCGGATTGATCCGCTAGATTATCCCCTACTCGGACTCCAACAACACGGGAAATACTACATGGACATCTGCCCTTCATTTGGCTGTCGTTTTTCCGGGGGAGCTCAGCATGCTGGGTAATGAACCGGAAGTGTGGTGCTCAACTGCTAGCGTATGTAGATGACTTCGTATCCGTTGACTCAGATTTTTCCACCGCTGTCCGAAGCCTTACACGATGTGATAGTTCGCGTAGTCCATAAGCCGGGGGACCAACTCGTTCTCGCGGATGCCCTCTCCCGCGCGAGTTTCGACCAGGATAAGGCTAAACTCGCCCTCAAATTAGTTAAGGATCGAAATTTGTCTCGTCGAGATCCAGCACCGCTATCATATGTGTTGTCTCCAACGTAGTTTTCTGTTCTGTGTTCCAGATAACGCAAATCCCCGCCTCATCTCGTCCCTCCGGAGTTCGTGGACGGCAGCAGCATCCATCGGCACTGCAGAGAACCTACATCGCCAGATGCAGGCATACGTCTCGTTTATGATGGCCCACAGTTTCAACCACCTCGACCCGTCCCCGACTCAACTCGCCCTCTTCATACAGTTTTTAGCAAACAGTTTCAAAAGCCCGGCGTCTGTCCGGAATCATTTCTCCGGGGCGCGGACTTTTTTACGGGCAAGCGAGTCTGCGATTCCATACTAGTTACTCGCGCTATCAAGGGCGCCCAGCGCTTATCTTCGCACCAGACGTCCCCGGCCGCCCCGGTCCCGCTGGACATCTTCAAAGTCGTGTTAATGGCGCTGGATGCCCCCGGCCCGGTCCAGCTGGCGGCCCGGTCCCTTCTCCTCCTCGGCTACATGACGCTGTTACGTCAGTCAAATCTCCTTACGACAGGCCCTGTCGGGGCGTCTCTTCACACGCTACGCCGCAGAGACATCCTGGTCTCGGACTAAGGCCTAAAGATAACGGTCTGCTCGACAACGACATCGGCTGGACCGGCGAGTTTATTTTCAATTCCCATGAACCGCACCAACGGGGTTTTCTGCCCGGTTGAGGCCTGGGAGAAATACGGCGACTCCGTCCCGGCGCTTCCTTCCGCCGCGGCTTTTGTCTCTAAGAGCGGCGCCCCTCTACGACCTGACGCCATACTTCCGGTTGTGCGATCAGCCCTCCGGGCGACAGGATACCCACAATGGCACTCCTTTACCCTCCACGCTCTCAGGAGGATGGGAGCCCAACAAGCAGCGCTTTCGGGCGTCCCCGAGGACAAAATAATGGCCCACGGGGCCTGGACCTCGGTCGGGGGCTTCCGAGCATATGTACCCAAGCCGGTCCCCCCCCAGACTTCTACTGCCCTAGCCTCCTCTTTGGCTCATAATGTATAATCGTTTATCTCTCTTATCGTTTTATCGTTTTACCTGAAATGTGTTTATCTGCTTTTACCATGCAATGTTTTATCAATTCCATGTGCATTAAATACATTTTTCTGCAGCCCGGTCTTTGTTAATTGTGCAGTAATTGTAAATTACATATAATTTACTGCCGGGCTGCTTTTGTCAATGTCTAATCGAACATACTTTTGTAACAGGTAACACTGCGGTGGTTGATCGAACATTTTATGTTAATTACTTTTCTGGTCACATGACCATCTGACGCCTCTACTAGCGTCATTCCTGCTATTGCATTCACTGTCGATGCACGGGAATTTTTTCATTACCCACCCACCCACACCTTTTTTCTACTTTTACCTATCGCCATAGGGCTCATAATGTATAATCGTTTATCTCTCTTATCGTTTTATCGTTTTACCTGAAATGTGTTTATCTGCTTTTACCATGCAATGTTTTATCAATTACATGTGCAATAAATACATTTTTCTGCAGCCCGGTCTTTGTTAATTATGTGAAATGTCACTCGGACGGACATTTTTCCGTTTATATACCATTTAGCCCCATAGGGGTTAGGGGAGTGGTTCAAAATAAGTTTACTGTTATGTGGCTTGTTATATTTGACTAAGAAATAATGCCCCTCCACCATACTGCCCCTTTACCATATTGTCCCTCTACAATACAGCCCCTCACCAATACTGCCCCTCACCAATACTGCCCCTCAACTGTGCCATACTGCCCCTCCACTATACTGCCCCCTTACAATACTGTCCCTCCACCATACTGTCCCTCTATAATACTGCCCCTCAACCATACTTCCCCTCTACTATGATGTCCCTCTGTCATACTGCCCCTCCACCAAACTGCCCCTCTAACATACTGCCCCTGTACCATACTGTCCCTCCACCATACTGCCCATCTACAATACTGCCCCTCCACCATACTGCCCCTTAACCATATTGTCCCTCTACCATACAGCCCCTCGCCCATACTGCCCCTCACCCATACTGTCCCTCAACTGTGCCACACTGCCCCTCCACTATACTGCCCCCTTACAATACTGTCCCTCCCCCATACTGTCCATCTACAATACTGCTCCTCCACCATACTGCCCCTTTACCATACTGCCCCTCTACCATACAGCCCCTCGCCCATACTGACCCTCACCCATACTGACCCTCAACCATACTGTCCTTCAGCATACTGCCCCTAAATGATACTGTCCCTCACCGATGCTGCCCCTTTAACATACTGCCCCTCTACAATACTGTCCCTCCACCATACTGTCCCTCTATAATACTGTCCCTCTATAATACTGCCCCTCCATCCTACTACACACCCTCTACTATAATGTCCCTCTGTCATACTGCCCCTCCACCAAACTGCCCCTCTAACATACTGCCCCTCTAACATACTGACCCTCCACTATACTGCCCCTTTAAAATACTGTCCCCCAAAATTTCTGCCCATCTACAATACTGCCCCTCCACCATACTGCCCCTTTACCATATTGTCCCTATACCATACAGCCCCTAACCCATACTGCCCCTCACCCATTCTGCCCCTCAACTGTACCATACTGCCCCTCCACTATACTGCCCCTTACAAAATTGTCCCTTCACCATACTGCCCATCTACAATACTGCTCCACCACCATACTGCCCCTTTACCATACTGCCCCTCTACCATACAGCACCTCACCCATACTGACCCTCACCCATACTGACCCTCATCTGTACTGCCCATCACCCATACTGCCCCTCAACCATCATACTGTCCTGCAGCAATACTCCCTCTCAACGTTACTGTCATTACACCGAATTGCTCCTCTACCATACTGCCTCTCAACCATACTACCCTTAATCCATACTGCCCATAAATCATACTGCCCCTCAACCTCACTGCCCTGAACAATACTGACTCAAACCATACTGTACCTTATAGGGACATTATAGTACAGGAGTAGTATGGTGGAGGGGCAGTATTGTAGAGGGACAGTATGGTGGAGGGACAGCATTGTAGAGGGCCAGCATGTTAAAGGGGCAGTATTGGTGAGGGACAGTACCATGGTGGAGGGGCAGTATGGTGGAGGAGCAGTATGGTAAAAGGGCAGTATGGTGGAGGGACAGTATAGAAGAGGGGCAGTATGGTGAAAGGGCAGTATGGTGGAGGGGCAGTATGGTGGAGGGACAGTATAGTAGAGGGGCAGTATGGTGGAGGAGCAGTATGGTGGAGGGGCAGTATGGTAGAGGGGCAGTATGGTGGAGGGGCAGTATAGTAGAGGGGAAGTTATGTTGAGGGGCAGTATGGTGGAGGAGCAGTATGGTAAAGGGGTAGCATTGGTGAGGGGCAGTATCATGGTGGAGGGGCAGTATGGTGGAGGAGCAGTATGGTAAAAGGGCAGTATGGTGGAGGGACAGTATAGTAGAGGGCAGTATGGTGAAAGGGCAGTATGGTGGAGGGGCAGTATGGTGGAGGGACAGTATAGTAGAGGGGTTTTTTTGGTAGAGGAGCAGTATGGTGGAGGGGGAGTATGGTAGAGGGGTAGTATGGTGGAGCGGCAGTATGGTGAAAGGGCAGTATGGTGGAGGGACAGTATAGTAGAGGGGCCGTATGTTGAAAGGGCAGTATGGTGGAGGAGCAGTGTGGTAAAGGGGCAGTATGGTGGAGGGACAGTATTTTAGAGGGACAGTATGGTGGAGGGACAGCATTGTAGAGGGGCAGCATGTTAAAGGGGCAGCATTGGTGAGGGACAGTGTCATGATGGAGGGGCAATATGGTGGAGGTGCAGTATGGTAAAAGGGCAGTATGCTGGAGGGATAGTATAGTAGAGGGGCAGTATGGTGAAAGGGTAGTATGGTGGAGGGGCAGTATGGTGGAGGGACAGTATAGTATAGGGACAGTAGGGTGGAGGGGCAGTATGGTAGAGGGGCAGTATGGTGGAGGGGCAGTATAGTAGAGGGGAAATTATGTTGAGGGGCAGTCTGGTGGAGGAGCAGTATGGTAAAGGGCTAGCATTGGTGAGAGGCAGTATCATGGTGGAGGGGCAGTATGGTGGAGGAGCAGTATGGTAAAAGGGCAGTATGGTGGAGGGACAGTATAGTAGAGGGGCAGTAGGGTGAAAGGGCAGTATGGTGGAGAGGCAGTATGGTGGAGGGACAGTATAGTAAAGGGGCAGTATGGTGGAGGAGCAGTATGGTGGAGGGGCAGTATGGTAGAGGGGTAGTATGGTGGAGGGGCAGTATGGTGAAAGGGCAGTATGCTGGAGGGGCAGTATGGTGGAGGGACAGTATAGTAGAGGGGCAGTATGGTGGAGGGGCAGTATGGTAGAGGGGCTGTATAGTAGAGGGGAAGTTATGTTGAGGGGAAGTATGGTGGAGGAGCAGTATGCTAAAGGGGTAGCATTGGTGACGGGCAGTATCATGGTGGAGGGGCAGTATGGTGGAGGAGCAGTATGGTAAAAGGGCAGTATGATGGAGGGACAGTATAGTAGAGGGGCTATCTGAAAAACATTACTCAGGTGTCACTCGCCCGGACATTCACTCGCCCGGACATGAAGGATATTCCCACCTGCTGTTCTGCAAGTAAATTACCTTTATATTGGGCACTTAGGTATATGTGGAGGGTGAAGAACAAACATAGTTAGGATATAAATATATCAATGGCAGACACAATGGGCATTAATCTAAATTGTGTGTCCGGACGAGAAATTTGGACATTTTTCATGGAAATTACTCATAACACCCTCAGGAAAATGATTAAGAGAAATTTCTTCTTTTTTTTCACTACACATATAGTACAACCTATGTCTAATTTTTAGTGGCAAATTTGAAGCAAAATGCGTTTTGGGTAATAAGGGAGGGGGTGATATGCTGCTGAATTATCACCCGGACATGCCTGTTTACCAAATTTGAATTTTCTCAAAAATGTAGAAAAAATACCTCCACTGAGACAATATTTAGTCCATATTGACCGTGAGACCTCACACTATAGGCGGTAAATAGGAAAACACATATATCTAGTGCCATTTTTCAAGAATTATATCAATTATGTCACTTTTATTCATTTGTTTGTCATTTTCGGGTCATTTTTAGCCTATTTTAGGCCCCTAGAATCTAAAATATGGATATTCGACCATCAAAACCTTATATAACATCAAGAACTCATCGACCTGGATGATATGAGAAAAATAAAATCATAGAAAAGTGGATATCCTAAAAATATCAAAAGCTCCCTTTCTGTGATTTATAACCGAAATACTTTATTTACACGAAAAAAATTATGTCCTGAAATAATTATTTTGTTAAGCAAATGACTTTCTTCATTCACGAAATAAATTTTGTAATTCACAAAATCACTTTTGTCATTCACAAAATAGATTTCGTCATTCACAAAAGTTATTTCATTAACTTCCTTCTCCCTACACAAGGGGTTGACACTGTGCTGGTTTCGGCACGATACTTTAATGATATATTCTGTAATTGCTCAAGTCAATCATATAAGTAGTTGGAGGTGTAGCGTTATGGTGCTTTTTTTAATCTGAAGGTCTGGGGTTCGATCCCTGGACTCGACTATAGTTTTATAGTTTTTCGTTTTTAAAGAGGCCGTTTACACAAAAATAGACTTTGACTCCATGCAGAGAAAAATCTCACAAATTTCATTATGTATGTCACTTACATTGTTCGGAATAAAACCACTCACGATTTTTTTAAACAAGTGGCGTGGGTGGCGTGGGTGGCGTGGGTGGCGTGGGTGGCGTGGGTGGCGTGGGTGGCGTGGGTGGCGTGGGTGGCGTGGGTGGCGTGGGTGGCGTGGGTGGCGTGGGTGGCGTGGATGGCGTGGGTGGCGTGGGTGGCGTGGGTGGCGTGGGTGGCGTGGGTGGCGTGGGTGGCGTGGGTGGCGTGGGTGGCGTGGGTGGCGTGGGTGGCGTGGGTGGCGTGGGTGGCGTGGGTGGCGTGGGTGGCGTGGGTGGCGTGGGTGGCGTGGGTGGCGTGGGTGGCGTGGGTGGCGTGGGTGGCGTGGGTGGCGTGGGTGGCGTGGGTGGCGTGGGTGGCGTGGGTGGCGTGGGTGGCGTGGGTGGCGTGGGTGGCGTGGGTGGCGTGGGTGGCGTGGGTGGCGTGGGTGGCGTGGGTGGCGTGGGTGGCGTGGGTGGCGTGGGTGGCGTGGGTGGCGTTGGACCAACTTAAACCAACATGTCAGGCTGCTACTGGGATTCGTACCCATGCAGACAAACAACCTCTGACTACAAGTCAACTGCCCTAACCACTGGGCCACCAAGTTGAGCTATATGAGAGGCAAGAATGGACATAATTTCTAGTGACTGGCAATGCTGTGGGGATGTTCTGTGTGACAAAATTATTGTATGAATCATTATTCAATGGGTCGTTGTAAGCGGTGTCTTAGTAAGCTGTAGATGACGACACCAAACCCCCTCAATTTCTTTTTTTTTTTTGTTAAAAATGTGGGATAATATGGAATATGATAGTAGAAACTGCACTATAAAATTATGAAATTTTCAGAATATCTGGAATATATAATGATAATGCTGCTCCGCAATTATGGTGAAATTTGATAATAGATAAATATCTCAAATTGATCATTTCATACTTTAAATTAGAACAAATCTGAAATATCATATACTATGTTTTGTATCTACAGATAAATTATCAATCATAAATATGCATTATTTCTGGAATTATAAAAGAAAAATGGTTGATTACGCTGGTTGCAACTAGAGCTATATCGGGGTGTATCGGGACAGTGGTGCATTTTTAACCCTTTCCTTACCGCGCCTAGCGTAGCACGCAGTGCGTTAACGACCGCGCCCCCTGCGGTGAACTATCCCGCTAGTATCGCACGTTGTACAGACGTCTAAATACCGGCCTATTCTGCAAGCCATAGAAAATTACTCAAAGTGCAGAGGGGTGCTTCGCAAATTAGCCAATTTAGATAACTTAGGGAGATAATTAGATAATTTTAATGATACCGAAAAGACGCAGAGACTTCAGGCTTTATTTCTATTCCATTAATTATGAATTCGATCAATATTTGATAATTATATTGATATTCCCAATTGCAGGAAGAATTTGATACTCTTTTTTGCTCCGTTGACAAAAGCCTGTACATAGGCCAAATAAAGCACTGCACCTACAAAGATGTGTATCTATTTTTTCATCACAATGACATTATGTTATTTTTACATTAATAATCATAAAAAGACATGGAGAACACATCTGGGGAGTTGTTTTGTATTTAGAATTAATATATTATGGAGAAATCATGAAAATGTGATATGCCTGATAGGTGGCGCCAACCGCACTCTGTCTTATAGTTGGCCTAAAGCTAAGACTTATGCTTTATATAATCAAGTATCAACATTGCCATAGTAAGCCATTTATCTAAATTCGACACTAATCATAAGTACAATATTGTTTTCTATATATACTGAATTTTAAAAGAAATCTGTCCATTATTTACTGATATAATATAAAATATTTAATAATATAAATCAGCTGCCTCAAGGCAGCATCGGTATTCCCATGTTGCTGCCTTAAGGCAGCATTGGTACTCTCACGGTGCTGCCTTGAGGCAGCATTGGTATTCTCTTGGTGCTGCCTTAAGGCAGCATTGGTAAGGAAAGGGTTAGATAAAAAGGAAAAACGCCAGTGCAGAGAGGTGCAGTACAAAATAGGTAAACAAATTAAAAATCTATGCTGGATTATATTAGGTTTATGTGGAAGGGTTAAGTTGGTCTGTCTGTTTAAGATTCTGAATGAAAATAGAAATAATTCAGAAAGAGGAAAAATGGCAACTTACAATAGAAATTATAGAGTGACTAGTGTAGTGGAACTAAAATTGGTTCATTAAAGAATCTTTATGACTGAGGAAAGAAAAAGAAAGGTTCTGTATGGAGGGGAATTGAACTCTCAGCATGAGGTTTCTTTTGCAGACACTCTACTTCTAGACTACTTAAACTGACTTGTAGAGGGAACGTTTCAGGGATTCCTGAATGCATGGACAAATCTAGTTCCTCACAATACACCAGGTGGCAGGCACTGTAATGAAAATGCTAGTTCTGTTCATATCCACCCAGTGTCAGTGCTGTGCTTAGACTATACCAGTAGAGCCAAGGGATAAGATAAGGGATAAGATAACCATACTCTTGGTCAATTCCAAACAGTGTCAGTGCTGTACTGTGACAAAGTTGTGATAAAGGAATATGACAAGATGACTTCAGCTTGTGCATACTGGCAACAGAACAGAATTCTTGACTGCAGTATGATATCAGTATACACAGCCTGAAACTATCTTGCCTGATTCTAAGAGATTATTCTACGAAGTGACTAGTGCAGTAGAACTTTCATTACTTCCTGAACCAAATTCAATGACTCTGTAAACAAAGACAAGTTCTGGATGGGTTTATGTTGTGCATACTGATAACAGAAGAGAAATACTGCCGACTTACTGTTATAACTATGCATAAACTGAAGCTTTCTTGCCTTCATTATACACCCTAGAATACAAGTATTTTACCCTGAATAGATGTAGAAGGTTGTCAAAATACTAATGTCTCCATTCTAAGACATCACATGTTGACCATGTGTTTATATCTATTTCTGCCCAATCCCTGCAGTATGCTATGATTACTGCACACATGTGCTGTACACAGTTTATACTGCATGCCCCAGAATGTGAAGTAGAGTAGAACCCCTTGTAAACATACACACTCCAAGGGGGGCCAAAGTGTCTGCCTACATAGGGGAGGGGTAGGCACTTGCATATTTATTAGAAAGAACTGTTCTGAGGAAAGGTGTCAGTTAACGCTGTTCTGCAAACCAGGTTTCCATTAGGCAGTGGTCTACAGTAACTGGTGCATGAGAAAGGGCTTAAATGAATGCTCAAATCCAATTTGATTCATAGTCAATGATAACTCAATGCGATAGGTCTGTCATTCCAGTGGATAAATTTTGTAAGATTCAAAAGCGGAAATATAAGCAATTTAAAAGAAGAAATAGAGATAATTCTAGTGTGGCAGAACTGACATTAGAACTGTTAACGAAATGACCTTTTTCATTCACGAAAAAAGATTTGTAATTCAGAAAATCACTTTCGTCAATCACAAAATAAATTTCGTCATTGCAGAAAACAAATTTTGACATTCACAAAATAGATTTCGACATTCACCAAAGTAATTTCATAAACTTCCTTCTTCCTACACGTGAGTGACGTGAGTGACGTGAGTGAGGTTGGACCAACTTAAACCAACATGTCAGGCTGCTACTGGGATTCGTACCCATGCAGACAAACAACCTCTGACTACAAGTCAACTGCCCTAACCACTGGGCCACCAAGTTGAGCTATATGAGAGGCAAGAATGGACAGAATTCCATTCCTAGTGACTGGCAATGCTGTGGGGATGTTCTGTGTGACAAAATTATTGTATGAATCATTATTCAATGGGTCGTTGTAAGCGGTGTCTTTGTAAGCTGTAGATGACGACACCAAACCCCCTCAATTTCTTTTTTTTGTTGTTAAAAATGTGGGATAATATGGAATATGATAGTAAAAACTGCAGTATAAAATTATGAAATTTTCAGAATATCTGGAATATATAATGATAATGCTGCTCCGCAATAATGGTGAAATTTGATAATAGATAAATATCTCAAATTGATCATTTCATACTTTAAATTGGAACAAATCTTTTCATTAAATAGCATTATGAAATATCATATACTATGTTTTGTATCTACAGATAAATTATCAATCATAAATATGCATTATTTCTGGAATTATAAAAGAAAAATGGTTGATTACGCTGGTTGCAACTAGAGCTATATCGGGGTGTATCGGGACCATGGCGCCATTTTAACCCTTTCCTTAGCGTAGCATGCAGTGCGTTAACGACCGTGCCCCCTGCGGTGAACTATCCCGCTAGTACCGCACGTCGCACATTGTACAGACGTCTAAATACCGGCCTATTCTGCAAGCCATAGAAAATTACTCAAAGTGCAGAGGGGTGCTTCGCAAATTAGCCAATTTAGATAACTTAGGAAGATAATCAGATAATTTTAATGATACCGAAAAGACAAAGAGACTTCAGGCTTTATTTCCATTCCATTAATTATGAATTCGATCAATATTTGATAATTATATTGATATTCCCAATTGCAGGAAGAATTTGATACTCTTTTTTGCTCCGTTGACAAAAGCCTGTACATAGGCCAAATATAGCACTGCACCTACAAAGATGTGTATCTATTTTTTAGTCACAATGACATTATGTTATTTTTACATTAATAATTATAAAAAGACATGGAGAACACATCTGGGGAGTTGTTTTGTATTTAGAATTAATATATTATGGAGAAATCATGAAAATGCGATATGCCTGATAGGTGGCGCCAACCGCACTCTGTCTTATAGTTGGCCTAAAGCTAAGACTTATGCTTTATATAATCAAGTATCAACATCGCCATAGTAAGCCATTCATCTGAATTAGACACTAATCATAAGTACAATATTGTTTTCTATATATACTGAATTTCAAAAGAAATCTGTCCATTATTTACTGATATAATATAAAATATTTAATAATATAAATCAGCTGCCTCAAGGCAGCATCGGTATTCCCATGTTGCTGCCTTAAGGCAGCATTGGTACTCTCACAGTGCTGCCTTGAGGCAGCATTGGTATTCTCTTGGTGCTGCCTTAAGGCAGCATTGGTAAGGAAAGGGTTAGATAAAAAGGAAAAACGCCAGTGCAGAGAGGTGCAGTACGAAATAGGTAAACAAATTAAAAATCTATGCTGGATTATATTAGGTTTATGTGAAAGGGCTAAGTTGGTCTGTCTCTTTAAGATTCTGAATGAAGATAGAAATAGTTCAGAAAGAGGAAAAATGGCAACTTACAATAGAAATTATAGAGTGACTAGTGTAGTGGAACTAAAATTGGTTCCTAAAAGAATCTTTATGACTGAGGAAAGAAAAAGAAAAGGTTCTGCATGGAGGGGAATTGAACTCTCAGCATGAGGTTTCTTTTGCAGACACTCTACTTCTAGACTACTTAAACTGACTTGTAGAGGGAACGTTTCAGGGATTCCTGAATGCATGGACAAATCTAGTTCCTCACAATACACCAGGTGGCAGGCACTGTAATGAAAATGCTAGTTCTGTTCATATCCACCCAGTGTCAGTGCTGTGCTTAGACTATACCGGTAGAGCCAATGGATAAGATAAGGGATAAGATAACCATACTTTTGGTCATTTCCAAACAGTGTCATTCCAGTGGATAAGTTTTGTAAGATTCAAAAGCGGAAATAAAAGTAATTTAAAAGGAGAAATAGAGATTATTCAACTGACATTATTTGCTCAAAGAATATTTATTACTTTCAAAAAAGAAAAAAGAGCTGGATTGAGGAGATTTGAACTCTCAAGCTTAGGGTTTCCTTGCAGACACTCTACCTCTAGACTACAGAAAAGACATGAAGAAGGAATGTTTAAGTCGGTCTGTCTCTATAAGATTCTGAATGAAAATAGAAATAATTCAGAAAGAGAAAAAAATGACAACTTACAATAGCAATTATACGATTAGGGATAAGATAACCATACTTTCGGTCATTTCCGAACAGTCAGTGTTGTACTGTGATAAAGTTGTGATAAAGAAGTACGACAAGATGACTTCAGCTTGTGCATACTGATAACCGAACAGAATTCTTGACTGCATTATGATATCAGTATACACAGCCTGAAGCTTATGGGGCGCCCTTCTGCACAAACTCATTTCATCAATATTTTCTTCATACAGCTTACCTTTCGTTCTACGGAATGTGTTTCATCCACGAAAAACACCACAAAACCTATATTTCATACCCAATTTTTTTCACCCAATATATTGTATGAAATGGTCATAAATCACAGAAAGTGTGCATATGGGGGTCTGGGGTGAAATGAGGGGTCTGTGAATAAACCTCAGAATATCTCAAAGTTCTTTCTTGTGGGTAATGTATAGGTGTTGGGTTACCTGCTCATGAAGTCTTATGAGTTAAATATAAAAACCATTGCCATGGCAACCCAGTGAACCTATACACCCTCAAAACGATGTACGGGCGAGTGACATTTGGGTGTTTTCCTTTTGAGGGGCAGCCATAAAATTTGTGATATGATTTTACTGCCCAATTCTATTATTTCTTGTTGAAGTGTGTCTAAGGGTTAGGTTTTGAGTGTTCTGGTGAGTGTTAATGAGTATCTTCCTTTGCACTGAGTTGTTTCATACAGGGGTATGACAAGTATTTTACCTTAATTCTAGGTCCCTAAATATACATTACTTGTCGTTTAGGTTAGTAGGAGTAAAGAGTTAGGTAGGCACTATCAATTATATGGAGGAAAATCCCAAGGGGACACACTTTGAGGCAGTATATAGCTTTAGTGGGGCAAAAATCTGTGAAAACCTGAGAAATCCCATTGAAATGACCTTGTAATTATGTGAAATGTCACTCGGACGGACATTTTTCCGTTTATATACCATTTAGCCCCATAGAGGTTAAGGGAGTGGTTCAAAATAAGTTTAATGTTATGTGGCTTGTTATATTTGACAATATAAAATCTCCAGGGGACACACTTTGAGGCAGTATATAGCTTTAGTGGGGCAGAAATCTGTGAAAACCTGAGAAATCCCATTGAAAAGACCTTGTAATTATGTGAAATGTCACTCGGACGGACATTTTTCCGTTTATATACCATTTAGCCCCATAGGGGTTAGGGGAGTGGTTCAAAATAAGTTTACTGTTATGTGGCTTGTTATATTTGACTAAGAAATAATGCCCCTCCACCATACTGCCCCTTAACCATATTGTCCCTCTACAATACAGCCCCTCACCCATACTGCCCCTCACCCATACTGCCCCTCAACTGTGCCATACTGCCCCTCCACTATACTGCCCCCTTACAATACTGTCCCTCCACAATACTGTCCCTCTATAATACTGCCCCTCAACCATACTTCCCCTCTACTATGATGTCCCTCTGTCATACTGCCCCTCCACCAAACTGCCCCTCTAACATACTGCCCCTGTATCATACTGACCCTCCACTATACTGCCCCCTTACAATACTGTCCCTCCCCCATACTGTCCATCTACAATACTGCTCCTCCACCATACTGCCCCTTAACCATATTGTCCCTCTACCATACAGCCCCTCGCCCATACTGCCGCTCACCCATACTGTCCCTCAACTGTGCCATACTGCCCCTCCACTATACTGCCCCCTTACAATACTGTCCCTCCCCCATACTGTCCATCTACAATACTGCTCCTCCACCATACTGCCCCTTTACCATACTGCCCCTCTACCATACAGCCCCTCGCCCATACTGACCCTCACCCATACTGACTCTCAACCATACTGTCCTTCAGCATACTGCCCCTAAATGATACTGCCCCTCACCGATGCTGCCCCTTTAACATACTGCCCCTCTACAATACTGTCCCTCCACCATACTGTCCCTCTATAATACTGTCCCTCTATAATACTGCCCCTCCATCCTACTACACACCCTCTACTATAATGTCCCTCTGTCATACTGCCCCTCCACCAAACTGCCCCTCTAACATACTGCCCCTGTACCATACTGACCCTCCACTATACTGCCCCTTTAAAATACTGTCCCCCCAAATTTCTGCCCATCTACAATACTGCCCCTCCACCATACTGCCCCTTTACCATATTATCCCTATACCATACAGCCCCTCACCCATACTGCCCCTCACCCATTCTGCCCCTCAACTGTACCATACTCCCCCCCACTATACTGTCCCTTAAAAAACTGTCCCTTCACCATACTGGCCATCTACAATACTGCTCCACCACCATACTGCCCCTTTACCATACTGCCCCTCTACCATACAGCACCTCACCCATACTGACCCTCACCCATACTGACCCTCATCTCTACTGCCCATCACCCATACTGCCCCTCAACCATCATACTGTCCGTCAGCAATACTCCCTCTCAACGTTACTGCCATTACATCGAATTGCTCCTCTACCATACTGCCTCTCAACCATACTACCCTTAACCCATACTGCCCATAAATCATACTGCCCCTCAACCTCACTGCCCTGAACAATACTGACTCAAACCATACTGTACCTTATAGGGACATTATAGTACAGGAGTAGTATGGTGGAGGGGCAGTATTGTAGAGGGACAGTATGGTGGAGGGACAGCATTGTAGAGGGCCAGCATGTTAAAGGGGCAGTATTATTGAGGGACAGTATCATGGTGGAGGGGCAGTATGGTGGAGGAGCAGTATGGTAAAAGGGCAGTATGGTGGAGGGACAGTATAGTAGAGGGGCAGTATGGTGAAAGGGCAGTATGGTGGAGGGGCAGTATGGTGGAGGGACAGTATAGTAGAGGGGCAGTATGGTGGAGGAGCAGTATGGTGGAGGGGCAGTATGGTAGAGGGGCAGTATGGTGGAGGGACAGTATAGTAGAGGGCAGTATGGTGAAAGGGCAGTATGGTGGAGGGGCAGTATGGTGGAGGGACAGTATAGTAGAGGGGTTTTTTGGTAGAGGAGCAGTATGGTGGAGGGGGAGTATGGTAGAGGGGTAGTATGGTGGAGCGGCAGTATGGTGAAAGGGCAGTATGGTGGAGGGACAGTATAGTAGAGGGGCCGTATGTTGAAAGGGCAGTATGGTGGAGGAGCAGTGTGGTAAAGGGGCAGTATGGTGGAGGGACAGTATTTTAGAGGGACAGTATGGTGGAGGGACAGCATTGTAGAGGGGCAGCATGTTAAAGGGGCAGCATTGGTGAGGGACAGTGTCATGATGGAGGGGCAATATGGTGGAGGTGCAGTATGGTAAAAGGGCAGTATGCTGGAGGGATAGTATAGTAGAGGGGCAGTATGGTGAAAGGGTAGTATGGTGGAGGGGCAGTATGGTGGAGGGACAGTATAGTATAGGGACAGTCTGGTGGAGGGGCAGTATGGTAGAGGGGCAGTATGGTGGAGGGGCAGTATAGTAGAGGGGAAATTATGTTGAGGGGCAGTCTGGTGGAGGAGCAGTATGGTAAAGGGCTAGCATTGGTGAGAGGCAGTATCATGGTGGAGGGGCAGTATGGTGGAGGAGCAGTATGGTAAAAGGGCAGTATGGTGGAGGGACAGTATAGTAGAGGGGCAGTAGGGTGAAAGGGCAGTATGGTGGAGAGGCAGTATGGTGGAGGGACAGTATAGTAAAGGGGCAGTATGGTGGAGGAGCAGTATGGTGGAGGGGCAGTATGGTAGAGGGGTAGTATGGTGGAGGGGCAGTATGGTGAAAGGGCAGTATGCTGGAGGGGCAGTATGGTGGAGGGACAGTATAGTAGAGGGGCAGTATGGTGGAGGGGCAGTATGGTAGAGGGGCTGTATAGTAGAGGGGAAGTTATGTTGAGGGGAAGTATGGTGGAGGAGTAGTATGCTAAAGGGGTAGCATTGGTGAGGGGCAGTATCATGGTGGAGGGGCAGTATGGTGGAGGAGCAGTATGGTAAAAGGGCAGTATGATGGAGGGACAGTATAGTAGAGGGGCTATCTGAAAAACATTACTCAGGTGTCACTCGCCCGGACATTCACTCGCCCGGACATGAAGGATATTCCCACCTGCTGTTCTGCAAGTAAATTATCTTTATATTGGGCACTTAGGTATATGTGGAGGGTGAAGAACAAACATAGTTAGGATATAAATATATCAATGGCAGACACAATGGGCATTAATCTAAATTGTGTGTCCGGACGAGAAATTTGGACATTTTTCATGGAAATTACTCATAACACCCTCAGGAAAATAATTACAGAGAAATTTCTTTTTTTTTTTCACTACACATATAGTACAACCTATGTCTAATTTTTAGTGGCAAATTTGAAGCAAAATGCGTTATGGGTAATAAGGGAGGGGGTGATATGCTGCTGAATTATCGCCCGGACATACCTGTTTACCAAATTTGAATTTTCTCAAAAATGTAGAAAAAATACCTCCACTGAGACAATATTTAGTCCATATTGACCGTGAGACCTCACACTATAGGCGGTAAATAGGCAAACACATATATCTAGTGCCATTTTTCAAGAATTATATCAATTATGTCACTTTTATTCATTTGTTTGTCATTTTCGGGTCATTTTTAGCCTATTTTAGGCCCCTAGAATCTAAAATATGGATATTCGACAATCAAAACCTTATATAACATCAAGAACTCATCGACCTGGATGATATGAGAAAAACAAAATCATAAAAAAGTGGATATCCTAAAAATATCAAAAGCTCCCTTTCTGTGATTTATAACCGAAATACTTTATTTACACGAAAAAAATTATGTCCTGAAATAATTATTTCGTTAAGCAAATGACTTTCTTCATTCACGAAATAAATTTTGTAATTCACAAAATCACTTTTGTCATTCACAAAATAGATTTCGTCATTCACAAAAGTTATTTCGTTAACTTCCTTCTCCCTACACAAGGGGTTGACACTGTGCTGGTTTCGGCACGATACTTTAATGATATATTCTGTAATTGCTCAAGTCAATCAAATAAGTAGTTGGAGGTGTAGCGTTATGGTGCTTTTTTTAATCTGAAGGTCTGGGGTTCGATCCCTGGACTCGACTATAGTTTTATAGTTTTTCCTTTTTAAAGAGGCCGTTTACACAAAAATAGACTTTGACTCCATGCAGAGAAAAATCTCACAAATTTCATAATGTATGTCACTTACATTGTTCGGAATAAAACCACCCACGTTTATTTTAAACGAGTGACGTGGGTGACGTGGGTGACGTGGGTGACGTGGGTGACGTGGGTGACGTGGGTGACGTGGGTGGCGTGGGTGGCGTGGGTGGCGTGGGTGGCGTGGGTGGCGTGGGTGGCGTGGGTGGCGTGGGTGGCGTGGGTGGCGTGGGTGGCGTGGGTGGCGTGGGTGGCGTGGGTGGCGTGGGTGGCGTGGGTGGCGTGGGTGGCGTGGGTGGCGTGGGTGGCGTGGGTGGCGTGGGTGGCGTGGGTGGCGTGGGTGGCGTGGGTGGCGTGGGTGGCGTGGGTGGCGTGGGTGGCGTGGGTGGCGTGGGTGGCGTGGGTGGCGTGGGTGGCGTGGGTGGCGTGGGTGGCGTGGGTGGCGTGGGTGGCGTGGGTGGCGTGGGTGGCGTGGGTGGCGTGGGTGGCGTGGGTGGCGTGGGTGGCGTGGGTGGCGTGGGTGGCGTGGGTGGCGTGGGTGGCGTGGGTGGCGTGGGTGGCGTGGGTGGCGTGGGTGGCGTGGGCGGCGTGGGCGGCGTGGGTGGCGTGGGTGGCGTGGGTGAGATTGGACCAACTTAAACCAACATGTCAGGCTGCTACTGGGATTCGTACCCATGCAGACAAACAACCTCTGACTACAAGTCAACTGCCCTAACCACTGGGCAACCAAGTTGAGCTATATGAGAGGCAAGAATGGACATAATTTCTAGTGACTGGCAATGCTGTGGGGATGTTCCGTGTGACAAAATTATTGTATGAATCATTATTCAATGGGTCGTTGTAAGCGGTGTCTTAGTAAGCTGTAGATGACGACACCAAACCCCCTCAATTTCTTTTTTTTTTGTGTTAAAAATGTGGGATAATATGGAATATGATAGTAGAAACTGCACTATAAAATTATGAAATTTTCAGAATATCTGGAATATATAATGATAATGCTGCTCCGCAATTATGGTGAAATTTGATAATAGATAAATATCTCAAATTGATCATTTCATACTTTAAATTGGAACAAATCTTTTCATTAAATATCATTATGAAATATCATATACTATGTTTTGTATCTACAGATAAATTATCAATCATGAATATGCATTATTTCTGGAATTATAAAAGAAAAATGGTTGATTACGCTGGTTGCAACTAGAGCTATATCGGGGTGTATCGGGACCATGGCGCCTTTTTAACCCTTTCCTTACCGCGCCTAGCGTAGCACGCAGTGCGTTAACGACCGCGCCCCCTGCAGTGAACTATCCCGCTAGTATCGCATGTTGTACAGACGTCTAAATACCGGCCTATTCTGCAAGCCATAGAAAATTACTCAAAGTGCAGAGGGGTGCTTCACAAATTAGCCAATTTAGATAACTTAGGGAGATAATTAGATAATTTTAATGATACCGAAAAGACGCAGAGACTTCAGGCTTTATTTCTATTCCATTAATTATGAATTCGATCAATATTTGATAATTATATTGATATTCCCAATTGCAGGAAGAATTTGATACTCTTTTTTGCTCCGTTGACAAAAGCCTGTACATAGGCCAAATAAAGCACTGCACCTACAAAGATGTGTATCTATTTTTTCATCACAATGACATTATGTTATTTTTACATTAATAATCATAAAAAGACATGGAGAACACATCTGGGGAGTTGTTTTGTATTTAGAATTAATATATTATGGAGAAATCATGAAAATGTGATATGCCTGATAGGTGGCGCCAACCGCACTCTGTCTTATAGTTGGCCTAAAGCTAAGACTTATGCTTTATATAATCAAGTATCAACATTGCCATAGTAAGCCATTTATCTAAATTCGACTCTAATCATAAGTACAATATTGTTTTCTATATATACTGAATTTTAAAAGAAATCTGTCCATTATTTACTGATATAATATAAAATATTTAATAATATAAATCAGCTGCCTCAAGGCAGCATCGGTATTCCCATGGTGCTGCCTTAAGGCAGCATTGGTACTCTCACGGTGCTGCCTTGAGGCAGCATTGGTATTCTCTTGGTGCTGCCTTAAGGCAGCATTGGTAAGGAAAGGGTTAGATAAAAAGGAAAAACGCCAGTGCAGAGAGGTGCAGTACAAAATAGGTAAACAAATTAAAAATCTATGCTGGATTATATTAGGTTTATGTGGAAGGGTTAAGTTGGTCTGTCTGTTTAAGATTCTGAATGAAAATAGAAATAATTCAGAAAGAGGAAAAATGGCAACTTACAATAGAAATTATAGAGTGACTAGTGTAGTGGAACTAAAATTGGTTCATTAAAGAATCTTTATGACTGAGGAAAGAAAAAGAAAGGTTCTGTATGGAGGGGAATTGAACTCTCAGCATGAGGTTTCTTTTGCAGACACTCTACTTCTAGACTACTTAAACTGACTTGTAGAGGGAACGTTTCAGGGATTCCTGAATGCATGGACAAATCTAGTTCCTCACAATACACCAGGTGGCAGGCACTGTAATGAAAATGCTAGTTCTGTTCATATCCACCCAGTGTCAGTGCTGTGCTTAGACTATACCAGTAGAGCCAAGGGATAAGATAAGGGATAAGATAACCATACTCTTGGTCATTTCCAAACAGTGTCAGTGCTGTACTGTGACAAAGTTGTGATAAAGGAATATGACAAGATGACTTCAGCTTGTGCATACTGGCAACAGAACAGAATTCTTGACTGCAGTATGATATCAGTATACACAGCCTGAAACTATCTTGCCTGATTCTAAGAGATTATTCTACGAAGTGACTAGTGCAGTAGAACTTTCATTACTTCCTGAACCAAATTCAATGACTCTGTAAACAAAGACAAGTTCTGGATGGGTTTATGTTGTGCATACTGATAACAGAAGAGAAATACTGCCGACTTACTGTTATAACTATGCATAAACTGAAGCTTTCTTGCCTTCATTATACACCCTAGAATACAAGTATTTTACCCTGAATAGATGTAGAAGGTTGTCAAAATACTAATGTCTCCATTCTAAGACATCACATGTTGACCATGTGTTGATATCTATTTCTGCCCAATCCCTGCAGTAAGCTATGATTACTGCACACATGTGCTGTACACAGTTTATACTGCATGCCCCAGAATGTGAAGTAGAGTAGAACCCCTTGTAAACATACACACTCCAAGGGGGGCCAAAGTGTCTGCCTACATAGGGGAGGGGTAGGCACTTGCATATTTATTAGAAAGAACTGTTCTGAGGAAAGGTGTCAGTTAACGCTGTTCTGCAAACCAGGTTTCCATTAGGCAGTGGTCTACAGTAACTGGTGCATGAGAAAGGGCTTAAATGAATGCTCAAATCCAATTTGATTCATAGTCAATGATAACTCAATGCGATAGGTCTGTCATTCCAGTGGATAAATTTTGTAAGATTCAAAAGCGGAAATATAAGCAATTTAAAAAAAGAAATAGAGATAATTCTAGTGTGGAAGAACTGACATTAGAACTGTTAACGAAATGACCTTTTTCATTCACGAAAAAAGATTTGTAATTCAGAAAATCACTTTCGTCAATCACGAAATGAATTTCGTCATTGCAGAAAATAAATTTTGACATTCACAAAATAGATTTTGACATTCACCAAAGTAATTTCATAAACTACCTTCTTCCTACACGTGAGTGACGTGAGTGACGTGAGTGAGGTTGGACCAACTTAAACCAACATGTCAGGCTGCTACTGGGATTCGTACCCATGCAGACAAACAACCTCTGACTACAAGTCAACTGCCCTAACCACTGGGCCACCAAGTTGAGCTATATGAGAGGCAAGAATGGACAGAATTCAATTCCTAGTGACTGGCAATGCTGTGGGGATGTTCTGTGTGACAAAATTATTGTATGAATCATTATTCAATGGGTTGTTGTAAGCGGTGTCTTTGTAAGCTGTAGATGACGACACCAAACCCCCTCAATTTCTTTTTTTTGTTGTTAAAAATATGGGATAATATGGAATATGATAGTAAAAACTGCAGTATAAAATTATGAAATTTTCAGAATATCTGGAATATATAATGATAATGCTGCTCCGCAATAATGGTGAAATTTGATAATAGATAAATATCTCAAATTGATCATTTCATACTTTAAATTGGAACAAATCTTTTCATTAAATAGCATTATGAAATATCATATACTATGTTTTGTATCTACAGATAAATTATCAATCATAAATATGCATTATTTCTGGAATTATAAAAGAAAAATGGTTGATTACGCTGGTTGCAACTAGAGCTATATCGGGGTGTATCGGGACCATGGCGCCATTTTAACCCTTTCCTTACCGTGCCTAGCGTAGCATGCAGTGCGTTAACGACCGCGCCCCCTGCGGTGAACTATCCCGCTAGTACCGCACGTCGCACATTGTACAGACGTCTAAATACCGGCCTATTCTGCAAGCCATAGAAAATTACTCAAAGTGCAGAGGGGTGCTTCGCAAATTAGCCAATTTAGATAACTTAGGAAGATAATCAGATAATTTTAATGATACCGAAAAGACAAAGAGACTTCAGGCTTTATTTCCATTCCATTAATTATGAATTCGATCAATATTTGATAATTATATTGATATTCCCAATTGCAGGAAGAATTTGATACTCTTTTTTGCTCCGTTGACAAAAGCCTGTACATAGGCCAAATATAGCACTGCACCTACAAAGATGTGTATCTATTTTTTAGTCACAATGACATTATGTTATTTTTACATTAATAATTATAAAAAGACATGGAGAACACATCTGGGGAGTTGTTTTGTATTTAGAATTAATATATTATGGAGAAATCATGAAAATGCGATATGCCTGATAGGTGGCGCCAACCGCACTCTGTCTTATAGTTGGCCTAAAGCTAAGACTTATGCTTTATATAATCAAGTATCAACATCGCCATAGTAAGCCATTCATCTGAATTAGACACTAATCATAAGTACAATATTGTTTTCTATATATACTGAATTTCAAAAGAAATCTGTCCATTATTTACTGATATAATATAAAATATTTAATAATATAAATCAGCTGCCTCAAGGCAGCATCGGTATTCCCATGTTGCTGCCTTAAGGCAGCATTGGTACTCTCACGGTGCTGCCTTGAGGCAGCATTGGTATTCTCTTGGTGCTGCCTTAAGGCAGCATTGGTAAGGAAAGGGTTAGATAAAAAGGAAAAACGCCAGTGCAGAGAGGTGCAGTACGAAATAGGTAAACAAATTAAAAATCTATGCTGGATTATATTAGGTTTATGTGAAAGGGCTAAGTTGGTCTGTCTCTTTAAGATTCTGAATGAAGATAGAAATAGTTCAGAAAGAGGAAAAATGGCAACTTACAATAGAAATTATAGAGTGACTAGTGTAGTGGAACTAAAATTGGTTCCTAAAAGAATCTTTATGACTGAGGAAAGAAAAAGAAAGGTTCTGCATGGAGGGGAATTGAACTCTCAGCATGAGGTTTCTTTTGCAGACACTCTACTTCTAGACTACTTAAACTGACTTGTAGAGGGAACGTTTCAGGGATTCCTGAATGCATGGACAAATCTAGTTCCTCACAATACACCAGGTGGCAGGCACTGTAATGAAAATGCTAGTTCTGTTCATATCCACCCAGTGTCAGTGCTGTGCTTAGACTATACCAGTAGAGCCAAGGGATAAGATAAGGGATAAGATAACCATACTTTTGGTCATTTCCAAACAGTGTCAGTGCTGTACTGTGATAAAGTTGTGATAAAGGAATATGACAAGATGACTTCAGCTTGTGCATACTGGCAACAGAACAGAATTCTTGACTGCAGTATGATATCAGTATACACAGCCTGAAACTATCTTGCCTGATTCTAAGAGATTATTCTACGAAGTGACTAGTGCAGTAGAACTTTCATTACTTCCTGAACCAAATTCAATGACTCTGTAAACAAAGACAAGTTCTGGATGGGTTTATGTTGTGCATACTGATAACAGAAGAGAAATACTGCCGACTTACTGTTATAACTATGCATAAACTGAAGCTTTCTTGCCTTCATTATACACCCTAGAATACAAGTATTTTACCCTGAATAGATGTAGAAGGTTGTCAAAATACTAATGTCTCCATTCTAAGACATCACATGTTGACCATGTGTTGATATCTATTTCTGACCAATCCCTGCAGTAAGCTATGATTACTGCACACGTGTGCTGTACACAGTTTATACTGCATGCCCCAGAATGTGAAGTAGAGTAGAACCCCTTGTAAACATACACACTCCAAGGGGGGCCAAAGTGTCTGCCTACATAGGGGAGGGGGAGGCACTTGCATATTTATTAGAAAGAACTGTTCTGAGGAAAGGTGTCAGTTAACCCTTTCACTGTCACATGATGCCTCCAGGCATTCCCGGGTGAACTGCCGCATGATGCCTGGAGGCATTCCCATGGCTACCGCCGCATGATGCCTCCAGGTATTCCCATTTGAACCGCCACATGATGCCTTGAGGCATCATAAACTCTGATTCTTTATAATTCACTTTTTCAGTCGATTTAAGCACAAAAGGGTTAGACATTTTCCATATTAAATAAAACAGTTTGAAAACAATGTATCTGTGTTTTGAGTCTATATAGTGCCATGGAGATGTTGATTTGCGAGTAGAACTTGGAGAAAACTAAAATAATTCACAGATCGAGTCAGGCATATGGACGGGTTGGGCCGGCATTTCAGGGGTGCATCTGGTAGAAGCCTGCAGCGGTAGTATAAAGGAAAAGTGTAGGGGGTGCGGCGGTACAATTCCCGATACATTTTGGCGTGCGGCGGTTAAAGGGTTAACGCTGTTCTGCTACCCAGGTTGCCATTAGGCGGTGGTCTACTGTAACTGGTGCATGAGAAGGGCTTAAATGAATGCTCAAATCCAATTTGATTCATAGTCAATGATAACTCAATGAGATAGGTCTGTCATTCCAGTGGATAAGTTTTGTAAGATTCAAAAGCGGAAATAAAAGTAATTTAAAAGGAGAAATAGAGATTATTCTAGTGTGGAAGAACTGACATTATTTGTTCAAAGAATATTTATTACTTTCAAAAAAGAAAAAAGAGCTGGATTGAGGAGATTTGAACTCTCAAGCTTAGGGTTTCCTTGCAGACACTCTACCTCTAGACTACAGAAAAGATATGAAGAAGGAATGTTTAAGTCGGTCTGTCTCTGTAAGATTCTGAATGAAAATAGAAATAATTCAGAAAGAGAAAAAATGACAACTTACAATAGCAATTATACGATTAGGGATAAGATAACCATACTTTCGGTCATTTCCGAACAGTCAGTGCTGTACTGTGATAAAGTTGTGATAAAGGAATACGACAAGATGACTTCAGCTTGTGCATACTGATAACCGAACAGAATTCTTGACTGCATTATGATATCAGTATACACAGCCTGAAACTTATGGGGCGCCCTTCTGCACAAACTCATTTCATCAATATTTTCTTCATACAGCTTACCTTTCGTTCTACGGAATGTGTTTCATCCATGAAAAACACCACAAAACCTATATTTCATACCCAATTTTTTTCACCCAATATTGTATGAAATGAGGGGTCTGTGAATAAACCTCGGAATATCTCAAAGTTCTTTCTTGTGGGTAATGTATAGGTGTTGGGTTACCTGCTCATGAAGTCTTATGAGTTAAATATAAAAACCATTGCCATGGCAACTCAGTGAACCTATACACCCTCAAAACGATGTACGGGCGAGTGACATTTGGGTGTTTTCCTTTTGAGGGGCAGCCATGAAATTTGTGTTATGATTTTACTGCCCAATTCTATTATTTCTTGTTGAAGTGTGTCTAAGGGTTAGGTTTTGAGTGTTCTGGTGAGTGTTAATGAGTATCTTCCTTTGCACTGAGTTGTTTCATACAGGGGTATGACAAGTATTTTACCTTAATTCTAGGTCCCTAAATATACATTACTTGTCGTTTAGGTTAGTAGGAGTACAGAGTTAGGTAGGCACTATCAATTATATGGAGGAAAATCCCAAGGGGACACACTTTGAGGCAGTATATAGCTTTAGTGGGGCAAAAATCTGTGAAAACCTGAGAAATCCCATTGAAATGACCTTGTAATTATGTGAAATGTCACTCGGACGGACATTTTTCCGTTTATATACCATTTAGCCCCATAGAGGTTAAGGGAGTGGTTCAAAATAAGTTTAATGTTATGTGGCTTGTTATATTTGACAATATAAAATCTCCAGGGGACACACTTTGAGGCAGTATATAGCTTTAGTGGGGCAGAAATCTGTGAAAACCTGAGAAATCCCATTGAAAAGACCTAGTAATTATGTGAAATGTCACTCGGACGGACATTTTTCCGTTAATATACCATTTAGCCCCATAGGGGTTAGGGGAGTGGTTCAAAATAAGTTTACTGTTATGTGGCTTGTTATATTTGACTAAGAAATACTGCCCCTCCACCATACTGCCCCTTTACAATATTGTCCCTCTCGATACAGCCCCTCACCCATACTGCCCCTCACCCATACTGCCCCTCAACTGTGCCATACTGCCCCTCCACTATACTGCCCACTTACAATACTGTCCCTCTATAATACTGTCCCTCTATAATACTGCCCCTCCATCCTACTACACACCCTCTACTATAATGTCCCTCTGTCATACTGCCCCTCCACCAAACTGCCCCTCTAACATACTGCCCCTGTACCATACTGACCCTCCACTATACTGCCCCTTTAAAATACTGTCCCTCCAAATTTCTGCCCATCTACAATACTGCCCCTCCACCATACTGCCCCTTTACCATATTGTCCCTATACCATACAGCCCCTCACCCATACTGCCCCTCACCCATACTGCCCCTCAACTGTACCATACTGCCCCTCCACTATACTGCCCCTTACAAAACTGTCCCTTCACCATACTGCCCATCTACAATACTGCTCCTCCACCATACTGCCCCTTTACCATACTGCTCCTTTACCATACAGCCCCTCACCCATACTGACCCTCACCAATACTGACCCTCATCTGTACTGCCCATCACCCATACTGCCCCTCAACCATCATACTGTCCTGCAGCAATACTCTCTCTCAACGTTACTGCCATTACACCGAATTGCTCCTCTACCATACTGCGTCTCAACCATACTACCCTTAATCCATACTGCCCATAAATCATACTGCCCCTCAACCTCACTGCCCTGAACTATACTGACTCAAACCATACTGTACCTTATAGGGACATTATAGTACAGGGGTAGTATGGTGGAGGGGCAGTATTGTAGAGGGACAGTATGGTGGAGGGACAGCATTGTAGAGGGGCAGCATGTTAAAGGGGCAGTATTGGTGAGGGACAGTATCATGGTGGAGGGGCAGTATGGTGGAGGAGCAGTATGGTAAAAGGGCAGTATGGTGGAGGGACAGTATAGTAGAGGGGCAGTATGGTGAAAGGGCAGTATGGTGGAGGGGCAGTATGGTGGAGGGACAGTATAGTAGAGGGGCAGTATGGTGGAGGAGCAGTATGGTGGAGGGGCAGTATGGTAGAGGGGCAGTATGTTGGAGGGTCAGTATGGTGAAAGGGCCATATTGTGGAGGGGCAGTATGGTGGAGGGACAGTATAGTAGAGGGGCAGTATGGTGGAGGAGCAGTATGGTGGAGGGGTAGTATACGGAAACTGGCTTACTGTCTTCGTACGTCAAAAATACGCGGTGAAACTGTTGATCACATACATCCCGATGCCGTAGGCAGAGGGATGTATGTGATCAACAGTTTTACCAAGTATTTTGACGTACGAAGACAGTCAGCCTGTTTTCGTATTATTATATACCTAAAAATGGCGAAATTTTACCTGGTCACGTGATCACATACCCCGTACGTCACAGTGTGGCGTACGGGTATAAATACGCCATGGGTAGGAACGGGCAGTATGTGTAGGATATACTACCACAGGTATATAATAATATGGTAGAGGGGCAGTATAGTAGAGGGAAAGTTATGTTGAGGGGAAGTATGGTGGAGGAGCAGTATGGTAAAGGGGTAGCATTGGTGAGGGGCAGTATCATGGTGGAGGGGCAGTATAGTGGAGGAGCAGTATGGAAAAAGGGCAGTATAATGGAGGGACAGTATAGTAGAGGGGCTATCTGAAAAACATTACTCAGGTGTCACTCGCCCGGACATTCACTCGCCCGGACATGAAGGATATTCCCACCTGCTGTTCTGCAGGATAGCCGAGAAGTAAATTACCTTTATATTGGGCACTTAGGTATATGTGGAGGGTGAAGAACAAAGATAGTTAGGATAGTTAAATATATCAATGGCAGACACAATGGGCATTAATCTAAATTGTGTGTCCGGACGAGAATTTTTTTTTTTTTAAAGCTTTTATTTATCCTTGAGCTCAGGTTCCACCTACTCCAGCAAAAAGATTCTGTGGTCTCGTATTACCCAACTAGTGGGTTTACATAAACGAGCATGGTTGTAATACAATTCCCAAGAAAACATAAAGTACATAGTGTGGTTAGATTTAGTAATTTGTACAAGTTACATATAGAGTAAAAGAGGTATTCCAAATGAATTACTTTAGTTTACGCTACGTCGTGGGATTTGGCAGATGTTTGGCCCACTTAAGCAATTCAGTTCATAGAAAGGTAATAAATATAGCAAGTTATAATAATAAACATGACAAGGTTGGTAAAGGTGGTATGCGACTTATAAATTCCGCACTTGGTAGTAGTCAAGTCAGTTTATTAGGGGTTTGTATACAACGCAAGTTGGCTTAAAAGTTTAGCCTTGGTATACGCCTTAAAACTATCATACAACTGCAAATTCCTTACTTCAGGGCCTAGCACGTTCCATAACTTACTGGTTTTATACTCTACCGATGCCTTATAGGCATTCGACTCTATCTTATTTACACTTTTCAGGACTGGGCCCTCAAATAGTCTAGTGTTCAATTTTCTTTGGTCTAAATATTGTTCCTTATGAGCTCGTATGTAGGCTAGGTTTAATAAATGAGCCTCTCGTCTTTCATGTAATTTGTTGATCTTACAAGTTCTATGTAGATAATTTGTCCTAGTGCGTGCTACACTCTGCGTGCAGATGCGCAGACCTCTGTTTTGACATTTCTGCAGTTTGCTTAAAAGCACATTGTCGGTAGCATGGAGTATGGAGTCAACATATTCCAGGTATGGTAATACCATGGTTTTGTAGATTGTGGTTGCCTGATTAACATTAAGAAATTTCCTAATATAAGATAATATCCTTAGCTTGTTTGCAACAATGCCCATAGTTTTCTTTAAATGACTTTTAAAATTTAGTTGACTATCCAAGGTTAAGCTTGACTTCCCCTTTATCGTTCAACCATGACCTATCATTTCTGTATATTGTATAGTTAGGGATGGCAAACAGGTTTGAGGGGAGATTGGCAGTCAACCAGGTCTCCGAGAAGGTCACTATATCTGCTTGGAGTTGAATAACTGCTTGTTTTACTAAGTCAGCTTTATTTTTGAGACTGTAAATTTTGATGTATAATGTGCAGGCCTTTACCTAACTTGTTCGGATTATCCATTTAGGAAATTAGAATTATTTATCATGGGGCTACAGCATCTGCCGAGGGTCCCAGACATCAAAACAAGGGTACCCATAGCTCTCTATAAGAATTTTCAGTGAATCAGATTGGTATGAGTGTTGGGATAATCGTTCCATTTGTGGGATACTTACCATTGGGCAGTAAGCTGAATAAAGGATCATACAATTTATAGAGGGAGGTATAAATATATTGGTTTACTTACAGTTGTTGTATACATGTGTAAGTGGCTGTCAATAGTTGTTCCTTGTGTTGCGTAAGTAGCGTTCTGGTGATGAGAGTGGGGGGGGTGCGTGGACTTCAGATTTGCTAGATAATTTGAGAAAAAGACATAAGTTTAGCGACACGTATACGGTTTTAACACGTATAAGATTATGTTTATAATCAAAAGTTTGAAAATATGTATTTCTGGCTAAGTCCACCAGAATTTGCAGGGTGTGAGTCCACAGTCCCATGTTCTTGAGATTACATAGAATAAACAAATTGTTAAGTACATAGGAATGCTAAAGCATAAGAAAAGTTTGGACAAGTTACTGGGTCGACAAATATAATTTAATACGACACCAACATTAGGTTGGGAGATGTGCATCCACAGTCTCCTATCGGCAATGAATTGATATATATATATCACAGCATTTCCAAAAAGGCTAGTGGAGAATGTGAGACCACAGTTCCCCACTGTCCTAGTAAATAAAATATTCCATTTTGGGGTATAACAGGCATCAAATTTACTGGTAAGTTAATTGATAGGTATCACAGCAATTAAATAAAACATAATATCCATAATACATGTAACTAGTCTACTACCCCGATACCCATATTTTCAGAGACGTGGCGAGGTTATGTCTCTAACTTTTCTTTCTTTTTTTTTCTTTTTTTTGGGACGACTCTAGAGTTGTGGCTAGGTTACGACTCTATACAGGAATTCGTAGCGAGGTTACGACTCCATACGAAACATGATGTTGTATCTTGACTAGGTGCTCCCTGTTGGAGCTAAAACAATGATAGTGAGATGTGGCGAGGTTATGTCTCGATTGATGTAGTGTATGTAATTTTGCAAGCACTCTCAGTTCAGTCTATGTTATGTATCCTACCCTGATTAAATGTGTTATTTACCTGTATTTTTTGTATCTCTCTAATCTAGTTAGACGATGTACACATCCATCGAAGGGGTAAGTTGAAATTTTCTATTCTTGTTTTGAACGATTCAAGCAGTTGATGGGGAAGGGCTAGGGGTGCGTGGTCGGAAACACCTGGTTGTGTTCATACATCTTCCTTTGGAAGACAAGGATAAAGACAAGTAAACAGAGTCCTAACTACTATTTATAGATGTGGAAGAGTATAGGTTATGATTGCCACCAGATCCTGTATGATCTAGTAGAATACCTCGTGAAATTCAATAGCTAATTTGCAGACAGATCTAGGTAAAGGCTTCCACATCCTCCACCAAAACTTGCAAAGTCTTAAAAATAAATCTGATTTGGTATCCTTGTCAATCAAATATTCCAATTTTCATATTGCCTCATTCTCCGAAACATGGTTGACAACAAGCTAAGACAGTAACTTATATAACATTGACAACTACCATCTTATACGAAATGACAGAAAATGGTTGAATGAAAAAGGGGAGGTGAAAACTGGGGGAGAGTTAGCATCTATATAAGGGATAATCTTGAGTATGAACATATGAAAGATCTGGATCAAAGCACCAAAGACCTGGAGGTGATGTGGCTTAAGGTCAATCTCCCGAACCAGAAAATTCAAGTGATAGGCAACGTATATCGACCAAATGAAGGGAATCACATGGAAGCGATAGACTTGTTAAACAGCAGCGTGACAAATATCAGAACGAGATTTAAATGTGAAATCACAGTGTTGGGTGACTTTAATTGGAAATTTAATAAAAAGGATAGCCAGGACTACAACAGTATTTCATTTCTAGAAACGGTTACAGGGTTAAAACAGGTTATAAACACTAACACAAGATACAATAATATCATCGACCTAGCTTTTTCTGAATGGGAGTATCTGAAAGATAGCGGAGTATTAAGCATGAATCAGAGCGACCATAGTGCAATATTTATTTCAAAAAAGAAGGCCAAAAGTTATACAGAAACCAAAAAATTTCAGGCACGATCGTATCGGAAATACGACAAAACAACACTTCAAGAACAACTAAACACACACGACTGGGAAAATTATTTTGAACTAAGAGATCCCACTAGTGCCTGGCAAACCCTGTACAATACGACTACCTATTACTTAGACAAATCCTGTCCCATTAAGAACCAACAGATAAAATTTAAAGAAGAACCATGGCTTAATAACACCATCATTGAAGCTATAGGAGAAAAGGATAGGGCATGGAAACGAGCCAGACAAAGCAACCTGAAAGAGGATTGGGATTATGCTAAAAGAAAAAGAAACCTTACCAAAAAACTTATACAGGATGCTAAGCGAAATTACATCAAAGAAAAAAGTGACCAGGCGCCTAACAAGTTTTGGGAGCTTATGAATGACCTGATACCCAATAAAGGCAAAGATTCAAAAATTAGACTAAAAGACTCGGACACTGACTCATCAGTCCCTGATGATGCAGTACCAGACTACATTAATGAATATTTTGCCACCATAGGCGGCAAACTAGCTAGGAAGTTTAGTAACCCATGGTATGATGACTGTAGCCCAACGAGAGCTATCATGAACGACTTTTTAATCACACATGATACTGTAGCTGATGCGGTCAAAAGTATAGATGTGAAAAAATCATCGGCAGTAGCACATATTTCGTCTACGGTCCTAAGAGACAGTTTTGAGGTCCTTACTGCACACCTTGTTTATATGTTTAACCTATCTATCCAAACAGAATGCTTCCCAGATGAATGGAAAGTTGCGAGTGTAATACCCCTAAAAAAAACAAATTTTAAATCAGAAGTAAGTAGCCTCAGACCAGTTTCACTTCTCCCGCTTCCAGGGAAAATCCTGGAAATGATTGTGTGTAGTAAGTTAAAGAATTTTTTAGAAGACTTTGAATTGCTTAGTAAGTACCAGGGGGGTTTCAGGGCTGGACGTTCAACGGTCCAGACTGTAGCTGAGATAACAGACCGCTTCATCCATGCCATTAATGAGAATGAAATAACCATAGCAGCGTTCTTAGACATGTCAAAGGCTTTTGACACAGTCGACCACGAAATACTGATTTATAAGCTCAAGAAAATAGGAATAAACAACCAATTAATCGGGTGGATTTCCAGTTACCTCACGAACAGAAAGCAAAAAACCATTGTAAACAATAGCAAATCCAAAAGTTAAAAACATATCGCATGGGGTACCGCAAGGGTCGATTCTCGGCCCTGTATTCTTTCTTATATATATTAATGACATCGTAAATGCTAGTAACTTATCTGAAATACGTCTTTATGCGGATGATATTGTGATCTTTAACTCGGCCAAAAACGGTGAGATAGCAGGAGCTAACCTGCAGCGTGATATAAATTTGATAAGTGATTGGTGTGATAACAACCGTCTTACTGTAAATGCAGCTAAATCAAAAATCATGGGTTTTGGTTCCAAACATCGTATATCTATAGCTAATAGGGCATTCCCTAAATTGAGAATGAACAAAAACATCCTTGCCCAAGTAGACACTTTTAGTTATCTGGGTGTAATGCTCGACAGCAAACTCAGCTATAGAGCACATATAAATAATAGCATAAGAAAAATGTCACACAAGCTTTACATGCTGTCTCACTTGAGGAAATATATATCCAAAAAACAATCCGTGCTGATCTATAAAGCAAAGGTACTCCCTTTTGCCGAGTATGCAGATGTTTTGTTTCACGAGACAAATGCGGACCTGACCCAAAAGCTCCAACGTTTACAAAATAAAGGACTTAGAATTTGTACAGTAACTAGAAGAGACCATCATGTGAGAGATCTCCATAAGAGATGTAAAGTTAATTATCTAGAAGAACGTAGGAAGACCCACCTGCTTTCGTTAGCATTCAAAAGGGCGAAAATACCCGACCACAGAGAGGAAAATGTAAACAGAACGAGACTGTTCAATGCTCCTGTTCTTTCAATTTGTAGAAATATAAATAAGGCTAAGTATTTGAGTTCGGCTGAGTTCAAAGTAGGCTCTGCATGGAATGCACTTCCAGCCGCTATTCGAAACATAGATGATCAGTCCATATTTCAGAGCTGGCAAAGGAGAGAGCTTAAAAATAAGAGACTCCTGTATGAGTAGGTACTTAAGATTGGTAGAGTAAGAGCATCACTTGGTTTTGCAAAGGTATGAGTTAGCCGTAAGATTACCTAGGTTGGATCGTATTGTTCTATGAAGCTGTTATGTTGAAAATGGATAATGAAGAATGATATACTAGACCAGCGGGAGCTTGGTATGGTAACAAAAACTGTATTTTGGTTATAAGTTTATAGGCTAAGAAATCTGTATATATATGTATGTATATGTGAAGACTAGACGTATGGACAGTGCCACCATGTAAGCCCATAATCTGGGCATCGGTGAAATCATGAATATCGCGACTGGAGACGGTGGAAGATAGGGATGCTTTATCCCTAACCGACAACTCCAGTATAAATAAAAATCTTTAAAAAAAAAAAAATAAATAATAAGAATCAAGTCGAAAAATGTGAGACCACAGTTTTCCCGCTAGCCTCGTAAATATGTTATTTCTGCTTTGAGGTATATCTTAAGTCAGCTCATTGTGAAGACAGCCGGTCCTGTTATATGTAATGGGGTGTGATCACCACAGCTCCCATTAGTGATATAGTTCGTAATTGCAAAGCTCAGTTACACGTGGCATGGATATTTGGCAGGAATGTGTTGACGATATTTCGGGCGAACTTATCCTTTGTTTCAGGGGTAAAGTGAATTCTGTCATGGGTGGTTCCAGTGTATCGATTTCAGATAGTCTTTTTAGTCGGTTTGTGGATATGTTGCATCATGAACGGGGTTACAGTTCCAGCAAAGTCGTTGATGGCCCTTTGGACTTGTTTATTTCACAGACAGCAAGATCGAGTTGTGTTTGTTCACCTTTGAACGGTTCACCCCGGGTGTTGTAAATCTCAAAAGACATGCCCAGAAACTCACAGAGGACGACCAATTTGCAGTGACAGGCAAGTGACAGTTTCGCCTGGCTCAATTCACTAACTATGTGATTTGTGAGATCAGGTTCAGCGTCAAATTTAGGCACTATGTTGTGTGACATCAATTTTGTTGAGCAATTGTTAATGCCTGCCATGACATAGATCAAATCAAGGGGAGGAAATTTAGAGAGTTCAGGCAACGTGCGGTATACACATTCACTGACCGTCGCACCGCGGTGACTCGACACAAAGACCCTGATGTTATGAATGCGTTGTTTTGACAGTTCAAATACCATGCGAGATTTAAAGCCCAGGCCTCTAGAATCCGACATGATTAGCACATTGAACATGTTTGGATAAGGCGGTTAGACTACTCACAGTTGGCTCTTGATTTGGCAATTATTTTACCCATGACATTCTCATGCGTTGTCTTCGGAAAGTTTTCTGCCGATATGTTGTTGAGCTCATGCAGTGTGAAACCGCAACCGAATACCGGGTCCCGAGTTGCTTCATAGAACGAGATCGCTTCCGTGTCTTTCAGCTTACTGGCGATTAGCGGGTTTTGTTCAAACTTCAGTTGGACTATGTCTTGTAGGATTTGGTGTTCCTTTTGTTTCCAGGTTTGATTTCGTTTGATTTTGCGTGTGATCGCTTTTAGTAGGTACGGGTTGTCTGTTTTGTTTATGGCGCACTGTGCTTCAAGGTCGCCGTTGTGCTTGGCCAATCGCGTCACGTATACGTGCTCCGCAGAAGGGCCCCTTATGCCATTGACATCGTCAACCACGTTGCATTTATACATATTGGACAAGGGACTCAAGTGGCCCTGGAATAAGATTCCGGCATTCGTTCTGACAGTCGCTGCATTTTCTGGGGTGATCTTGTACGGGAGGTCATCAAAGTTATCGTGGGTATAAACCTTGTCATCGATTACAACGCCACTGCCTTTTGGCTTTGCAGTCTTAGCTCCACAACGCAACGCTGCTGAGACGATTAGTTGCTGTTCACGACGTATCATGAGTTCATTATCAGTCAGGTCTGAAGCAAAAGTAACCTTATCAAGATTCGTACTCTTTAGGTTGTCCCGGAGGCCAAAGATCTCTGACTTTTGTTGGCGTGTCATGAGTTTTATTTTTAGCGGGTGTTGCCATGTGCGTTTGTTTACGTTTTCATCGTTTGTTTTTCCTAGGCGGAAGGCCCCATCAGTACATGAAAATGGAAAGCTAGTTCCAAGTTTATCAAACAAGTCTTTGACAACTATGTAGATCTTTTCATTAGGTGTTTCGGGTATCCCACAGACAATGAAATTTAGTTGTCTGGTTTGTGCAGATCGAGTTTCGGCAATTTTATTGATCGATTCGATGTCCGTTTCAACATCCGCCATCCGTACTGACAGGTCGCCGACCTACGCTTTGGTGTTGTCCAGATCATTTACTATACCACCAATTTTTGTCGAGAGATTGTTGATCGCCGCTTCTTGCTTTTTAGCTGTGCTACTTATCTCATCAATCTTAGTGTTCAATTCAGCTCGCATTTCTTTAAGATCGCTTTTCAGCGAGTTGACAGTGTTGATCACCTCTTGCATGGCTGCAGCGTTAGCTTTACTCTGTCGACGGGTTGTTGCCATGTACTTTGTTTACGTTTTCACTCGCTTGGATACAGTACGAATTATCGTTCACACCACAAGATTGAGATATAAAAACCAGTAATGTGGTGTAATCCTACTAATTCCTTGTCCTAGAAGTAGTACTTGTAATTCAGTGGTATCTCATAGTCCAATATGCTTAACGACAGGTCATAGATCCATGTATAAACCAAGTTAGGAAGTATCACGATCGGAACTGATCTCCAACGCGTCACGCTCAACCCGCCATACTATACTATATGACATTTGGACATTTTTCATGGAAATTACTCATAACACCCTCAGGAAAATGATTACAGAGAAATTCCTTTTTTTTTCACTACACATATAGTACAACCTATGTCTAATTTTTAGTGGCAAATTTGAAGCAAAATGCGTTATGGGTAATAAGGGAGGGGGTGATATGCTGCTGAATTATCGCCCGGACATACCTGTTTACCAAATTTGAATTTCCTCAAAAATGTAGAAAAAATACCTCCACTGAGACAATATTTAGTCCATATTGACCGTGAGACCTCACACTATAGGCGGTAAATAGGAAAACACATATATCTAGTGCCATTTTTCAAGAATTATATCAATTATGTCACTTTTATTCATTTGTTTGTCATTTTCGGGTCATTTTTAGCCTATTTTAGGCCCCTAGAATCTAAAATATGGATATTCGACCATCAAAACCTTATATAACATCAAGAACTCATCGACCTGGATGATATGAGAAAAACAAAATCATAAAAAAGTGGATATCCTAAAAATGTCAAAAGCTCCCTTTCTGTGATTTATAACCGAAATACTTTATTTACACGAAAAAAATTATGTCCTGAAATAACTATTTCGTTAAGCAAATGACTTTCTTCATTCAAGAAATAAATTTTGTAATTCACAAAATCACTTTTGTCATTCACAAAATAGATTTCGTCATTCACAAAAGTTATTTCGTTAACTTCCTTCTCCCTACACAAGGGGTTGACACTGTGCTGGTTTCGGCACGATACTTGAATGATATATTCTGTAATTGCTCAAGTCAATCATATAAGTAGTTGGAGGTGTAGCGTTATGGTGCTTTTTTAAATCTGAAGGTCTGGGGTTCGATCCCTAGACTCGACTATAATTTTATAGTTTTTCCTTTTTAAAGAGGCCGTTTACAAAAAAATAGACTTTGACTCCTTGCCATGAAAAATCTCACAAATTTCATTATGTATGTCACTTACATTGTTTGGAATAAAACCACCCACGACGTGACGTGAGTGACGTGAGTGACGTGAGTGACGTGAGTGACGTGAGTGACGTGAGTGACGTGAGTGACGTGAGTGACGTGAGTGACGTGAGTGACGTGAGTGACGTGAGTGACGTGAGTGACGTGAGTGACGTGAGTGACGTGAGTGGCGTGAGTGGCGTGAGTGGCGTGAGTGGCGTGAGTGGCGTGAGTGGCGTGAGTGGCGTGAGTGGCGTGAGTGGCGTGAGTGGCGTGAGTGGCGTGAGTGGCGTGAGTGGCGTGAGTGGCGTGAGTGGCGTGAGTGGCGTGAGTGGCGTGAGTGGCGTGAGTGGCGTGAGTGGCGTGAGTGGCGTGAGTGGCGTGAGTGGCGTGAGTGGCGTGAGTGGCGTGAGTGGCGTGAGTGGCGTGAGTGGCGTGAGTGGCGTGAGTGGCGTGAGTGGCGTGAGTGGCGTGAGTGGCGTGAGTGGCGTGAGTGGCGTGAGTGGCGTGAGTGGCGTGAGTGGCGTGAGTGGCGTGAGTGGCGTGAGTGGCGTGAGTGGCGTGAGTGGCGTGAGTGGCGTGAGTGGCGTGAGTGGCGTGAGTGGCGTGAGTGGCGTGAGTGGCATGAGTGAGGTTGGACCAACTTAAACCAACATGTCAGGCTGCTACTGGGATTCGTACCCATGCAGACAAACAACCTCTGACTACAAGTCAACTGCCCTAACCACTGGGCCACCAAGTTGAGCTATATGAGAGGCAAGAATGGACATAATTTCTAGTGACTGGCAATGCTGTGGGGATGTTCTGTGTGACAAAATTATTGTATGAATCATTATTCGATAGGTCGTTGTAAGCGGTGTCTTAGTAAGCTGTAGATGACGACACCAAACCCCCTCAATTTCTCAAATTGATCATTTCATACTTTAAATTGGAACAAATCTTTTCATTAAATATCATTATGAAATATCATATACTATGTTTTGTATCTACAGATAAATTATCAATCATAAATATGCATTATTTCTGGAATTATAAAAGAAAAATGGTTGATTACGCTGGTTGCAACTAGAGCTATATCGGGGTGTATCGGGACCATGGCGCTATTTTAACCCTTTCCTTACCGTGCCTAGCGTAGCACGCAGTGCGTTAACGACCGCGCCCCCTGCGGTGAACTATCCCGCTAGTACCGCACGTCGCACATTGTACAGACGTCTAAATACCGGCCTATTCTGCAAGCCATAGAAAATTACTCAAAGTGCAGAGGGGTGCTTCGCAAATTAGCCAATTTAGATAACTTAGGGAGATAATTAGATAATTTTAATGATACCGAAAAGACGCAGAGACTTCAGGCTTTATTTCTATTCCATTAATTATGAATTCGATCAATATTTGATAATTATATTGATATTCCCAATTGCAGGAAGAATTTGATACTCTTTTTTGCTCCGTTGACAAAAGCCTGTACATAGGCCAAATAAAGCACTGCACCTACAAAGATGTGTATCTATTTTTTCACCACAATGACATTATGTTATTTTTACATTAATAATCATAAAAAGACATGGAGAACACATCTGGGGAGTTGTTTTGTATTTAGAATTAATATATTATGGAGAAATCATGAAAATGTGATATGCCTGATAGGTGGCGCCAACCGCACTCTGTCTTATAGTTGGCCTGAAGCTAAGACTTATGCTTTATATAATCAAGTATCAACATTGCCATAGTAAGCCATTTATCTAAATTCGACTCTAATCATAAGTACAATATTGTTTTCTATATATACTGAATTTTAAAAGAAATCTGTCCATTATTTACTGATATAATATAAAATATTTAATAATATAAATCAGCTGCCTCAAGGCAGCATCGGTATTCCCATGGTGCTGCCTTAAGGCAGCATTGGTACTCTCACGGTGCTGCCTTGAGGCAGCATTGGTATTCTCTTGGTGCTGCCTTAAGGCAGCATTGGTAAGGAAAGGGTTAGATAAAAAGGAAAAACGCCAGTGCAGAGAGGTGCAGTACAAAATAGGTAAACAAATTAAAAATCTATGCTGGATTATATTAGGTTTATGTGGAAGGGTTAAGTTGGTCTGTCTGTTTAAGATTCTGAATGAAAATAGAAATAGTTCAGAAAGAGGAAAAATGGCAACTTACAATAGAAATTATAGAGTGACTAGTGTAGTGGAACTAAAATTGGTTCCTAAAAGAATCTTTATGACTGAGGAAAGAAAAAGAAAGGTTCTGCATGGAGGGGAATTGAACTCTCAGCATGAGGTTTCTTTTGCAGACACTCTACTTCTAGACTACTTAAACTGACTTGTAGAGGGAACGTTTCAGGGATTCCTGAATGCATGGACAAATCTAGTTCCTCACAATACACCAGGTGGCAGGCACTGTAATGAAAATGCTAGTTCTGTTCATATCCACCCAGTGTCAGTGCTGTGCTTAGACTATACCAGTAGAGCCAAGGGATAAGATAAGGGATAAGATAACCATACTTTTGGTCATTTCCAAACAGTGTCAGTGCTGTACTGTGATAAAGTTGTGATAAAGGAATATGACAAGATGACTTCAGCTTGTGCATACTGGCAACAGAACAGAATTCTTGACTGCAGTATGATATCAGTGTACACAGCCTGAAACTATCTTGCCTGATTCTAAGAGATTATTCTACGAAGTGACTAGTGCAGTAGAACTTTCATTACTTCCTGAACCAATTTCAATGACTCTGTAAACAAAGACAAGTTCTGGATGGGTTTATGTTGTGCATACTGATAACAGAAGAGAAATACTGCCGACTTACTGTTATAACTATGCATAAACTGAAGCTTTCTTGCCTTCATTATACACCCTAGAATACAAGTATTTTACCCTGAATAGATGTAGAAGGTTGTCAAAATACTAATGTCTCCATTCTAAGACATCACATGTTGACCATGTGTTGATATCTATTTCTGCCCAATCCCTGCAGTAAGCTATGATTACTGCACACGTGTGCTGTACACAGTTTATACTGCATGCCCCAGAATGTGAAGTAGAGTAGAACCCCTTGTAAACATACACACTCCAAGGGGGGCCAAAGTGTCTGCCTACATAGAGGAGGGGGAGGCACTTGCATATTTATTAGAAAGAACTGTTCTGAGGAAAGGTGTCAGTTAACCCTTTCACTGTCACATGATGCCTCCAGGCATTCCCGGGTGAACCGCCGCATGATGCCTGGAGGCATTCCCATGGCTACCGCCGCATGATGCCTCCAGGTATTCCCGTGTGAACCGCCACATGATGCCTTGAGGCATCATAAACTCTGATTTTTTTTAATTCACTTTTTCAGTCGATTTAAGCACAAAAGGGTTAGAAATTTTCCATATTAAATAAAACAGTTTGAAAACAATGTATCTGTGTTTTGAGTCTATATAGTGCCATGGAGATGTTGATTTGCGAGTAGAACTTGGAGAAAACTAAAATAATTCACAGATCGAGTCAGGCATATGGACGGGTTGGGCCGGCATTTCAGGGGTGCATCTGGTAGAAGCCTGCAGCGGTAGTATAAAGGAAAAGTGTAGGGGGTGCGGCGGTACAATTCCCGATACATTTTGGCGTGCGGCGGTTAAAGGGTTAACGCTGTTCTGCTACCCAGGTTGCCATTAGGCGGTGGTCTACTGTAACTGGTGCATGAGAAAGGGCTTAAATGAATGCTCAAATCCAATTTGATTCATAGTCAATGATAACTCAATAAGATAGGTCTGTCATTCCAGTGGATAAGTTTTGTAAGATTCAAAAGCGGAAATAAAAGTAATTTAAAAGGAGAAATAGAGATTATTCTAGTGAGGAAGAACTGACATTATTTGTTCAAAGAATATTTATTACTTTCAAAAAAGAAAAAAGAGCTGGATTGAGGAGATTTGAACTCTCAAGCTTAGGGTTTCCTTGCAGACACTCTACCTCTATACTACAGAAAAGACATGAAGAAGGAATGTTAAAGTCGGTCTGTCTCTATAAGATTCTGAATGAAAATAGAAATAATTCAGAGAGAGAAAAAAATGACAACTTACAATAGCAATTATACGATTAGGGATAAGATAACCATACTTTCGGTCATTTCCGAACAGTCAGTGTTGTACTGTGATAAAGTTGTGATAAAGGAATACGACAAGATGACTTCAGCTTGTGCATACTGATAACCGAACAGAATTCTTGACTGCATTATGATATCAGTATACACAGCCTGAAACTTATGGGGCACCCTTCTGCACAAACTCATTTCATCAATATTTTCTTCATACAGCTTACCTTTCGTTCTACGGAATGTGTTTCATCCACGAAAAACACCACAAAACCTATATTTCATACCCAATTTTTTTCACCCAATATATTGTATGAAATGGTCATAAATCACAGAAAGTGTGCATATGGGGGTCTGGGGTGAAATGAGGGGTCTGTGAATAAACCTCGGAATATCTCAAAGTTCTTTCTTGTGGGTAATGTATAGGTGTTGGGTTACCTGCTCATAAAGTCTTATGAGTTAAATATAAAAACCATTGCCATGGCAACTCAGTGAACCTATACACCCTCAAAACGATGTACGGGCGAGTGACATTTGGGTGTTTTCCTTTTGAGGGGCAGCCATAAAATTTGTGATATGATTTTACTGCCCAATTCTATTATTTCTTGTTGAAGTGTGTCTAAGGGTTAGGTTTTGAGTGTTCTGGTGAGTGTTAATGAGTATCTTCCTTTGCACTGAGTTGTTTCATACAGGGGTATGACAAGTATTTTACCTTAATTCTAGGTCCCTAAATATACATTACTTGTCGTTTAGGTTAGTAGGAGTACAGAGTTAGGTAGGCACTATCAATTATATGGAGGAAAATCCAAAGGGGACACACTTTGAGGCAGTATATAGCTTTAGTGGGGCAAAAATCTGTGAAAACCTGAGAAATCCCATTGAAATGACCTTGTAATTATGTGAAATGTCACACGGACGGACATATTTCCGTTTATATACCATTTAGCCCCATAGAGGTTAAGGGAGTGGTTCAAAATAAGTTTAATGTTATGTGGCTTGTTATATTTGACAATATAAAATCTCCAGGGGACACACTTTGAGGCAGTATATAGCTTTAGTGGGGCAGAAATCTGTGAAAACCTGAGAAATCCCATTGAAAAGACCTTGTAATTGTGCAGTTATGGTAAATTACATATAATTTACTGCCGGGCTGCTTTTGTCAATGTCTAATCGAACATACTTTTGTAACAGGTAACACTGCGGTGGTTGATCGAACATTTTATGTTAATTACTTTTCTGGTCACATGACCATCTGACGCCTCTACTAGCGTCATTCCTGCTATTGCATTCACTGTCGATGCACGGGAATTTTTTCATTACTGGTCTTGTTCAAATTATTACTACCGTTTTCGGTTTTTACCAACATATTTATCACTATCTCTTAACGAGCACAAGATGCCCAGACGGAAGCAGGCTATTTCACCAAAAAAGCGGAGTCAGACCTGGAAAAAGAACCAAGAGAACCTGGCAAACATGTCAGACCAAGATGGCGACCACGATGGCGTCCCTGGGTTGCCGGCGTCCTCCTCGGGCTCCGGACCATTGGCGAGAAGAAATGCGGCAGAAATTCAAGATGTTGCCGGAAGGGTCGACGCGATCGACGGCAGGCTGGAAAGCATTACATCGATGTTATCGCAGCTTGTCCAAAACAAGTCGGCGCAACATGACGCTTCTAACAAGGCGCCAGGGTAGCCCGATCGTCACGCGGGAAACGCCGCAGGCCGCTCGTCCAGCCGTGACCACGAATACCGCTCGGGCTTGTACAACCACCCTCACCACCCTGCCCGCCTACCGACACCTGTGCTCCCAGAAAAGATGTTGGACCTGGATCTGCAAGGGGACGCCGCGGACCGGGTGGCCCAGGCTGTCCGGGCCGCTCTTCAACCGGACATCAAAGGTAATTGCACGATGCCCCACCACTTTATATTTAGGGGCCCTAAGGGAACAAAGACGGGAGTGGATGATCTAACCATCCCGGAATACGCGTATGGTTTCCTTCAATTAGCGAAAATCGCCCCGGACGAGGAGACCCGGGACGCCATGGGGGCCCACCTGGAGGCCATCTTGGATGACGCCAGGGATTTCCCGTGGCCCAATGTCCGGTGTTTCTCCGAGGAAGTGTGCGACAGGGTCGCAAACGGAAGGATCACGTGGTTAAATTCGTATGAAATTGACCGACTGCAGACACGGCTGGCTCACGTGCCAGGCGGCCAAGCGATGACAGCTGCAAAGACAAAGGAGGCAGCCAGACCGGGACAGACCGCCCTGGACTTACCGCATCACGTGGCTAGGGCCCGCCCCGGGCCGCCATGTCAGCCGTACCAGCGAGACGAATGCCCGGAACCTACCCATCACATGCAAGGAGGCGTACGGAAGCTGCACATATGTGTATCATGTCTTCATAACAAGGCGGCAACCTTCCCGCACCCGCAAATCAACTGCCGGTCCGGACAAAAGGCCCCCGCTGCTCCGGGGTTTGGGAAGTAAAGAACCGGACTACAAAAAGGTACAGAACCCGTGTATTTTATAATTCTACCAGGTCGGGCGCGCTTTCACGCGACGCGGACACTGCACATGTATGTTTCACCCGCTGCCCTGATCTGTGTACACGGTTCTGTTCTCCGCGTGCTGGCCAACGCCACGTGCTTTCGCCAAACATAAACAGTGCGAGTCACATGCAGTCTGGTCACATGGTTGGCGATGACCATAACAAAAACAAACTCACACGTGGTCGCACCCCGGCACGCTTTCTACCTCTTACTGACTATGGCAGTGTATCTTTGGGACGTATTGTTGAACCTGAAAATGATCGTGATGTTTCTTGTTCTTTTTCACGTGTTTGTTCTACTGTACCTGATGATTTTGACCATGTTGTTTCTCATGTTCCTGACATTTGTGATCGCGTTGTTCCTCATGTTCTCATGACCGTGGCCGGTCCAGCTGGCCCCTCCACGCCGTGCCGCCCCACACGGGACGCGCCCTCAGACCGACGGCTGGAGGGAATTGTGCCTAGGCTGGACAATGGTATCGGCTCCTTACGGGAGAAACACCCCGACCCTGGAGAGGCGGTCGGTGCACCAATACCCCCGGTCCATGATTTTTCAAATGTTTTCACAACAACAGAATGTTCTGAGAGTGCCTACTACACGCCCGCCTTCGTCCCCAACGGCCTGGAGGACACCGTGGAGGTATTGACTCGTGACACGGACCTTTCACCAGTTGCTACAAGTACTCCACGGAGAACCATTACTCACGTTTCGGTCGAAATGAACGACCAGACGGACTCTCGCGTAACTGGACCGGCTGCTGGAGGCGCCCGGGCCGTCCCAATGAGCCCTAAGAAGTACATGGAATTGGTGCTTAGGGCCTGGCCGCACCCCTCAGCAGTCGCCGCCCGGAACGCCCCAGATCATATGAGTATTTATCGGGAGGTGCGCCGCTCCGGAGTCCCAAATTATTTAGGGGCCCGGATACCGATTCCCTCCAACATGAACTGTGACGCCTGGAGTGATGCTTTGACCGGATATCATGACCGAGGCATAGTTGACCACCTTCGTTTTGGCTGGCCTAGCTCGTATTCAGCCGACAGGCCTCCAGTACCCACTTACAAGAACCACGCATCTGCTATCGCTTTTCCAGCGGCAGTGGATTCGTTCTTAGCGAAAGAAAAACGTTTAGGCGCCATGCTTGGACCGTTCGACTCCCCTCCGTTTTCACCTTGGACTCAGGTGAGCCCTCTGTTGACTCGCCCTAAGCCGGGGGACCCGATGGAGAGACGGGTAATAATGGACCTTAGTTTCCCCAAAGGCGCTAGTGTTAACGACGGGATCGCTAAGAACTATTTTCAAGGCCATGAAAGCCAATATACTCTCCCTACAATCGCGGACCTCGCTACCCTCGTGCTACGCGCCGGACGAGGCGCTCTCATCTGGAAGGCTGATCTCCGGAGAGCATACCGCCAGCTCCGGATTGATCCGCTAGATTATCCCCTACTCGGACTCCAACAACACGGGAAATACTACATGGACATCTGCCCTTCATTTGGCTGTCGTTTTTCCGGGGGAGCTCAGCATGCTGGGTAATGAACCGGAAGTGTGGTGCTCAACTGCTAGCGTATGTAGATGACTTCGTATCCGTTGACTCAGATTTTTCCACCGCTGTCCGAAGCCTTACACGATGTGATAGTTCGCGTAGTCCATAAGCCGGGGGACCAACTCGTTCTCGCGGATGCCCTCTCCCGCGCGAGTTTCGACCAGGATAAGGCTAAACTCGCCCTCAAATTAGTTAAGGATCGAAATTTGTCTCGTCGAGATCCAGCACCGCTATCATATGTGTTGTCTCCAACGTAGTTTTCTGTTCTGTGTTCCAGATAACGCAAATCCCCGCCTCATCTCGTCCCTCCGGAGTTCGTGGACGGCAGCAGCATCCATCGGCACTGCAGAGAACCTACATCGCCAGATGCAGGCATACGTCTCGTTTATGATGGCCCACAGTTTCAACCACCTCGACCCGTCCCCGACTCAACTCGCCCTCTTCATACAGTTTTTAGCAAACAGTTTCAAAAGCCCGGCGTCTGTCCGGAATCATTTCTCCGGGGCGCGGACTTTTTTACGGGCAAGCGAGTCTGCGATTCCATACTAGTTACTCGCGCTATCAAGGGCGCCCAGCGCTTATCTTCGCACCAGACGTCCCCGGCCGCCCCGGTCCCGCTGGACATCTTCAAAGTCGTGTTAATGGCGCTGGATGCCCCCGGCCCGGTCCAGCTGGCGGCCCGGTCCCTTCTCCTCCTCGGCTACATGACGCTGTTACGTCAGTCAAATCTCCTTACGACAGGCCCTGTCGGGGCGTCTCTTCACACGCTACGCCGCAGAGACATCCTGGTCTCGGACTAAGGCCTAAAGATAACGGTCTGCTCGACAACGACATCGGCTGGACCGGCGAGTTTATTTTCAATTCCCATGAACCGCACCAACGGGGTTTTCTGCCCGGTTGAGGCCTGGGAGAAATACGGCGACTCCGTCCCGGCGCTTCCTTCCGCCGCGGCTTTTGTCTCTAAGAGCGGCGCCCCTCTACGACCTGACGCCATACTTCCGGTTGTGCGATCAGCCCTCCGGGCGACAGGATACCCACAATGGCACTCCTTTACCCTCCACGCTCTCAGGAGGATGGGAGCCCAACAAGCAGCGCTTTCGGGCGTCCCCGAGGACAAAATAATGGCCCACGGGGCCTGGACCTCGGTCGGGAGCTTCCGAGCATATGTACCCAAGCCGGTCCCCCCCCAGACTTCTACTGCCCTAGCCTCCTCTTTGGCTCATAATGTATAATCGTTTATCTCTCTTATCGTTTTATCGTTTTACCTGAAATGTGTTTATCTGCTTTTACCATGCAATGTTTTATCAATTCCATGTGCATTAAATACATTTTTCTGCAGCCCGGTCTTTGTTAATTGTGCAGTAATTGTAAATTACATATAATTTACTGCCGGGCTGCTTTTGTCAACGTCTAATCGAACATACTTTTGTAACAGGTAACACTGCGGTGGTTGATCGAACATTTTATGTTAATTACTTTTCTGGTCACATGACCATCTGACGCCTCTACTAGCGTCATTCCTGCTATTGCATTCACTGTCGATGCACGGGAATTTTTTCATTACCCACCCACCCACACCTTTTTTCTACTTTTACCTATCGCCATAGGGCTCATAATGTATAATCGTTTATCTCTCTTATCGTTTTATCGTTTTACCTGAAATGTGTTTATCTGCTTTTACCATGCAATGTTTTATCAATTACATGTGCAATAAATACATTTTTCTGCAGCCCGGTCTTTGTTAATTATGTGAAATGTCACTCGGACGGACATTTTTCCGTTTATATACCATTTAGCCCCATAGGGGTTAGGGGAGTGGTTCAAAATAAGTTTACTGTTATGTGGCTTGTTATATTTGACTAAGAAATAATGCCCCTCCACCATACTGCCCCTTTACCATATTGTCCCTCTACAATACAGCCCCTCACCAATACTGCCCCTCACCAATACTGCCCCTCAACTGTGCCATACTGCCCCTCCACTATACTGCCCCCTTACAATACTGTCCCTCCACCATACTGTCCCTCTATAATACTGCCCCTCAACCATACTTCCCCTCTACTATGATGTCCCTCTGTCATACTGCCCCTCCACCAAACTGCCCCTCTAACATACTGCCCCTGTACCATACTGACCCTCCACTATACTGCCCCCTTACAATACTGTCCCTCCACCATACTGCCCATCTACAATACTGCCCCTCCACCATACTGCCCCTTAACCATATTGTCCCTCTACCATACAGCCCCTCGCCCATACTGCCCCTCACCCATACTGTCCCTCAACTGTGCCATACTGCCCCTCCACTATACTGCCCCCTTACAATACTGTCCCTCCTCCATACTGTCCATCTACAATACTGCTCCTCCACCATACTGCCCCTTTACCATACTGCCCCTCTACCATACAGCCCCTCGCCCATACTGACCCTCACCCATACTGACCCTCAACCATACTGTCCTTCAGCATACTGCCCCTAAATGATACTGTCCCTCACCGATGCTGCCCCTTTAACATACTGCCCCTCTACAATACTGTCCCTCCACCATACTGTCCCTCTATAATACTGTCCCTCTATAATACTGCCCCTCCATCCTACTACACACCCTCTACTATAATGTCCCTCTGTCATACTGCCCCTCCACCAAACTGCCCCTCTAACATACTGCCCCTCTAACATACTGACCCTCCACTATACTGCCCCTTTAAAATACTGTCCCCCAAAATTTCTGCCCATCTACAATACTGCCCCTCCACCATACTGCCCCTTTACCATATTGTCCCTATACCATACAGCCCCTAACCCATACTGCCCCTCACCCATTCTGCCCCTCAACTGTACCATACTGCCCCTCCACTATACTGCCCCTTACAAAATTGTCCCTTCACCATACTGCCCATCTACAATACTGCTCCACCACCATACTGCCCCTTTACCATACTGCCCCTCTACCATACAGCACCTCACCCATACTGACCCTCACCCATACTGACCCTCATCTGTACTGCCCATCACCCATACTGCCCCTCAACCATCATACTGTCCTGCAGCAATACTCCCTCTCAACGTTACTGTCATTACACCGAATTGCTCCTCTACCATACTGCCTCTCAACCATACTACCCTTAATCCATACTGCCCATAAATCATACTGCCCCTCAACCTCACTGCCCTGAACAATACTGACTCAAACCATACTGTACCTTATAGGGACATTATAGTACAGGAGTAGTATGGTGGAGGGGCAGTATTGTAGAGGGACAGTATGGTGGAGGGACAGCATTGTAGAGGGCCAGCATGTTAAAGGGGCAGTATTGGTGAGGGACAGTACCATGGTGGAGGGGCAGTATGGTGGAGGAGCAGTATGGTAAAAGGGCAGTATGGTGGAGGGACAGTATAGAAGAGGGGCAGTATGGTGAAAGGGCAGTATGGTGGAGGGGCAGTATGGTGGAGGGACAGTATAGTAGAGGGGCAGTATGGTGGAGGAGCAGTATGGTGGAGGGGCAGTATGGTAGAGGGGCAGTATGGTGGAGGGGCAGTATAGTAGAGGGGAAGTTATGTTGAGGGGCAGTATGGTGGAGGAGCAGTATGGTAAAGGGGTAGCATTGGTGAGGGGCAGTATCATGGTGGAGGGGCAGTATGGTGGAGGAGCAGTATGGTAAAAGGGCAGTATGGTGGAGGGACAGTATAGTAGAGGGCAGTATGGTGAAAGGGCAGTATGGTGGAGGGGCAGTATGGTGGAGGGACAGTATAGTAGAGGGGTTTTTTTGGTAGAGGAGCAGTATGGTGGAGGGGGAGTATGGTAGAGGGGTAGTATGGTGGAGCGGCAGTATGGTGAAAGGGCAGTATGGTGGAGGGACAGTATAGTAGAGGGGCCGTATGTTGAAAGGGCAGTATGGTGGAGGAGCAGTGTGGTAAAGGGGCAGTATGGTGGAGGGACAGTATTTTAGAGGGACAGTATGGTGGAGGGACAGCATTGTAGAGGGGCAGCATGTTAAAGGGGCAGCATTGGTGAGGGACAGTGTCATGATGGAGGGGCAATATGGTGGAGGTGCAGTATGGTAAAAGGGCAGTATGCTGGAGGGATAGTATAGTAGAGGGGCAGTATGGTGAAAGGGTAGTATGGTGGAGGGGCAGTATGGTGGAGGGACAGTATAGTATAGGGACAGTAGGGTGGAGGGGCAGTATGGTAGAGGGGCAGTATGGTGGAGGGGCAGTATAGTAGAGGGGAAATTATGTTGAGGGGCAGTCTGGTGGAGGAGCAGTATGGTAAAGGGCTAGCATTGGTGAGAGGCAGTATCATGGTGGAGGGGCAGTATGGTGGAGGAGCAGTATGGTAAAAGGGCAGTATGGTGGAGGGACAGTATAGTAGAGGGGCAGTAGGGTGAAAGGGCAGTATGGTGGAGAGGCAGTATGGTGGAGGGACAGTATAGTAAAGGGGCAGTATGGTGGAGGAGCAGTATGGTGGAGGGGCAGTATGGTAGAGGGGTAGTATGGTGGAGGGGCAGTATGGTGAAAGGGCAGTATGCTGGAGGGGCAGTATGGTGGAGGGACAGTATAGTAGAGGGGCAGTATGGTGGAGGGGCAGTATGGTAGAGGGGCTGTATAGTAGAGGGGAAGTTATGTTGAGGGGAAGTATGGTGGAGGAGCAGTATGCTAAAGGGGTAGCATTGGTGACGGGCAGTATCATGGTGGAGGGGCAGTATGGTGGAGGAGCAGTATGGTAAAAGGGCAGTATGATGGAGGGACAGTATAGTAGAGGGGCTATCTGAAAAACATTACTCAGGTGTCACTCGCCCGGACATTCACTCGCCCGGACATGAAGGATATTCCCACCTGCTGTTCTGCAAGTAAATTACCTTTATATTGGGCACTTAGGTATATGTGGAGGGTGAAGAACAAACATAGTTAGGATATAAATATATCAATGGCAGACACAATGGGCATTAATCTAAATTGTGTGTCCGGACGAGAAATTTGGACATTTTTCATGGAAATTACTCATAACACCCTCAGGAAAATGATTACAGAGAAATTTCTTCTTTTTTTTCACTACACATATAGTACAACCTATGTCTAATTTTTAGTGGCAAATTTGAAGCAAAATGCGTTTTGGGTAATAAGGGAGGGGGTGATATGCTGCTGAATTATCACCCGGACATGCCTGTTTACCAAATTTGAATTTTCTCAAAAATGTAGAAAAAATACCTCCACTGAGACAATATTTAGTCCATATTGACCGTGAGACCTCACACTATAGGCGGTAAATAGGAAAACACATATATCTAGTGCCATTTTTCAAGAATTATATCAATTATGTCACTTTTATTCATTTGTTTGTCATTTTCGGGTCATTTTTAGCCTATTTTAGGCCCCTAGAATCTAAAATATGGATATTCGACCATCAAAACCTTATATAACATCAAGAACTCATCGACCTGGATGATATGAGAAAAATAAAATCATAGAAAAGTGGATATCCTAAAAATATCAAAAGCTCCCTTTCTGTGATTTATAACCGAAATACTTTATTTACACGAAAAAAATTATGTCCTGAAATAATTATTTTGTTAAGCAAATGACTTTCTTCATTCACGAAATAAATTTTGTAATTCACAAAATCACTTTTGTCATTCACAAAATAGATTTCGTCATTCACAAAAGTTATTTCATTAACTTCCTTCTCCCTACACAAGGGGTTGACACTGTGCTGGTTTCGGCACGATACTTTAATGATATATTCTGTAATTGCTCAAGTCAATCATATAAGTAGTTGGAGGTGTAGCGTTATGGTGTTTTTTTTAATCTGAAGGTCTGGGGTTCGATCCCTGGACTCGACTATAGTTTTATAGTTTTTCGTTTTTAAAGAGGCCGTTTACACAAAAATAGACTTTGACTCCATGCAGAGAAAAATCTCACAAATTTCATTATGTATGTCACTTACATTGTTCGGAATAAAACCACTCACGATTTTTTTAAACAAGTGACGTGAGTGACGTGGGTGACGTGGGTGACGTGGGTGGCGTGGGTGGCGTGGGTGGCGTGGGTGGCGTGGGTGGCGTGGGTGGCGTGGGTGGCGTGGGTGGCGTGGGTGGCGTGGGTGGCGTGGGTGGCGTGGGTGGCGTGGGTGGCGTGGGTGGCGTGGGTGGCGTGGGTGGCGTGGGTGGCGTGGGTGGCGTGGGTGGCGTGGGTGGCGTGGGTGGCGTGGGTGGCGTGGGTGGCGTGGGTGGCGTGGGTGGCGTGGGTGGCGTGGGTGGCGTGGGTGGCGTGGGTGGCGTGGGTGGCGTGGGTGGCGTGGGTGGCGTGGGTGGCGTGGGTGGCGTGGGTGGCGTGGGTGGCGTGGGTGGCGTGGGTGGCGTGGGTGGCGTGGGTGGCGTGGGTGGCGTGGGTGGCGTGGGTGGCGTGGGTGGCGTGGGTGGCGTGGGTGGCGTGGGTGGCGTGGGTGGCGTGGGTGGCGTGGGTGGCGTGGGTGGCGTGGGTGGCGTGGGTGGCGTGGGTGGCGTGGGTGGCGTGGGTGGCGTGGGTGGCGTGGGTGGCGTGGGTGGCGTGGGTGGCGTGGGTGGCGTGGGTGGCGTGGGTGGCGTGGGTGGCGTGGGTGGCGTGGGTGGCGTGGGTGGCGTGGGTGGCGTGGGTGGCGTGGGTGGCGTGGGTGGCGTGGGTGGCGTGGGTGGCGTGGGTGGCGTGGGTGGCGTGGGTGGCGTTGGACCAACTTAAACCAACATGTCAGGCTGCTACTGGGATTCGTACCCATGCAGACAAACAACCTCTGACTACAAGTCAACTGCCCTAACCACTGGGCCACCAAGTTGAGCTATATGAGAGGCAAGAATGGACATAATTTCTAGTGACTGGCAATGCTGTGGGGATGTTCTGTGTGACAAAATTATTGTATGAATCATTATTCAATGGGTCGTTGTAAGCGGTGTCTTAGTAAGCTGTAGATGACGACACCAAACCCCCTCAATTTCTTTTTTTTGTTTGTTAAAAATGTGGGATAATATGGAATATGATAGTAGAAACTGCACTATAAAATTATGAAATTTTCAGAATATCTGGAATATATAATGATAATGCTGCTCCGCAATTATGGTGAAATTTGATAATAGATAAATATCTCAAATTGATCATTTCATACTTTAAATTAGAACAAATCTGAAATATCATATACTATGTTTTGTATCTACAGATAAATTATCAATCATAAATATGCATTATTTCTGGAATTATAAAAGAAAAATGGTTGATTACGCTGGTTGCAACTAGAGCTATATCGGGGTGTATCGGGACAGTGGTGCATTTTTAACCCTTTCCTTACCGCGCCTAGCGTAGCACGCAGTGCGTTAACGACCGCGCCCCCTGCGGTGAACTATCCCGCTAGTATCGCACGTTGTACAGACGTCTAAATACCGGCCTATTCTGCAAGCCATAGAAAATTACTCAAAGTGCAGAGGGGTGCTTCGCAAATTAGCCAATTTAGATAACTTAGGGAGATAATTAGATAATTTTAATGATACCGAAAAGACGCAGAGACTTCAGGCTTTATTTCTATTCCATTAATTATGAATTCGATCAATATTTGATAATTATATTGATATTCCCAATTGCAGGAAGAATTTGATACTCTTTTTTGCTCCGTTGACAAAAGCCTGTACATAGGCCAAATAAAGCACTGCACCTACAAAGATGTGTATCTATTTTTTCATCACAATGACATTATGTTATTTTTACATTAATAATCATAAAAAGACATGGAGAACACATCTGGGGAGTTGTTTTGTATTTAGAATTAATATATTATGGAGAAATCATGAAAATGTGATATGCCTGATAGGTGGCGCCAACCGCACTCTGTCTTATAGTTGGCCTAAAGCTAAGACTTATGCTTTATATAATCAAGTATCAACATTGCCATAGTAAGCCATTTATCTAAATTCGACACTAATCATAAGTACAATATTGTTTTCTATATATACTGAATTTTAAAAGAAATCTGTCCATTATTTACTGATATAATATAAAATATTTAATGATATAAATCAGCTGCCTCAAGGCAGCATCGGTATTCCCATGTTGCTGCCTTAAGGCAGCATTGGTACTCTCACGGTGCTGCCTTGAGGCAGCATTGGTATTCTCTTGGTGCTGCCTTAAGGCAGCATTGGTAAGGAAAGGGTTAGATAAAAAGGAAAAACGCCAGTGCAGAGAGGTGCAGTACAAAATAGGTAAACAAATTAAAAATCTATGCTGGATTATATTAGGTTTATGTGGAAGGGTTAAGTTGGTCTGTCTGTTTAAGATTCTGAATGAAAATAGAAATAATTCAGAAAGAGGAAAAATGGCAACTTACAATAGAAATTATAGAGTGACTAGTGTAGTGGAACTAAAATTGGTTCATTAAAGAATCTTTATGACTGAGGAAAGAAAAAGAAAGGTTCTGTATGGAGGGGAATTGAACTCTCAGCATGAGGTTTCTTTTGCAGACACTCTACTTCTAGACTACTTAAACTGACTTGTAGAGGGAACGTTTCAGGGATTCCTGAATGCATGGACAAATCTAGTTCCTCACAATACACCAGGTGGCAGGCACTGTAATGAAAATGCTAGTTCTGTTCATATCCACCCAGTGTCAGTGCTGTGCTTAGACTATACCAGTAGAGCCAAGGGATAAGATAAGGGATAAGATAACCATACTCTTGGTCAATTGCAAACAGTGTCAGTGCTGTACTGTGACAAAGTTGTGATAAAGGAATATGACAAGATGACTTCAGCTTGTGCATACTGGCAACAGAACAGAATTCTTGACTGCAGTATGATATCAGTATACACAGCCTGAAACTATCTTGCCTGATTCTAAGAGATTATTCTACGAAGTGACTAGTGCAGTAGAACTTTCATTACTTCCTGAACCAAATTCAATGACTCTGTAAACAAAGACAAGTTCTGGATGGGTTTATGTTGTGCATACTGATAACAGAAGAGAAATACTGCCGACTTACTGTTATAACTATGCATAAACTGAAGCTTTCTTGCCTTCATTATACACCCTAGAATACAAGTATTTTACCCTGAATAGATGTAGAAGGTTGTCAAAATACTAATGTCTCCATTCTAAGACATCACATGTTGACCATGTGTTTATATCTATTTCTGCCCAATCCCTGCAGTATGCTATGATTACTGCACACGTGTGCTGTACACAGTTTATACTGCATGCCCCAGAATGTGAAGTAGAGTAGAACCCCTTGTAAACATACACACTCCAAGGGGGGCCAAAGTGTCTGCCTACATAGGGGAGGGGTAGGCACTTGCATATTTATTAGAAAGAACTGTTCTGAGGAAAGGTGTCAGTTAACGCTGTTCTGCAAACCAGGTTTCCATTAGGCAGTGGTCTACAGTAACTGGTGCATGAGAAAGGGCTTAAATGAATGCTCAAATCCAATTTGATTCATAGTCAATGATAACTCAATGCGATAGGTCTGTCATTCCAGTGGATAAATTTTGTAAGATTCAAAAGCGGAAATATAAGCAATTTAAAAGAAGAAATAGAGATAATTCTAGTGTGGCAGAACTGACATTAGAACTGTTAACGAAATGACCTTTTTCATTCACGAAAAAAGATTTGTAATTCAGAAAATCACTTTCGTCAATCACAAAATAAATTTCGTCATTGCAGAAAACAAATTTTGACATTCACAAAATAGATTTTGACATTCACCAAAGTAATTTCATAAACTTCCTTCTTCCTACACGTGAGTGACGTGAGTGACGTGAGTGAGGTTGGACCAACTTAAACCAACATGTCAGGCTGCTACTGGGATTCGTACCCATGCAGACAAACAACCTCTGACTACAAGTCAACTGCCCTAACCACTGGGCCACCAAGTTGAGCTATATGAGAGGCAAGAATGGACAGAATTCCATTCCTAGTGACTGGCAATGCTGTGGGGATGTTCTGTGTGACAAAATTATTGTATGAATCATTATTCAATGGGTCGTTGTAAGCGGTGTCTTTGTAAGCTGTAGATGACGACACCAAACCCCCTCAATTTCTTTTTTTTGTTGTTAAAAATGTGGGATAATATGGAATATGATAGTAAAAACTGCAGTATAAAATTATGAAATTTTCAGAATATCTGGAATATATAATGATAATGCTGCTCCGCAATAATGGTGAAATTTGATAATAGATAAATATCTCAAATTGATCATTTCATACTTTAAATTGGAACAAATCTTTTCATTAAATAGCATTATGAAATATCATATACTATGTTTTGTATCTACAGATAAATTATCAATCATAAATATGCATTATTTCTGGAATTATAAAAGAAAAATGGTTGATTACGCTGGTTGCAACTAGAGCTATATCGGGGTGTATCGGGACCATGGCGCCATTTTAACCCTTTCCTTACCGTGCCTAGCGTAGCATGCAGTGCGTTAACGACCGTGCCCCCTGCGGTGAACTATCCCGCTAGTACCGCACGTCGCACATTGTACAGACGTCTAAATACCGGCCTATTCTGCAAGCCATAGAAAATTACTCAAAGTGCAGAGGGGTGCTTCGCAAATTAGCCAATTTAGATAACTTAGGAAGATAATCAGATAATTTTAATGATACCGAAAAGACAAAGAGACTTCAGGCTTTATTTCCATTCCATTAATTATGAATTCGATCAATATTTGATAATTATATTGATATTCCCAATTGCAGGAAGAATTTGATACTCTTTTTTGCTCCGTTGACAAAAGCCTGTACATAGGCCAAATATAGCACTGCACCTACAAAGATGTGTATCTATTTTTTAGTCACAATGACATTATGTTATTTTTACATTAATAATTATAAAAAGACATGGAGAACACATCTGGGGAGTTGTTTTGTATTTAGAATTAATATATTATGGAGAAATCATGAAAATGCGATATGCCTGATAGGTGGCGCCAACCGCACTCTGTCTTATAGTTGGCCTAAAGCTAAGACTTATGCTTTATATAATCAAGTATCAACATCGCCATAGTAAGCCATTCATCTGAATTAGACACTAATCATAAGTACAATATTGTTTTCTATATATACTGAATTTCAAAAGAAATCTGTCCATTATTTACTGATATAATATAAAATATTTAATAATATAAATCAGCTGCCTCAAGGCAGCATCGGTATTCCCATGTTGCTGCCTTAAGGCAGCATTGGTACTCTCACAGTGCTGCCTTGAGGCAGCATTGGTATTCTCTTGGTGCTGCCTTAAGGCAGCATTGGTAAGGAAAGGGTTAGATAAAAAGGAAAAACGCCAGTGCAGAGAGGTGCAGTACGAAATAGGTAAACAAATTAAAAATCTATGCTGGATTATATTAGGTTTATGTGAAAGGGCTAAGTTGGTCTGTCTCTTTAAGATTCTGAATGAAGATAGAAATAGTTCAGAAAGAGGAAAAATGGCAACTTACAATAGAAATTATAGAGTGACTAGTGTAGTGGAACTAAAATTGGTTCCTAAAAGAATCTTTATGACTGAGGAAAGAAAAAGAAAGGTTCTGCATGGAGGGGAATTGAACTCTCAGCATGAGGTTTCTTTTGCAGACACTCTACTTCTAGACTACTTAAACTGACTTGTAGAGGGAACGTTTCAGGGATTCCTGAATGCATGGACAAATCTAGTTCCTCACAATACACCAGGTGGCAGGCACTGTAATGAAAATGCTAGTTCTGTTCATATCCACCCAGTGTCAGTGCTGTGCTTAGACTATACCAGTAGAGCCAATGGATAAGATAAGGGATAAGATAACCATACTTTTGGTCATTTCCAAACAGTGTCATTCCAGTGGATAAGTTTTGTAAGATTCAAAAGCGGAAATAAAAGTAATTTAAAAGGAGAAATAGAGATTATTCAACTGACATTATTTGCTCAAAGAATATTTATTACTTTCAAAAAAGAAAAAAGAGCTGGATTGAGGAGATTTGAACTCTCAAGCTTAGGGTTTCCTTACAGACACTCTACCTCTAGACTACAGAAAAGACATGAAGAAGGAATGTTTAAGTCGGTCTGTCTCTATAAGATTCTGAATGAAAATAGAAATAATTCAGAAAGAGAAAAAAATGACAACTTACAATAGCAATTATACGATTAGGGATAAGATAACCATACTTTCGGTCATTTCCGAACAGTCAGTGTTGTACTGTGATAAAGTTGTGATAAAGAAATACGACAAGATGACTTCAGCTTGTGCATACTGATAACCGAACAGAATTCTTGACTGCATTATGATATCAGTATACACAGCCTGAAGCTTATGGGGCGCCCTTCTGCACAAACTCATTTCATCAATATTTTCTTCATACAGCTTACCTTTCGTTCTACGGAATGTGTTTCATCCACGAAAAACACCACAAAACCTATATTTCATACCCAATTTTTTTCACCCAATATATTGTATGAAATGGTCATAAATCACAGAAAGTGTGCATATGGGGGTCTGGGGTGAAATGAGGGGTCTGTGAATAAACCTCAGAATATCTCAAAGTTCTTTCTTGTGGGTAATGTATAGGTGTTGGGTTACCTGCTCATGAAGTCTTATGAGTTAAATAAGTCTTATGAGTTAAATATAAAAACCATTGCCATGGCAACCCAGTGAACCTATACACCCTCAAAACGATGTACGGGCGAGTGACATTTGGGTGTTTTCCTTTTGAGGGGCAGCCATAAAATTTGTGATATGATTTTACTGCCCAATTCTATTATTTCTTGTTGAAGTGTGTCTAAGGGTTAGGTTTTGAGTGTTCTGGTGAGTGTTAATGAGTATCTTCCTTTGCACTGAGTTGTTTCATACAGGGGTATGACAAGTATTTTACCTTAATTCTAGGTCCCTAAATATACATTACTTGTCGTTTAGGTTAGTAGGAGTAAAGAGTTAGGTAGGCACTATCAATTATATGGAGGAAAATCCCAAGGGGACACACTTTGAGGCAGTATATAGCTTTAGTGGGGCAAAAATCTGTGAAAACCTGAGAAATCCCATTGAAATGACCTTGTAATTATGTGAAATGTCACTCGGACGGACATTTTTCCGTTTATATACCATTTAGCCCCATAGAGGTTAAGGGAGTGGTTCAAAATAAGTTTAATGTTATGTGGCTTGTTATATTTGACAATATAAAATCTCCAGGGGACACACTTTGAGGCAGTATATAGCTTTAGTGGGGCAGAAATTTGTGAAAACCTGAGAAATCCCATTGAAAAGACCTTGTAATTATGTGAAATGTCACTCGGACGGACATTTTTCCGTTTATATACCATTTAGCCCCATAGGGGTTAGGGGAGTGGTTCAAAATAAGTTTACTGTTATGTGGCTTGTTATATTTGACTAAGAAATAATGCCCCTCCACCATACTGCCCCTTAACCATATTGTCCCTCTACAATACAGCCCCTCACCCATACTGCCCCTCACCCATACTGCCCCTCAACTGTGCCATACTGCCCCTCCACTATACTGCCCCCTTACAATACTGTCCCTCCACAATACTGTCCCTCTATAATACTGCCCCTCAACCATACTTCCCCTCTACTATGATGTCCCTCTGTCATACTGCCCCTCCACCAAACTGCCCCTCTAACATACTGCCCCTGTATCATACTGACCCTCCACTATACTGCCCCCTTACAATACTCTCCCTCCACCATACTGCCCATCTACAATACTGCCCCTCCACCATACTGCCCCTTAACCATATTGTCCCTCTACCATACAGCCCCTCGCCCATACTGCCGCTCACCCAAACTGTCCCTCAACTGTGCCATACTGCCCCTCCACTATACTGCCCCCTTACAATACTGTCCCTCCCCCATACTGTCCATCTACAATACTGCTCCTCCACCATACTGCCCCTTTACCATACTGCCCCTCTACCATACAGCCCCTCGCCCATACTGACCCTCACCCATACTGACCCTCAACCATACTGTCCTTCAGCATACTGCCCCTAAATGATACTGCCCCTCACCGATGCTGCCCCTTTAACATACTGCCCCTCTACAATACTGTCCCTCCACCATACTGTCCCTCTATAATACTGTCCCTCTATAATACTGCCCCTCCATCCTACTACACACCCTCTACTATAATGTCCCTCTGTCATACTGCCCCTCCACCAAACTGCCCCTCTAACATACTGCCCCTGTACCATACTGACCCTCCACTATACTGCCCCTTTAAAATACTGTCCCCCCAAATTTCTGCCCATCTACAATACTGCCCCTCCACCATACTGCCCCTTTACAATTTTATCCCTATACCATACAGCCCCTCACCCATACTGCCCCTCACCCATTCTGCCCCTCAACTGTACCATACTCCCCCCCACTATACTGTCCCTTAAAAAACTGTCCCTTCACCATACTGGCCATCTACAATACTGCTCCACCACCATACTGCCCCTTTACCATACTGCCCCTCTACCATACAGCACCTCACCCATACTGACCCTCACCCATACTGACCCTCATCTCTACTGCCCATCACCCATACTGCCCCTCAACCATCATACTGTCCGTCAGCAATACTCCCTCTCAACGTTACTGCCATTACATCGAATTGCTCCTCTACCATACTGCCTCTCAACCATACTACCCTTAACCCATACTGCCCATAAATCATACTGCCCCTCAACCTCACTGCCCTGAACAATACTGACTCAAACCATACTGTACCTTATAGGGACATTATAGTACAGGAGTAGTATGGTGGAGGGGCAGTATTGTAGAGGGACAGTATGGTGGAGGGACAGCATTGTAGAGGGCCAGCATGTTAAAGGGGCAGTATTATTGAGGGACAGTATCATGGTGGAGGGGCAGTATGGTGGAGGAGCAGTATGGTAAAAGGGCAGTATGGTGGAGGGACAGTATAGTAGAGGGGCAGTATGGTGAAAGGGCAGTATGGTGGAGGGGCAGTATGGTGGAGGGACAGTATAGTAGAGGGGCAGTATGGTGGAGGAGCAGTATGGTGGAGGGGCAGTATGGTAGAGGGGCAGTATGGTGGAGGGACAGTATAGTAGAGGGCAGTATGGTGAAAGGGCAGTATGGTGGAGGGGCAGTATGGTGGAGGGACAGTATAGTAGAGGGGTTTTTTGGTAGAGGAGCAGTATGGTGGAGGGGGAGTATGGTAGAGGGGTAGTATGGTGGAGCGGCAGTATGGTGAAAGGGCAGTATGGTGGAGGGACAGTATAGTAGAGGGGCCGTATGTTGAAAGGGCAGTATGGTGGAGGAGCAGTGTGGTAAAGGGGCAGTATGGTGGAGGGACAGTATTTTAGAGGGACAGTATGGTGGAGGGACAGCATTGTAGAGGGGCAGCATGTTAAAGGGGCAGCATTGGTGAGGGACAGTGTCATGATGGAGGGGCAATATGGTGGAGGTGCAGTATGGTAAAAGGGCAGTATGCTGGAGGGATAGTATAGTAGAGGGGCAGTATGGTGAAAGGGTAGTATGGTGGAGGGGCAGTATGGTGGAGGGACAGTATAGTATAGGGACAGTATGGTGGAGGGGCAGTATGGTAGAGGGGCAGTATGGTGGAGGGGCAGTATAGTAGAGGGGAAATTATGTTGAGGGGCAGTCTGGTGGAGGAGCAGTATGGTAAAGGGCTAGCATTGGTGAGAGGCAGTATCATGGTGGAGGGGCAGTATGGTGGAGGAGCAGTATGGTAAAAGGGCAGTATGGTGGAGGGACAGTATAGTAGAGGGGCAGTAGGGTGAAAGGGCAGTATGGTGGAGAGGCAGTATGGTGGAGGGACAGTATAGTAAAGGGGCAGTATGGTGGAGGAGCAGTATGGTGGAGGGGCAGTATGGTAGAGGGGTAGTATGGTGGAGGGGCAGTATGGTGAAAGGGCAGTATGCTGGAGGGGCAGTATGGTGGAGGGACAGTATAGTAGAGGGGCAGTATGGTGGAGGGGCAGTATGGTAGAGGGGCTGTATAGTAGAGGGGAAGTTATGTTGAGGGGAAGTATGGTGGAGGAGTAGTATGCTAAAGGGGTAGCATTGGTGAGGGGCAGTATCATGGTGGAGGGGCAGTATGGTGGAGGAGCAGTATGGTAAAAGGGCAGTATGATGGAGGGACAGTATAGTAGAGGGGCTATCTGAAAAACATTACTCAGGTGTCACTCGCCCGGACATTCACTCGCCCGGACATGAAGGATATTCCCACCTGCTGTTCTGCAAGTAAATTATCTTTATATTGGGCACTTAGGTATATGTGGAGGGTGAAGAACAAACATAGTTAGGATATAAATATATCAATGGCAGACACAATGGGCATTAATCTAAATTGTGTTTCCGGACGAGAAATTTGGACATTTTTCATGGAAATTACTCATAACACCCTCAGGAAAATAATTACAGAGAAATTTCTTTTTTTTTTTCACTACACATATAGTACAACCTATGTCTAATTTTTAGTGGCAAATTTGAAGCAAAATGCGTTATGGGTAATAAGGGAGGGGGTGATATGCTGCTGAATTATCGCCCGGACATACCTGTTTACCAAATTTGAATTTTCTCAAAAATGTAGAAAAAATACCTCCACTGAGACAATATTTAGTCCATATTGACCGTGAGACCTCACACTATAGGCGGTAAATAGGCAAACACATATATCTAGTGCCATTTTTCAAGAATTATATCAATTATGTCACTTTTATTCATTTGTTTGTCATTTTCGGGTCATTTTTAGCCTATTTTAGGCCCCTAGAATCTAAAATATGGATATTCGACAATCAAAACCTTATATAACATCAAGAACTCATCGACCTGGATGATATGAGAAAAACAAAATCATAAAAAAGTGGATATCCTAAAAATATCAAAAGCTCCCTTTCTGTGATTTATAACTGAAATACTTTATTTACACGAAAAAAATTATGTCCTGAAATAATTATTTCGTTAAGCAAATGACTTTCTTCATTCACGAAATAAATTTTGTAATTCACAAAATCACTTTTGTCATTCACAAAATAGATTTCGTCATTCACAAAAGTTATTTCGTTAACTTCCTTCTCCCTACACAAGGGGTTGACACTGTGCTGGTTTCGGCACGATACTTTAATGATATATTCTGTAATTGCTCAAGTCAATCAAATAAGTAGTTGGAGGTGTAGCGTTATGGTGCTTTTTTTAATCTGAAGGTCTGGGGTTCGATCCCTGGACTCGACTATAGTTTTATAGTTTTTCCTTTTTAAAGAGGCCGTTTACACAAAAATAGACTTTGACTCCATGCAGAGAAAAATCTCACAAATTTCATAATGTATGTCACTTACATTGTTCGGAATAAAACCACCCACGTTTATTTTAAACGAGTGACGTGAGTGACGTGGGTGACGTGGGTGACGTGGGTGACGTGGGTGACGTGGGTGACGTGGGTGGCGTGGGTGGCGTGGGTGGCGTGGGTGGCGTGGGTGGCGTGGGTGGCGTGGGTGGCGTGGGTGGCGTGGGTGGCGTGGGTGGCGTGGGTGGCGTGGGTGGCGTGGGTGGCGTGGGTGGCGTGGGTGGCGTGGGTGGCGTGGGTGGCGTGGGTGGCGTGGGTGGCGTGGGTGGCGTGGGTGGCGTGGGTGGCGTGGGTGGCGTGGGTGGCGTGGGTGGCGTGGGTGGCGTGGGTGGCGTGGGTGGCGTGGGTGGCGTGGGTGGCGTGGGTGGCGTGGGTGGCGTGGGTGGCGTGGGTGGCGTGGGTGGCGTGGGTGGCGTGGGTGGCGTGGGTGGCGTGGGTGGCGTGGGTGGCGTGGGTGGCGTGGGTGGCGTGGGTGGCGTGGGTGGCGTGGGTGGCGTGGGTGGCGTGGGTGGCGTGGGTGGCGTGGGTGGCGTGGGTGGCGTGGGTGGCGTGGGTGGCGTGGGTGGCGTGGGTGGCGTGGGTGGCGTGGGTGGCGTGGGTGGCGTGGGTGGCGTGGGTGGCGTGGGTGGCGTGGGTGGCGTGGGTGGCGTGGGTGGCGTGGGTGGCGTGGGTGGCGTGGGTGGCGTGGGTGGCGTGGGTGGCGTGGGTGGCGTGGGTGGCGTGGGTGGCGTGGGTGGCGTGGGTGGCGTGGGTGGCGTGGGTGGCGTGGGTGAGATTGGACCAACTTAAACCAACATGTCAGGCTGCTACTGGGATTCGTACCCATGCAGACAAACAACCTCTGACTACAAGTCAACTGCCCTAACCACTGGGCAACCAAGTTGAGCTATATGAGAGGCAAGAATGGACATAATTTCTAGTGATTGGCAATGCTGTGGGGATGTTCCGTGTGACAAAATTATTGTATGAATCATTATTCAATGGGTCGTTGTAAGCGGTGTCTTAGTAAGCTGTAGATGACGACACCAAACCCCCTCAATTTCTTTTTTTTTTGTGTTAAAAATGTGGGATAATATGGAATATGATAGTAGAAACTGCACTATAAAATTATGAAATTTTCAGAATATCTGGAATATATAATGATAATGCTGCTCCGCAATTATGGTGAAATTTGATAATAGATAAATATCTCAAATTGATCATTTCATACTTTAAATTGGAACAAATCTTTTCATTAAATATCATTATGAAATATCATATACTATGTTTTGTATCTACAGATAAATTATCAATCATGAATATGCATTATTTCTGGAATTATAAAAGAAAAATGGTTGATTACGCTGGTTGCAACTAGAGCTATATCGGGGTGTATCGGGACCATGGCGCCTTTTTAACCCTTTCCTTACCGCGCCTAGCGTAGCACGCAGTGCGTTAACGACCGCGCCCCCTGCAGTGAACTATCCCGCTAGTATCGCATGTTGTACAGACGTCTAAATACCGGCCTATTCTGCAAGCCATAGAAAATTACTCAAAGTGCAGAGGGGTGCTTCACAAATTAGCCAATTTAGATAACTTAGGGAGATAATTAGATAATTTTAATGATACCGAAAAGACGCAGAGACTTCAGGCTTTATTTCTATTCCATTAATTATGAATTCGATCAATATTTGATAATTATATTGATATTCCCAATTGCAGGAAGAATTTGATACTCTTTTTTGCTCCGTTGACAAAAGCCTGTACATAGGCCAAATAAAGCACTGCACCTACAAAGATGTGTATCTATTTTTTCATCACAATGACATTATGTTATTTTTACATTAATAATCATAAAAAGACATGGAGAACACATCTGGGGAGTTGTTTTGTATTTAGAATTAATTTATTATGGAGAAATCATGAAAATGTGATATGCCTGATAGGTGGCGCCAACCGCACTCTGTCTTATAGTTGGCCTAAAGCTAAGACTTATGCTTTATATAATCAAGTATCAACATTGCCATAGTAAGCCATTTATCTAAATTCGACTCTAATCATAAGTACAATATTGTTTTCTATATATACTGAATTTTAAAAGAAATCTGTCCATTATTTACTGATATAATATAAAATATTTAATAATATAAATCAGCTGCCTCAAGGCAGCATCGGTATTCCCATGGTGCTGCCTTAAGGCAGCATTGGTACTCTCACGGTGCTGCCTTGAGGCAGCATTGGTATTCTCTTGGTGCTGCCTTAAGGCAGCATTGGTAAGGAAAGGGTTAGATAAAAAGGAAAAACGCCAGTGCAGAGAGGTGCAGTACAAAATAGGTAAACAAATTAAAAATCTATGCTGGATTATATTAGGTTTATGTGGAAGGGTTAAGTTGGTCTGTCTGTTTAAGATTCTGAATGAAAATAGAAATAATTCAGAAAGAGGAAAAATGGCAACTTACAATAGAAATTATAGAGTGACTAGTGTAGTGGAACTAAAATTGGTTCATTAAAGAATCTTTATGACTGAGGAAAGAAAAAGAAAGGTTCTGTATGGAGGGGAATTGAACTCTCAGCATGAGGTTTCTTTTGCAGACACTCTACTTCTAGACTACTTAAACTGACTTGTAGAGGGAACGTTTCAGGGATTCCTGAATGCATGGACAAATCTAGTTCCTCACAATACACCAGGTGGCAGGCACTGTAATGAAAATGCTAGTTCTGTTCATATCCACCCAGTGTCAGTGCTGTGCTTAGACTATACCAGTAGAGCCAAGGGATAAGATAAGGGATAAGATAACCATACTCTTGGTCATTTCCAAACAGTGTCAGTGCTGTACTGTGACAAAGTTGTGATAAAGGAATATGACAAGATGACTTCAGCTTGTGCATACTGGCAACAGAACAGAATTCTTGACTGCAGTATGATATCAGTATACACAGCCTGAAACTATCTTGCCTGATTCTAAGAGATTATTCTACGAAGTGACTAGTGCAGTAGAACTTTCATTACTTCCTGAACCAAATTCAATGACTCTGTAAACAAAGACAAGTTCTGGATGGGTTTATGTTGTGCATACTGATAACAGAAGAGAAATACTGCCGACTTACTGTTATAACTATGCATAAACTGAAGCTTTCTTGCCTTCATTATACACCCTAGAATACAAGTATTTTACCCTGAATAGATGTAGAAGGTTGTCAAAATACTAATGTCTCCATTCTAAGACATCACATGTTGACCATGTGTTGATATCTATTTCTGCCCAATCCCTGCAGTAAGCTATGATTACTGCACACATGTGCTGTACACAGTTTATACTGCATGCCCCAGAATGTGAAGTAGAGTAGAACCCCTTGTAAACATACACACTCCAAGGGGGGCCAAAGTGTCTGCCTACATAGGGGAGGGGTAGGCACTTGCATATTTATTAGAAAGAACTGTTCTGAGGAAAGGTGTCAGTTAACGCTGTTCTGCAAACCAGGTTTCCATTAGGCAGTGGTCTACAGTAACTGGTGCATGAGAAAGGGCTTAAATGAATGCTCAAATCCAATTTGATTCATAGTCAATGATAACTCAATGCGATAGGTCTGTCATTCCAGTGGATAAATTTTGTAAGATTCAAAAGCGGAAATATAAGCAATTTAAAAAAAGAAATAGAGATAATTCTAGTGTGGAAGAACTGACATTAGAACTGTTAACGAAATGACCTTTTTCATTCACGAAAAAAGATTTGTAATTCAGAAAATCACTTTCGTCAATCACGAAATGAATTTCGTCATTGCAGAAAATAAATTTTGACATTCACAAAATAGATTTCGACATTCACCAAAGTAATTTCATAAACTACCTTCTTCCTACACGTGAGTGACGTGAGTGACGTGAGTGAGGTTGGACCAACTTAAACCAACATGTCAGGCTGCTACTGGGATTCGTACCCATGCAGACAAACAACCTCTGACTACAAGTCAACTGCCCTAACCACTGGGCCACCAAGTTGAGCTATATGAGAGGCAAGAATGGACAGAATTCAATTCCTAGTGACTGGCAATGCTGTGGGGATGTTCTGTGTGACAAAATTATTGTATGAATCATTATTCAATGGGTTGTTGTAAGCGGTGTCTTTGTAAGCTGTAGATGACGACACCAAACCCCCTCAATTTCTTTTTTTTGTTGTTAAAAATATGGGATAATATGGAATATGATAGTAAAAACTGCAGTATAAAATTATGAAATTTTCAGAATATCTGGAATATATAATGATAATGCTGCTCCGCAATAATGGTGAAATTTGATAATAGATAAATATCTCAAATTGATCATTTCATACTTTAAATTGGAACAAATCTTTTCATTAAATAGCATTATGAAATATCATATACTATGTTTTGTATCTACAGATAAATTATCAATCATAAATATGCATTATTTCTGGAATTATAAAAGAAAAATGGTTGATTACGCTGGTTGCAACTAGAGCTATATCGGGGTGTATCGGGACCATGGCGCCATTTTAACCCTTTCCTTACCGTGCCTAGCGTAGCATGCAGTGCGTTAACGACCGCGCCCCCTGCGGTGAACTATCCCGCTAGTACCGCACGTCGCACATTGTACAGACGTCTAAATACCGGCCTATTCTGCAAGCCATAGAAAATTACTCAAAGTGCAGAGGGGTGCTTCGCAAATTAGCCAATTTAGATAACTTAGGAAGATAATCAGATAATTTTAATGATACCGAAAAGACAAAGAGACTTCAGGCTTTATTTCCATTCCATTAATTATGAATTCGATCAATATTTGATAATTATATTGATATTCCCAATTGCAGGAAGAATTTGATACTCTTTTTTGCTCCGTTGACAAAAGCCTGTACATAGGCCAAATATAGCACTGCACCTACAAAGATGTGTATCTATTTTTTAGTCACAATGACATTATGTTATTTTTACATTAATAATTATAAAAAGACATGGAGAACACATCTGGGGAGTTGTTTTGTATTTAGAATTAATATATTATGGAGAAATCATGAAAATGCGATATGCCTGATAGGTGGCGCCAACCGCACTCTGTCTTATAGTTGGCCTAAAGCTAAGACTTATGCTTTATATAATCAAGTATCAACATCGCCATAGTAAGCCATTCATCTGAATTAGACACTAATCATAAGTACAATATTGTTTTCTATATATACTGAATTTCAAAAGAAATCTGTCCATTATTTACTGATATAATATAAAATATTTAATAATATAAATCAGCTGCCTCAAGGCAGCATCGGTATTCCCATGTTGCTGCCTTAAGGCAGCATTGGTACTCTCACGGTGCTGCCTTGAGGCAGCATTGGTATTCTCTTGGTGCTGCCTTAAGGCAGCATTGGTAAGGAAAGGGTTAGATAAAAAGGAAAAACGCCAGTGCAGAGAGGTGCAGTACGAAATAGGTAAACAAATTAAAAATCTATGCTGGATTATATTAGGTTTATGTGAAAGGGCTAAGTTGGTCTGTCTCTTTAAGATTCTGAATGAAGATAGAAATAGTTCAGAAAGAGGAAAAATGGCAACTTACAATAGAAATTATAGAGTGACTAGTGTAGTGGAACTAAAATTGGTTCCTAAAAGAATCTTTATGACTGAGGAAAGAAAAAGAAAGGTTCTGCATGGAGGGGAATTGAACTCTCAGCATGAGGTTTCTTTTGCAGACACTCTACTTCTAGACTACTTAAACTGACTTGTAGAGGGAACGTTTCAGGGATTCCTGAATGCATGGACAAATCTAGTTCCTCACAATACACCAGGTGGCAGGCACTGTAATGAAAATGCTAGTTCTGTTCATATCCACCCAGTGTCAGTGCTGTGCTTAGACTATACCAGTAGAGCCAAGGGATAAGATAAGGGATAAGATAACCATACTTTTGGTCATTTCCAAACAGTGTCAGTGCTGTACTGTGATAAAGTTGTGATAAAGGAATATGACAAGATGACTTCAGCTTGTGCATACTGGCAACAGAACAGAATTCTTGACTGCAGTATGATATCAGTATACACAGCCTGAAACTATCTTGCCTGATTCTAAGAGATTATTCTACGAAGTGACTAGTGCAGTAGAACTTTCATTACTTCCTGAACCAAATTCAATGACTCTGTAAACAAAGACAAGTTCTGGATGGGTTTATGTTGTGCATACTGATAACAGAAGAGAAATACTGCCGACTTACTGTTATAACTATGCATAAACTGAAGCTTTCTTGCCTTCATTATACACCCTAGAATACAAGTATTTTACCCTGAATAGATGTAGAAGGTTGTCAAAATACTAATGTCTCCATTCTAAGACATCACATGTTGACCATGTGTTGATATCTATTTCTGACCAATCCCTGCAGTAAGCTATGATTACTGCACACGTGTGCTGTACACAGTTTATACTGCATGCCCCAGAATGTGAAGTAGAGTAGAACCCCTTGTAAACATACACACTCCAAGGGGGGCCAAAGTGTCTGCCTACATAGGGGAGGGGGAGGCACTTGCATATTTATTAGAAAGAACTGTTCTGAGGAAAGGTGTCAGTTAACCCTTTCACTGTCACATGATGCCTCCAGGCATTCCCGGGTGAACTGCCGCATGATGCCTGGAGGCATTCCCATGGCTACCGCCGCATGATGCCTCCAGGTATTCCCATTTGAACCGCCACATGATGCCTTGAGGCATCATAAACTCTGATTCTTTATAATTCACTTTTTCAGTCGATTTAAGCACAAAAGGGTTAGACATTTTCCATATTAAATAAAACAGTTTGAAAACAATGTATCTGTGTTTTGAGTCTATATAGTGCCATGGAGATGTTGATTTGCGAGTAGAACTTGGAGAAAACTAAAATAATTCACAGATCGAGTCAGGCATATGGACGGGTTGGGCCGGCATTTCAGGGGTGCATCTGGTAGAAGCCTGCAGCGGTAGTATAAAGGAAAAGTGTAGGGGGTGCGGCGGTACAATTCCCGATACATTTTGGCGTGCGGCGGTTAAAGGGTTAACGCTGTTCTGCTACCCAGGTTGCCATTAGGCGGTGGTCTACTGTAACTGGTGCATGAGAAGGGCTTAAATGAATGCTCAAATCCAATTTGATTCATAGTCAATGATAACTCAATGAGATAGGTCTGTCATTCCAGTGGATAAGTTTTGTAAGATTCAAAAGCGGAAATAAAAGTAATTTAAAAGGAGAAATAGAGATTATTCTAGTGTGGAAGAACTGACATTATTTGTTCAAAGAATATTTATTACTTTCAAAAAAGAAAAAAGAGCTGGATTGAGGAGATTTGAACTCTCAAGCTTAGGGTTTCCTTGCAGACACTCTACCTCTAGACTACAGAAAAGATATGAAGAAGGAATGTTTAAGTCGGTCTGTCTCTGTAAGATTCTGAATGAAAATAGAAATAATTCAGAAAGAGAAAAAATGACAACTTACAATAGCAATTATACGATTAGGGATAAGATAACCATACTTTCGGTCATTTCCGAACAGTCAGTGCTGTACTGTGATAAAGTTGTGATAAAGGAATACGACAAGATGACTTCAGCTTGTGCATACTGATAACCGAACAGAATTCTTGACTGCATTATGATATCAGTATACACAGCCTGAAACTTATGGGGCGCCCTTCTGCACAAACTCATTTCATCAATATTTTCTTCATACAGCTTACCTTTCGTTCTACGGAATGTGTTTCATCCATGAAAAACACCACAAAACCTATATTTCATACCCAATTTTTTTCACCCAATATTGTATGAAATGAGGGGTCTGTGAATAAACCTCGGAATATCTCAAAGTTCTTTCTTGTGGGTAATGTATAGGTGTTGGGTTACCTGCTCATAAAGTCTTATGAGTTAAATATAAAAACCATTGCCATGGCAACTCAGTGAACCTATACACCCTCAAAACGATGTACGGGCGAGTGACATTTGGGTGTTTTCCTTTTGAGGGGCAGCCATAAAATTTGTGATATGATTTTACTGCCCAATTCTATTATTTCTTGTTGAAGTGTGTCTAAGGGTTAGGTTTTGAGTGTTCTGGTGAGTGTTAATGAGTATCTTCCTTTGCACTGAGTTGTTTCATACAGGGGTATGACAAGTATTTTACCTTAATTCTAGGTCCCTAAATATACATTACTTGTCGTTTAGGTTAGTAGGAGTACAGAGTTAGGTAGGCACTATCAATTATATGGAGGAAAATCCCAAGGGGACACACTTTGAGGCAGTATATAGCTTTAGTGGGGCAAAAATCTGTGAAAACCTGAGAAATCCCATTGAAATGACCTTGTAATTATGTGAAATGTCACTCGGACGGACATTTTTCCGTTTATATACCATTTAGCCCCATAGAGGTTAAGGGAGTGGTTCAAAATAAGTTTAATGTTATGTGGCTTGTTATATTTGACAATATAAAATCTCCAGGGGACACACTTTGAGGCAGTATATAGCTTTAGTGGGGCAGAAATCTGTGAAAACCTGAGAAATCCCATTGAAAAGACCTTGTAATTATGTGAAATGTCACTCGGACGGACATTTTTCCGTTTATATACCATTTAGCCCCATAGGGGTTAGGGGAGTGGTTCAAAATAAGTTTACTGTTATGTGGCTTGTTATATTTGACTAAGAAATACTGCCCCTCCACCATACTGCCCCTTTACAATATTGTCCCTCTCGATACAGCCCCTCACCCATACTGCCCCTCACCCATACTGCCCCTCAACTGTGCCATACTGCCCCTCCACTATACTGCCCACTTACAATACTGTCCCTCTATAATACTGTCCCTCTATAATACTGCCCCTCCATCCTACTACACACCCTCTACTATAATGTCCCTCTGTCATACTGCCCCTCCACCAAACTGCCCCTCTAACATACTGCCCCTGTACCATACTGACCCTCCACTATACTGCCCCTTTAAAATACTGTCCCTCCAAATTTCTGCCCATCTACAATACTGCCCCTCCACCATACTGCCCCTTTACCATATTGTCCCTATACCATACAGCCCCTCACCCATACTGCCCCTCACCCATACTGCCCCTCAACTGTACCATACTGTCCCTCCACTATACTGCCCCTTACAAAACTGTCCCTTCACCATACTGCCCATCTACAATACTGCTCCTCCACCATACTGCCCCTTTACCATACTGCTCCTTTACCATACAGCCCCTCACCCATACTGATCCTCACCAATACTGACCCTCATCTGTACTGCCCATCACCCATACTACCCCTCAACCATCATACTGTCCTGCAGCAATACTCTCTCTCAACGTTACTGCCATTACACCGAATTGCTCCTCTACCATACTGCCTCTCAACCATACTACCCTTAATCCATACTGCCCATAAATCATACTGCCCCTCAACCTCACTGCCCTGAACTATACTGACTCAAACCATACTGTACCTTATAGGGACATTATAGTACAGGGGTAGTATGGTGGAGGGGCAGTATTGTAGAGGGACAGTATGGTGGAGGGACAGCATTGTAGAGGGGCAGCATGTTAAAGGGACAGTATTGGTGAGGGACAGTATCATGGTGGAGGGGCAGTATGGTGGAGGAGCAGTATGGTAAAAGGGCAGTATGGTGGAGGGACAGTATAGTAGAGGGGCAGTATGGTGAAAGGGCAGTATGGTGGAGGGGCAGTATGGTGGAGGGACAGTATAGTAGAGGGGCAGTATGGTGGAGGAGCAGTATGGTGGAGGGGCAGTATGGTAGAGGGGCAGTATGTTGGAGGGTCAGTATGGTGAAAGGGCCATATTGTGGAGGGGCAGTATGGTGGAGGGACAGTATAGTAGAGGGGCAGTATGGTGGAGGAGCAGTATGGTGGAGGGGTAGTATACGGAAACTGGCTTACTGTCTTCGTACGTCAAAAATACGCGGTGAAACTGTTGATCACATACATCCCGATGCCGTAGGCAGAGGGATGTATGTGATCAACAGTTTTACCAAGTATTTTGACGTACGAAGACAGTCAGCCTGTTTTCGTATTATTATATACCTAAAAATGGCGAAATTTTACCTGGTCACGTGATCACATACCCCGTACGTCACAGTGTGGCGTACGGGTATAAATACGCCATGGGTAGGAACGGGCAGTATGTGTAGGATATACTACCACAGGTATATAATAATATGGTAGAGGGGCAGTATAGTAGAGGGAAAGTTATGTTGAGGGGAAGTATGGTGGAGGAGCAGTATGGTAAAGGGGTAGCATTGGTGAGGGGCAGTATCATGGTGGAGGGGCAGTATGGTGGAGGAGCAGTATGGAAAAAGGGCAGTATAATGGAGGGACAGTATAGTAGAGGGGCTATCTGAAAAACATTACTCAGGTGTCACTCGCCCGGACATTCACTCGCCCGGACATGAAGGATATTCCCACCTGCTGTTCTGCAGGATAGCCGAGAAGTAAATTACCTTTATATTGGGCACTTAGGTATATGTGGAGGGTGAAGAACAAAGATAGTTAGGATAGTTAAATTTTTTTTTTTTAAAGCTTTTATTTATCCTTGAGCTCAGGTTCCACCTACTCCAGCAAAAAGATTCTGTGGTCTCGTATTACCCAACTAGTGGGTTTACATAAACGAGCATGGTTGTAATACAATTCCCAAGAAAACATAAAGTACATAGTGTGGTTAGATTTAGTAATTTGTACAAGTTACATATAGAGTAAAAGAGGTATTCCAAATGAATTACTTTAGTTTACGCTACGTCGTGGGATTTTGCAGATGTTTGGCCCACTTAAGCAATTCAGTTCATAGAAAAGTAATAAATATAGCAAGTTATAATAATAAACATGGCAAGGTTGGTAAAGGTGGTATGCGACTTATAAATTCCGCACTTGGTAGTAGTCAAGTCAGTTTATTAGGGGTTTGTATACAACGCAAGTTGGCTTAAAAGTTTAGCCTTGGTATACGCCTTAAAACTATCATACAACTGCAAATTCCTTACTTCAGGGCCTAGCACGTTCCATAACTTACTGGTTTTATACTCTACCGATGCCTTATAGGCATTCGACTCTATCTTATTTACACTTTTCAGGACTGGGCCCTCAAATAGTCTAGTGTTCAATTTTCTTTGGTCTAAATATTGTTCCTTATGAGCTCGTATGTAGGCTAGGTTTAATAAATGAGCCTCTCGTCTTTCATGTAATTTGTTGATCTTACAAGTTCTATGTAGATAATTTGTCCTAGTGCGTGCTACACTCTGCGTGCAGATGCGCAGACCTCTGTTTTGACATTTCTGCAGTTTGCTTAAAAGCACATTGTCGGTAGCATGGAGTATGGAGTCAACATATTCCAGGTATGGTAATACCATGGTTTTGTAGATTGTGGTTGCCTGATTAACATTAAGAAATTTCCTAATATAAGATAATATCCTTAGCTTGTTTGCAACAATGCCCATAGTTTTCTTTAAATGACTTTTAAAATTTAGTTGACTATCCAAGGTTAAGCTTGACTTCCCCTTTATCGTTCAACCATGACCTATCATTTCTGTATATTGTATAGTTAGGGATGGCAAACAGGTTTGAGGGGAGATTGGCAGTCAACCAGGTCTCCGAGAAGGTCACTATATCTGCTTGGAGTTGAATAACTGCTTGTTTTACTAAGTCAGCTTTATTTTTGAGACTGTAAATTTTGATGTATAATGTGCAGGCCTTTACCTAACTTGTTCGGATTATCCATTTAGGAAATTAGAATTATTTATCATGGGGCTACAGCATCTGCCCAGGGTCCCAGACATCAAAACAAGGGTACCCATAGCTCTCTATAAGAATTTTCAGTGAATCAGATTGGTATGAGTGTTGGGATAATCGTTCCATTTGTGGGATACTTACCATTGGGCAGTAAGCTGAATAAAGGATCATACAATTTATAGAGGGAGGTATAAATATATTGGTTTACTTACAGTTGTTGTATACATGTGTAAGTGGCTGTCAATAGTTGTTCCTTGTGTTGTGTAAGTAGCGTTCTGGTGATGAGAGTGGGGGGGGTGCGTGGACTTCAGATTTGCTAGATAATTTGAGAAAAAGACATAAGTTTAGCGACACGTATACGGTTTTAACATGTATAAGATTATGTTTATAATCAAAAGTTTGAAAATATGTATTTCTGGCTAAGTCCACCAGAATTTGCAGGGTGTGAGTCCACAGTCCCATGTTCTTGAGATTACATAGAATAAACAAATTGTTAAGTACATAGGAATGCTAAAGCATAAGAAAAGTTTGGACAAGTTACTGGGTCGACAAATATAATTTAATACGATACCAACATTAGGTTGGGAGATGTGCATCCACAGTCTCCTATCGGCAATGAATTGATATATAAATATCACAGCATTTCCAAAAAGGCTAGTGGAGAATGTGAGACCACAGTTCCCCACTGTCCTAGTAAATAAAATATTCCATTTTGGGGTATAACAGGCATCAAATTTACTGGTAAGTTAATTGATAGGTATCACAGCAATTAAATAAAACATAATATCCATAATACATGTAACTAGTCTACTACCCCGATACCCATATTTTCAGAGACGTGGCGAGGTTATGTCTCTAACTTTTCTTTTTTTTTTTTTTTTTTTTTTGGGACGACTCTAGAGTTGTGGCTAGGTTACGACTCTATACAGGAATTCGTAGCGAGGTTACAACTCCATACGAAACATGATGTTGTATCTTGACTAGGTGCTCCCTGTTGGAGCTAAAACAATGATAGTGAGATGTGGCGAGGTTATGTCTCGATTGATGTAGTGTATGTAATTTTGCAAGCACTCTCAGTTCAGTCTATGTTATGTATCCTACCCTGATTAAATGTGTTATTTACCTGTATTTTTTGTATCTCTCTAATCTAGTTAGACGATGTACACATCCATCGAAGGGGTAAGTTGAAATTTTCTATTCTTGTTTTGAACGATTCAAGCAGTTGATGGGGAAGGGCTAGGGGTGCGTGGTCGGAAACACCTGGTTGTGTTCATACATCTTCCTTTGGAAGACAAGGATAAAGACAAGTAAACAGAGTCCTAACTACTATTTATAGATGTGGAAGAGTATAGGTTATGATTGCCACCAGATCCTGTATGATCTAGTAGAATACCTCGTGAAATTCAATAGCTAATTTGCAGACAGATCTAGGTAAAGGCTTCCACATCCTCCACCAAAACTTGCAAAGTCTTAAAAATAAATCTGATTTGGTATCCTTGTCAATCAAATATTCCAATTTTCATATTGCCTCATTCTCCGAAACATGGTTGACAACAAGCTAAGACAGTAACTTATATAACATTGACAACTACCATCTTATACGAAATGACAGAAAATGGTTGAATGAAAAAGGGGAGGTGAAAACTGGGGGAGAGTTATGCATCTATATAAGGGATAATCTTGAGTATGAACATATAAAAGATCTGGATCAAAGCACCAAAGACCTGGAGGTGATGTGGCTTAAGGTCAATCTCCCGAACCAGAAAATTCAAGTGATAGGCAACGTATATCGACCAAATGAAGGGAATCACATGGAAGCGATAGACTTGTTAAACAGCAGCGTGACAAATATCAGAACGAGATTTAAATGTGAAATCACAGTGTTGGGTGACTTTAATTGGAAATTTAATAAAAAAGGATAGCCAGGACTACAACAGTATTTCATTTCTAGAAACGGTTACAGGGTTAAAACAGGTTATAAACACTAACACAAGATACAATAATATCATCGACCTAGCTTTTTCTGAATGGGAGTATCTGAAAGATAGCGGAGTATTAAGCATGAATCAGAGCGACCATAGTGCAATATTTATTTCAAAAAAGAAGGCCAAAAGTTATACAGAAACCAAAAAATTTCAGGCACGATCGTATCGGAAATACGACAAAACAACACTTCAAGAACAACTAAACACACACGACTGGGAAAATTATTTTGAACTAAGAGATCCCACTAGTGCCTGGCAAACCCTGTACAATACGACTACCTATTACTTAGACAAATCCTGTCCCATTAAGAACCAACAGATAAAATTTAAAGAAGAACCATGGCTTAATAACACCATCATTGAAGCTATAGGAGAAAAGGATAGGGCATGGAAACGAGCCAGACAAAGCAACCTGAAAGAGGATTGGGATTATGCTAAAAGAAAAAGAAACCTTACCAAAAAACTTATACAGGATGCTAAGCGAAATTACATCAAAGAAAAAAGTGACCAGGCGCCTAACAAGTTTTGGGAGCTTATGAATGACCTGATACCCAATAAAGGCAAAGATTCAAAAATTAGACTAAAAGACTCGGACACTGACTCATCAGTCCCTGATGATGCAGTACCAGACTACATTAATGAATATTTTGCCACCATAGGCGGCAAACTAGCTAGGAAGTTTAGTAACCCATGGTATGATGACTGTAGCCCAACGAGAGCTATCATGAATGACTTTTTAATCACACATGATACTGTAGCTGATGCGGTCAAAAATATAGATGTGAAAAAATCATCGGCAGTAGCACATATTTCGTCTACGGTCCTAAGAGACAGTTTTGAGGTCCTTACTGCACACCTTGTTTATATGTTTAACCTATCTATCCAAACAGAATGCTTCCCAGATGAATGGAAAGTTGCGAGTGTAATACCCCTAAAAAAAACAAATTTTAAATCAGAAGTAAGTAGCCTCAGACCAGTTTCACTTCTCCCGCTTCCAGGGAAAATCCTGGAAATGATTGTGTGTAGTAAGTTAAAGAATTTTTTAGAAGACTTTGAATTGCTTAGTAAGTACCAGGGGGGTTTCAGGGCTGGACGTTCAACGGTCCAGACTGTAGCTGAGATAACAGACCGCTTCATCCATGCCATTAATGAGAATGAAATAACCATAGCAGCGTTCTTAGACATGTCAAAGGCTTTTGACACAGTCGACCACGAAATACTAATTTATAAGCTCAAGAAAATAGGAATAAACAACCAATTAATCGGGTGGATTTCCAGTTACCTCACGAACAGAAAGCAAAAAACCATTGTAAACAATAGCAAATCCAAAAGTTAAAAACATATCGCATGGGGTACCGCAAGGGTCGATTCTCGGCCCTGTATTCTTTCTTATATATATTAATGACATCGTAAATGCTAGTAACTTATCTGAAATACGTCTTTATGCGGATGATATTGTGATCTTTAACTCGGCCAAAAACGGCGAGATAGCAGGAGCTAACCTGCAGCGTGATTTAAATTTGATAAGTGATTGGTGTGATAACAACCGTCTTACTGTAAATGCAGCTAAATCAAAAATCATGGGTTTTGGTTCCAAACATCGTATATCTATAGCTAATAGGGCATTCCCTAAATTGAGAATGAACAAAAACATCCTTGCCCAAGTAGACACTTTTAGTTATCTGGGTGTAATGCTCGACAGCAAACTCAGCTATAGAGCACATATAAATAATAGCATAAGAAAAATGTCACACAAGCTTTACATGCTGTCTCACTTGAGGAAATATATATCCGAAAAACAATCCGTGCAGATCTATAAAGCAAAGGTACTCCCTTTTGCCGAGTATGCAGATGTTTTGTTTCACGAGACAAATGCGGACCTGACCCAAAAGCTCCAACGTTTACAAAATAAAGGACTTAGAATTTGTACAGTAACTAGAAGAGACCATCACGTGAGAGATCTCCATAAGAGATGTAAAGTTAATTATCTAGAAGAACGTAGGAAGACCCACCTGCTTTCGTTAGCATTCAAAAGGGCGAAAATACCCGACCACAGAGAGGAAAATGTAAACAGAACGAGACTGTTCAATGCTCCTGTTCTTTCAATTTGTAGAAATATAAATAAGGCTAAGTATTTGAGTTCGGCTGAGTTCAAAGTAGGCTCTGCATGGAATGCACTTCCAGCCGCTATTCGAAACATAGATGATCAGTCCATATTTCAGAGCTGGCAAAGGAGAGAGCTTAAAAATAAGAGACTCCTGTATGAGTAGGTACTTAAGATTGGTAGAGTAAGAGCATCACTTGGTTTTGCAAAGGTATGAGTTAGCCGTAAGATTACCTAGGTTGGATCGTATTGTTCTATGAAGCTGTTATGTTGAAAATGGATAATGAAGAATGATATACTAGACCAGCGGGAGCTTGGTATGGTAACAAAAACTGTATTTTGGTTATAAGTTTATAGGCTAAGAAATCTGTATATATATGTATGTATATGTGAAGACTAGACGTATGGACAGTGCCACCATGTAAGCCCATAATCTGGGCATCGGTGAAATCATGAATATCGCGACTGGAGACGGTGGAAGATAGGGATGCTTTATCCCTAACCGACAACTCCAGTATAAATAAAAATCTTTAAAAAAAAAAAAAATAATAATAAGAATCAAGTCGAAAAATGTGAGACCACAGTTTTCCCGCTAGCCTCGTAAATATGTTATTTCTGCTTTGAGGTATATCTTAAGTCAGCTCATTGTGAAGACAGCCGGTCCTGTTATATGTAATGGGGTGTGATCACCACAGCTCCCATTAGTGATATAGTTCGTAATTGCAAAGCTCAGTTACACGTGGCATGGATATTTGGCAGGAATGTGTTGACGATATTTCGGGCGAACTTATCCTTTGTTTCAGGGGTAAAGTGAATTCTGTCATGGGTGGTTCCAGTGTATCGATTTCAGATAGTCTTTTTAGTCGGTTTGTGGATATGTTGCATCATGAACGGGGTTACAGTTCCAGCAAAGTCGTTGATGGCCCTTTGGACTTGTTTATTTCACAGACAGCAAGATCGAGTTGTGTTTGTTCATCTTTGAACGGTTCACCCCGGGTGTTGTAAATCTCAAAAGACATGCCCAGAAACTCACAGAGGACGACCAATTTGCAGTGACAGGCAAGTGACAGTTTCGCCTGGCTCAATTCACTAACTATGTGATTTGTGAGATCAGGTTCAGCGTCAAATTTAGGCACTATGTTGTGTGACATCAATTTTGTTGAGCAATTGTTAATGCCTGCCATGACATAGATCAAATCAAGGGGAGGAAATTTAGAGAGTTCAGGCAACGTGCGGTATACACATTCACTGACCGTCGCACCGCGGTGACTCGACACAAAGACCTGATGTTATGAATGCGTTGTTTTGACAGTTCAAATACCATGCGAGATTTAAAGCCCAGGCCTCTAGAATCCGACATGATTAGCACATTGAACATGTTTGGATAAGGCGGTTAGACTACTCACAGTTGGCTCTTGATTTGGCAATTATTTTACCCATGACATTCTCATGCGTTGTCTTCGGAAAGTTTTCTGCCGATATGTTGTTGAGCTCATGCAGTGTGAAACCGCAACCGAATACCGGGTCCCGAGTTGCTTCATAGAACGAGATCGCTTCCGTGTCTTTCAGCTTACTGGCGATTAGCGGGTTTTGTTCAAACTTCAGTTGGACTATGTCTTGTAGGATTTGGTGTTCCTTTTGTTTCCAGGTTTGATTTCGTTTGATTTTGCGTGTGATCGCTTTTAGTAGGTACGGGTTGTCTGTTTTGTTTATGGCGTGCTGTGCTTCAAGGTCGCCGTTGTGCTTGGCCAATCGCGTCACGTATACGTGCTCCGCAGAAGGGCCCCTTATGCCATTGACATCGTCAACCACGTTGCATTTATACATATTGGACAAGGGACTCAAGTGGCCCTGGAATAAGATTCCGGCATTCGTTCTGACAGTCGCTGCATTTTCTGGGGTGATCTTGTACGGGAGGTCATCAAAGTTATCGTGGGTATAAATCTTGTCATCGATTACAACGCCACTGCCTTTTGGCTTTGCAGTCTTAGCTCCACAACGCAACGCTGCTGAGACGATTAGTTGCTGTTCACGACGTATCATGAGTTCATTATCAGTCAGGTCTGAAGCAAAAGTAACCTTATCAAGATTCGTACTCTTTAGGTTGTCCCGGAGGCCAAAGATCTCTGACTTTTGTTGGCGTGTCATGAGTTTTATTTTTAGCGGGTGTTGCCATGTGCGTTTGTTTACGTTTTCATCGTTTGTTTTTCCTAGGCGGAAGGCCCCATCAGTACATGAAAATGGAAAGCTAGTTCCAAGTTTATCAAACAAGTCTTTGACAACTATGTAGATCTTTTCATTAGGTGTTTCGGGTATCCCACAGACAATGAAATTTAGTTGTCTGGTTTGTGCAGATCGAGTTTCGGCAATTTTATTGATCGATTCGATGTCCGTTTCAACATCCGCCATCCGTACTGACAGGTCGCCGACCTACGCTTTGGTGTTGTCCAGATCATTTACTATACCACCAATTTTTGTCGAGAGATTGTTGATCGCCGCTTCTTGCTTTTTAGCTGTGCTACTTATCTCATCAATCTTAGTGTTCAATTCAGCTCGCATTTCTTTAAGATCGCTTTTCAGCGAGTTGACAGTGTTGATCACCTCTTGCATGGCTGCAGCGTTAGCTTTACTCTGTCGACGGGTTGTTGCCATGTACTTTGTTTACGTTTTCACTCGCTTGGATACAGTACGAATTATCGCTCACACCACAAGATTGAGATATAAAAACCAGTAATGTGGTGTAATCCTACTAATTCCTTGTCCTAGAAGTAGTACTTGTAATTCAGTGGTATCTCATAGTCCTATATGCTTAACGACAGGTCATAGATCCATGTATAAACCAAGTTAGGAAGTATCACGATCGGAACTGATCTCCAACGCGTCACGCTCAACCCGCCATACTATACTATATGACATTTGGACATTTTTCATGGAAATTACTCATAACACCCTCAGGAAAATGATTACAGAGAAATTCCTTTTTTTTTCACTACACATATAGTACAACCTATGTCTAATTTTTAGTGGCAAATTTGAAGCAAAATGCGTTATGGGTAATAAGGGAGGGGGTGATATGCTGCTGAATTATCGCCCGGACATACCTGTTTACCAAATTTGAATTTCCTCAAAAATGTAGAAAAAATACCTCCACTGAGACAATATTTAGTCCATATTGACCGTGAGACCTCACACTATAGGCGGTAAATAGGAAAACACATATATCTAGTGCCATTTTTCAAGAATTATATCAATTATGTCACTTTTATTCATTTGTTTGTCATTTTCGGGTCATTTTTAGCCTATTTTAGGCCCCTAGAATCTAAAATATGGATATTCGACCATCAAAACCTTATATAACATCAAGAACTCATCGACCTGGATGATATGAGAAAAACAAAATCATAAAAAAGTGGATATCCTAAAAATGTCAAAAGCTCCCTTTCTGTGATTTATAACCGAAATACTTTATTTACACGAAAAAAATTATGTCCTGAAATAACTATTTCGTTAAGCAAATGACTTTCTTCATTCAAGAAATAAATTTTGTAATTCACAAAATCACTTTTGTCATTCACAAAATAGATTTTGTCATTCACAAAAGTTATTTCGTTAACTTCCTTCTCCCTACACAAGGGGTTGACACTGTGCTGGTTTCGGCACGATACTTGAATGATATATTCTGTAATTGCTCAAGTCAATCATATAAGTAGTTGGAGGTGTAGCGTTATGGTGCTTTTTTAAATCTGAAGGTCTGGGGTTCGATCCCTAGACTCGACTATAATTTTATAGTTTTTCCTTTTTAAAGAGGCCGTTTACAAAAAAATAGACTTTGACTCCTTGCCATGAAAAATCTCACAAATTTGGTGGCGTGGGTGACGTGGGTGACGTGGGTGACGTGGGTGGCGTGGGTGGCGTGGGTGGCGTGGGTGGCGTGGGTGGCGTGGGTGGCGTGGGTGGCGTGGGTGGCGTGGGTGGCGTGGGTGGCGTGGGTGGCGTGGGTGGCGTGGGTGGCGTGGGTGGCGTGGGTGGCGTGGGTGGCGTGGGTGGCGTGGGTGGCGTGGGTGGCGTGGGTGGCGTTGGACCAACTTATACAACATGTCTACTGGGATTCGTACCCATGCAGACAAACAACCTCTGACTACAAGTCAACTGCCCTAACCACTGGGCCACCAAGTTGAGCTATATGAGAGGCAAGAATGGACATAATTTCTTTTGACTGGCAATGCTGTGGGGATGTTCTGTGTGACAAAATTATTGTATGAATCATTATTCGATAGGTCGTTGTAAGCGGTGTCTTAGTAAGCTGTAGATGACGACACCAAACCCCCTCAATTTCTTTTTTTGTTGTTGTTAAAAATGTGGGATAATATGGAATATGATAGTAGAAACTGCACTAAAAAATTATGAAATTTTCAGAATATCTGGAATATATAATGATAATGCTGCTCCGCAATTATGGTGAAATTTGATAATAGATAAATATCTCAAATTGATCATTTCATACTTTAAATTGGAACAAATCTTTTCATTAAATATCATTATGAAATATCATATACTATGTTTTGTATCTACAGATAAATTATCAATCATAAATATGCATTATTTCTGGAATTATAAAAGAAAAATGGTTGATTACGCTGGTTGCAACTAGAGCTATATCGGGGTGTATCGGGACCATGGCGCCATTTTAACCCTTTCCTTACCGCGCCTAGCGTAGCACGCAGTGCGTTAACGACCCCGCCCCCTGCGGTGAACTATCCCGCTAGTACCACACGTCGCACATTGTACAGACGTCTAAATACCGGCCTATTCTGCAAGCCATAGAAAATTACTCAAAGTGCAGAGGGGTGCTTCGCAAATTAGCCAATTTAGATAACTTAGGGAGATAATTAGATAATTTTAATGATACCGAAAAGACAAAGAGACTTCAGGCTTTATTTCTATTCCATTAATTATGAATTCGATCAATATTTGATAATTATATTGATATTCTCAATTGCAGGAAGAATTTGATACTCTTTTTTGCTCCGTTGACAAAAGCCTGTACATAGGCCAAATATAGCACTGCACCTACAAAGATGTGTATCTATTTTTTAGTCACAATGACATCATGTTATTTTTACATTAATAATTATAAAAAGACATGGAGAACACATCTGGGGAGTTGTTTTGTATTTAGAACTAATATATTATGGAGAAATCATGAAAATGCGATATGCCTGATAGGTGGTGCCAACCGCACTCTGTCTTATAGTTGGCCTAAAGCTAAGACTTATGCTTTATATAATCAAGTATCAACATCGCCATAGTAAGCCATTCATCTGAATTAGACACTTATCATAAGTACAATATTGTTTTCTATATATACTGAATTTTAAAAGAAATCTGTCCATTATTTACTGATATAATATAAAATATTTAATAATATAAATCAGCTGCCTCAAGGCAGCATCGGTATTCCCATAGTGCTGCCTTAAGGCAGCATTGGTACTCTCACGGTGCTGCCTTGAGGCAGCATTGGTATTCTCTTGGTGCTGCCTTAAGGCAGCATTGGTAAGGAAAGGGTTAGATAAAAAGGAAAAACGCCAGTGCAGAGAGGTGCAGTACAAAATAGGTAAACAAATTAAAAATCTATGCTGGATTATATTAGGTTTATGTGAAAGGGCTAAGTTGGTCTGTCTCTTTAAGATTCTGAATGAAGATAGAAATAGTTCAGAAAGAGGAAAAATGGCAACTTACAATAGAAATTATAGAGTGACTAGTGTAGTGGAACTAAAATTGGTTCCTTAAAGAATCTTTATGACTGAGGAAAGAAAAAGAAAGGTTCTGTATGGAGGGGAATTGAATTCTCAGCATGAGGTTTCTTTTGCAGACACTCTACTTCTAGACTACTTAAACTGACTTGTAGAGGGAACGTTTCAGGGATTCCTGAATGCATGGACAAATCTAGTTCCTCACAATACACCAGGTGGCAGGCACTGTAATGAAAATGCTAGTTCTGTTCATATCCACCCAGTGTCAGTGCTGTGCTTAGACTATACCAGTAGAGCCAAGGGATAAGATAAGGGATAAGATAACCATACTCTTGGTCATTTCCAAACAGTGTCAGTGCTGTACTGTGATAAAGTTGTGATAAAGGAATATGACAAGATGACTTCAGCTTGTGCATACTGGCAACAGAACAGAATTCTTGACTGCAGTATGATATCAGTATACACAGCCTGAAACTATCTTGCCTGATTCTAAGAGATTATTCTACGAAGTGACTAGTGCAGTAGAACTTTCATTACTTCCTGAACCAATTTCAATGACTCTGTAAACAAAGACAAGTTCTGGATGGGTTTATGTTGTGCATACTGATAACAGAAGAGAAATACTGCCGACTTACTGTTATAACTATGCATAAACTGAAGCTTTCTTGCCTTCATTATACACCCTAGAATACAAGTATTTTACCCTGAATAGATGTAGAAGGTTGTCAAAATACTAATGTCTCCATTCTAAGACATCACATGTTGACCATGTGTTGATATCTATTTCTGCCCAATCCCTGCAGTAAGCTATGATTACTGCACACGTGTGCTGTACACAGTTTATACTGCATGCCCCAGAATGTGAAGTAGATTAGAACCCCTTGTAAACATACACACTCCAAGGGGGGCCAAAGTGTCTGCCTACATAGAGGAGGGGGAGGCACTTGCATATTTATTAGAAAGAACTGTTCTGAGGAAAGGTGTCAGTTAACCCTTTCACTGTCACATGATGCCTCCAGGCATTCCCGGGTGAACCGCCGCATGATGCCTGGAGGCATTCCCATGGCTACCGCCGCATGATGCCTCCAGGTATTCCCATGTGAACCGCCACATGATGCCTTGAGGCATCATAAACTCTGATTTTTTTTAATTCACTTTTTCAGTCGATTTAAGCACAAAAGGGTTAGAAATTTTCCATATTAAATAAAACAGTTTGAAAACAATGTATCTGTATTTTGAGTCTATATAGTGCCATGGAGATGTTGATTGGCGAGTAGAACTTGGAGAAAACTAAAATAATTCACAGATCGAGTCAGGCATATGGACGGGTTGGGCCGGCATTTCAGGGGTGCATCTGGTAGAAGCCTGCAGCGGTAGTATAAAGGAAAAGTGTAGGGGGTGCGGCGGTACAATTCCCGATACATTTTGGCGTGCGGCGGTTAAAGGGTTAACGCTGTTCTGCTACCCAGGTTGCCATTAGGCGGTGGTCTACTGTAACTGGTGCATGAGAAAGGGCTTAAATGAATGCTCAAATCCAATTTGATTCATAGTCAATGATAACTCAATGAGATAGGTCTGTCATTCCAGTGGATAAATTTTGTAAGATTCAAAAGCGGAAATAAAAGTAATTTAAAAGGAGAAATAGAGATTATTCTAGTGTGGAAGAACTGACATTATTTGTTCAAAGAATATTTATTACTTTCAAAAAAGAAAAAAGAGCTGGATTGAGGAGATTTGAACTCTCAAGCTTAGGGTTTCCTTGCAGACACTCTATCTCTAGACTACAGAAAAGACATGAAGAAGGAATGTTTAAGTCGGTCTGTCTCTGTAAGATTCTGAATGAAAATAGAAATAATTCAGAAAGAGAAAAAATGACAACTTACAATAGCAATTATACGATTAGGGATAAGATAACCATACTTTCGGTCATTTCCGAACAGTCAGTGCTGTACTGTGATAAAGTTGTGATAAAGGAATACGACAAGATGACTTCAGCTTGTGCATACTGATAACCGAACAGAATTCTTGACTGCATTATGATATCAGTATACACAGCCTGAAACTTATGGGGCGCCCTTCTGCACAAACTCATTTCATCAATATTTTCTTCATACAGCTTACCTTTCGTTCTACAGAATGTGTTTCATCCATGAAAAACACCACAAAACCTATATTTCATACCCAATTTTTTTCACCCAATATTGTATGAAATGAGGGGTCTGTGAATAAACCTCGGAATATCTCAAAGTTCTTTCTTGTGGGTAATGTATAGGTGTTGGGTTACCTGCTCATGAAGTCTTATGAGTTAAATATAAAAACCATTGCCATGGCAACTCAGTGAACCTATTCACCCTCAAAACGATGTACGGGCGAGTGACATTTGGGTGTTTTCCTTTTGAGGGGCAGCCATAAAATTTGTGATATGATTTTACTGCCCAATTCTATTATTTCTTGTTGAAGTGTGTCTAAGGGTTAGGTTTTGAGTGTTCTGGTGAGTGTTAATGAGTATCTTCCTTTGCACTGAGTTGTTTCATACAGGGGTATGACAAGTATTTTACCTTAATTCTAGGTCCCTAAATATACATTACTTGTCGTTTAGGTTAGTAGGAGTACAGAGTTAGGTAGGCACTATCAATTATATGGAGGAAAATCCCAAGGGGACACACTTTGAGGCAGTATATAGCTTTAGTGGGGCAAAAATCTGTGAAAACCTGAGAAATCCCATTGAAATGACCTTGTAATTATGTGAAATGTCACTCGGACGGACATTTTTCCGTTTATATACCATTTAGCCCCATAGAGGTTAAGGGAGTGGTTCAAAATAAGTTTAATGTTATGTGGCTTGTTATATTTGACAATATAAAATCTCCAGGGGACACACTTTGAGGCAGTATATAGCTTTAGTGGGGCAGAAATCTGTGAAAACCTGAGAAATCCCATTGAAAAGACCTTGTAATTATGTGAAATGTCACTCGGACGGACATTTTTCCGTTAATATACCATTTAGCCCCATAGGGGTTAGGGGAGTGGTTCAAAATAAGTTTACTGTTATGTGGCTTGTTATATTTGACTAAGAAATACTGCCCCTCCACCATACTGCCCCTTTACAATATTGTCCCTCTCGATACAGCCCCTCACCCATACTGCCCCTCACCCATACTGCCCCTCAACTGTGCCATACTGCCCCTCCACTATACTGCCCACTTACAATACTGTCCCTCTATAATACTGTCCCTCTATAATACTGCCCCTCCATCCTACTACACACCCTCTACTATAATGTCCCTCTGTCATACTGCCCCTCCACCAAACTGCCCCTCTAACATACTGCCCCTGTACCATACTGACCCTCCACTATACTGCCCCTTTAAAATACTGTCCCTCCGAATTTCTGCCCATCTACAATACTGCCCCTCCACCATACTGCCCCTTTACCATATTGTCCCTATACCATACAGCCCCTCACCCATACTGCCCCTCACCCATACTGCCCCTCAACTGTACCATACTGCCCCTCCACTATACTGCCCCTTACAAAACTGTCCCTTCACCATACTGCCCATCTACAATACTGCTCCTCCACCATACTGCCCCTTTACCATACTGCTCCTTTACCATACAGCCCCTCACCCATACTGACCCTCACCAATACTGACCCTCATCTGTACTGCCCATCACCCATACTGCCCCTCAACCATCATACTGTCCTGCAGCAATACTCTCTCTCAACGTTACTGCCATTACACCGAATTGCTCCTCTACCATACTGCGTCTCAACCATACTACCCTTAATCCATACTGCCCATAAATCATACTGCCCCTCAACCTCACTGCCCTGAACTATACTGACTCAAACCATACTGTACCTTATAGGGACATTATAGTACAGGGGTAGTATGGTGGAGGGGCAGTATTGTAGAGGGACAGTATGGTGGAGGGACAGCATTGTAGAGGGGCAGCATGTTAAAGGGGCAGTATTGGTGAGGGACAGTATCATGGTGGAGGGGCAGTATGGTGGAGGAGCAGTATGGTAAAAGGGCAGTATGGTGGAGGGACAGTATAGTAGAGGGGCAGTATGGTGAAAGGGCAGTATGGTGGAGGGGCAGTATGGTGGAGGGACAGTATAGTAGAGGGGCAGTATGGTGGAGGAGCAGTATGGTGGAGGGGCAGTATGGTAGAGGGGCAGTATGTTGGAGGGTCAGTATGGTGAAAGGGCCATATTGTGGAGGGGCAGTATGGTGGAGGGACAGTATAGTAGAGGGGCAGTATGGTGGAGGAGCAGTATGGTGGAGGGGTAGTATACGGAAACTGGCTTACTGTCTTCGTACGTCAAAAATACGCGGTGAAACTGTTGATCACATACATCCCGATGCCGTAGGCAGAGGGATGTATGTGATCAACAGTTTTACCAAGTATTTTGACGTACGAAGACAGTCAGCCTGTTTTCGTATTATTATATACCTAAAAATGGCGAAATTTTACCTGGTCACGTGATCACATACCCCGTACGTCACAGTGTGGCGTACGGGTATAAATACGCCATGGGTAGGAACGGGCAGTATGTGTAGGATATACTACCACAGGTATATAATAATATGGTAGAGGGGCAGTATAGTAGAGGGAAAGTTATGTTGAGGGGAAGTATGGTGGAGGAGCAGTATGGTAAAGGGGTAGCATTGGTGAGGGGCAGTATCATGGTGGAGGGGCAGTATAGTGGAGGAGCAGTATGGAAAAAGGGCAGTATAATGGAGGGACAGTATAGTAGAGGGGCTATCTGAAAAACATTACTCAGGTGTCACTCGCCCGGACATTCACTCGCCCGGACATGAAGGATATTCCCACCTGCTGTTCTGCAGGATAGCCGAGAAGTAAATTACCTTTATATTGGGCACTTAGGTATATGTGGAGGGTGAAGAACAAAGATAGTTAGGATAGTTAAATTTTTTTTTTTTAAAGCTTTTATTTATCCTTGAGCTCAGGTTCCACCTACTCCAGCAAAAAGATTCTGTGGTCTCGTATTACCCAACTAGTGGGTTTACATAAACGAGCATGGTTGTAATACAATTCCCAAGAAAACATAAAGTACATAGTGTGGTTAGATTTAGTAATTTGTACAAGTTACATATAGAGTAAAAGAGGTATTCCAAATGAATTACTTTAGTTTGCGCTACGTCGTGGGATTTTGCAGATGTTTGGCCCACTTAAGCAATTCAGTTCATAGAAAGGTAATAAATATAGCAAGTTATAATAATAAACATGGCAAGGTTGGTAAAGGTGGTATGCGACTTATAAATTCCGCACTTGGTAGTAGTCAAGTCAGTTTATTAGGGGTTTGTATACAACGCAAGTTGGCTTAAAAGTTTAGCCTTGGTATACGCCTTAAAACTATCATACAACTGCAAATTTCTTACTTCAGGGCCTAGCACGTTCCATAACTTACTGGTTTTATACTCTACCGATGCCTTATAGGCATTCGACTCTATCTTATTTACACTTTTCAGGACTGGGCCCTCAAATAGTCTAGTGTTCAATTTTCTTTGGTCTAAATATTGTTCCTTATGAGCTCGTATGTAGGCTAGGTTTAATAAATGAGCCTCTCGTCTTTCATGTAATTTGTTGATCTTACAAGTTCTATGTAGATAATTTGTCCTAGTGCCTGCTACACTCTGCGTGCAGATGCGCAGACCTCTGTTTTGACATTTCTGCAGTTTGCTTAAAAGCACATTGTCGGTAGCATGGAGTATGGAGTCAACATATTCCAGGTATGGTAATACCATGGTTTTGTAGATTGTGGTTGCCTGATTAACATTAAGAAATTTCCTAATATAAGATAATATCCTTAGCTTGTTTGCAACAATGCCCATAGTTTTCTTTAAATGACTTTTAAAATTTAGTTGACTATCCAAGGTTCAGCTTGACTTCCCCTTTATCGTTCAACCATGACCTATCATTTCTGTATATTGTATAGTTAGGGATGGCAAACAGGTTTGAGGGGAGATTGGCAGTCAACCAGGTCTCCGAGAAGGTCACTATATCTGCTTGGAGTTGAATAACTGCTTGTTTTACTAAGTCAGCTTTATTTTTGAGACTGTAAATTTTGATGTATAATGTGCAGGCCTTTACCTAACTTGTTCGGATTATCCATTTAGGAAATTAGAATTATTTATCATGGGGCTACAGCATCTGCCCAGGGTCCCAGACATCAAAACAAGGGTACCCATAGCTCTCTATAAGAATTTTCAGTGAATCAGATTGGTATGAGTGTTGGGATAATCGTTCCATTTGTGGGATACTTAGCATTGGGAAGTAAGCTGAATAAAGGATCATACAATTTATAGAGGGAGGTATAAATATATTGGTTTACTTACAGTTGTTGTATACATGTGTAAGTGGCTGTCAATAGTTGTTCCTTGTGTTGCGTAAGTAGCGTTCTGGTGATGAGAGTGGGGGGGGTGCGTGGACTTCAGATTTGCTAGATAATTTGAGAAAAAGACATAAGTTTAGCGACACGTATACGGTTTTAACACGTATAAGATTATGTTTATAATCAAAAGTTTGAAAATATGTATTTCTGGCTAAGTCCACCAGAATTTGCAGGGTGTGAGTCCACAGTCCCATGTTCTTGAGATTACATAGAATAAACAAATTGTTAAGTACATAGGAATGCTAAAGCATAAGAAAAGTTTGGACAAGTTACTGGGTCGACAAATATAATTTAATACGATACCAACATTAGGTTGGGAGATGTGCATCCACAGTCTCCTATCGGCAATGAATTGATATATATATATCACAGCATTTCCAAAAAGGCTAGTGGAGAATGTGAGACCACAGTTCCCCACTGTCCTAGTAAATAAAATATTCCATTTTGGGGTATAACAGGCATCAAATTTACTGGTAAGTTAATTGATAGGTATCACAGCAATTAAATAAAACATAATATCCATAATACATGTAACTAGTCTACTACCCCGATACCCATATTTTCAGAGACGTGGCGAGGTTATGTCTCTAACTTTTCTTTTTTTTTTTTTTTTTTTTTGGGATGACTCTAGAGTTGTTGCTAGGTTACGACTCTATACAGGAATTCGTAGCGAGGTTACGACTCCATACGAAACATGATGTTGTATCTTGACTAGGTGCTCCCTGTTGGAGCTAAAACAATGATAGTGAGATGTAGCGAGGTTATGTCTCGATTGATGTAGTGTATGTAATTTTGCAAGCACTCTCAGTTCAGTCTATGTTATGTATCCTACCCTGATTAAATGTGTTATTTACCTGTATTTTTTGTATCTCTCTAATCTAGTTAGACGATGTACACATCCATCGAAGGGGTAAGTTGAAATTTTCTATTCTTGTTTTGAACGATTCAAGCAGTTGATGGGGAAGGGCTAGGGGTGCGTGGTCGGAAACACCTGGTTGTGTTCATACATCTTCCTTTGGAAGACAAGGATAAAGACAAGTAAACAGAGTCCTAACTACTATTTATAGATGTGGAAGAGTATAGGTTATGATTGCCACCAGATCCTGTATGATCTAGTAGAATACCTCGTGAAATTCAATAGCTAATTTGCAGACAGATCTAGGTAAAGGCTTCCACATCCTCCACCAAAACTTGCAAAGTCTTAAAAATAAATCTGATTTGGTATCCTTGTCAATCAAATATTCCAATTTTCATATTGCCTCATTCTCCGAAACATGGTTGACAACAAGCTAAGACAGTAACTTATATAACATTGACAACTACCATCTTATACGAAATGACAGAAAATGGTTGAATGAAAAAGGGGAGGTGAAAACTGGGGGAGAGTTATGCATCTATATAAGGGATAATCTTGAGTATGAACATATAAAAGATCTGGATCAAAGCACCAAAGACCTGGAGGTGATGTGGCTTAAGGTCAATCTCCCGAACCAGAAAATTCAAGTGATAGGCAACGTATATCGACCAAATGAAGGGAATCACATGGAAGCGATAGACTTGTTAAACAGCAGCGTGACAAATATCAGAACGAGATTTAAATGTGAAATCACAGTGTTGGGTGACTTTAATTGGAAATTTAATAAAAAAGGATAGCCAGGACTACAACAGTATTTCATTTCTAGAAACGGTTACAGGGTTAAAACAGGTTATAAACACTAACACAAGATACAATAATATCATCGACCTAGCTTTTTCTGAATGGGAGTATCTGAAAGATAGCGGAGTATTAAGCATGAATCAGAGCGACCATAGTGCAATATTTATTTCAAAAAAGAAGGCCAAAAGTTATACAGAAACCAAAAAATTTCAGGCACGATCGTATCGGAAATACGACAAAACAACACTTCAAGAACAACTAAACACACACAACTGGGAAAATTATTTTGAACTAAGAGATCCCACTAGTGCCTGGCAAACCCTGTACAATACGACTACCTATTACTTAGACAAATCCTGTCCCATTAAGAACCAACAGATAAAATTTAAAGAAGAACCATGGCTTAATAACACCATCATTGAAGCTATAGGAGAAAAGGATAGGGCATGGAAACGAGCCAGACAAAGCAACCTGAAAGAGGATTGGGATTATGCTAAAAGAAAAAGAAACCTTACCAAAAAACTTATACAGGATGCTAAGCGAAATTACATCAAAGAAAAAAGTGACCAGGCGCCTAACAAGTTTTGGGAGCTTATGAATGACCTGATACCCAATAAAGGCAAAGATTCAAAAATTAGACTAAAAGACTCGGACACTGACTCATCAGTCCCTGATGATGCAGTACCAGACTACATTAATGAATATTTTGCCACCATAGGCGGCAAACTAGCTAGGAAGTTTAGTAACCCATGGTATGATGACTGTAGCCCAACGAGAGCTATCATGAATGACTTTTTAATCACACATGATACTGTAGCTGATGCGGTCAAAAATATAGATGTGAAAAAATCATCGGCAGTAGCACATATTTCGTCTACGGTCCTAAGAGACAGTTTTGAGGTCCTTACTGCACACCTTGTTTATATGTTTAACCTATCTATCCAAACAGAATGCTTCCCAGATGAATGGAAAGTTGCGAGTGTAATACCCCTAAAAAAAACAAATTTTAAATCAGAAGTAAGTAGCCTCAGACCAGTTTCACTTCTCCCGCTTCCAGGGAAAATCCTGAAAATGATTGTGTGTAGTAAGTTAAAGAATTTTTTAGAAGACTTTGAATTGCTTAGTAAGTACCAGGGGGGTTTCAGGGCTGGACGTTCAACGGTCCAGACTGTAGCTGAGATAACAGACCGCTTCATCCATGCCATTAATGAGAATGAAATAACCATAGCAGCGTTCTTAGACATGTCAAAGGCTTTTGACACAGTCGACCACGAAATACTAATTTATAAGCTCAAGAAAATAGGAATAAACAACCAATTAATCGGGTGGATTTCCAGTTACCTCACGAACAGAAAGCAAAAAACCATTGTAAACAATAGCAAATCCAAAAGTTAAAAACATATCGCATGGGGTACCGCAAGGGTCGATTCTCGGCCCTGTATTCTTTCTTATATATATTAATGACATCGTAAATGCTAGTAACTTATCTGAAATACGTCTTTATGCGGATGATATTGTGATCTTTAACTCGGCCAAAAACGGCGAGATAGCAGGAGCTAACCTGCAGCGTGATTTAAATTTGATAAGTGATTGGTGTGATAACAACCGTCTTACTGTAAATGCAGCTAAATCAAAAATCATGGGTTTTGGTTCCAAACATCGTATATCTATAGCTAATAGGGCATTCCCTAAATTGAGAATGAACAAAAACACCCTTGCCCAAGTAGACACTTTTAGTTATCTGGGTGTAATGCTCGACAGCAAACTCAGCTATAGAGCACATATAAATAATAGCATAAGAAAAATGTCACACAAGCTTTACATGCTGTCTCACTTGAGGAAATATATATCCGAAAAACAATCCGTGCAGATCTATAAAGCAAAGGTACTCCCTTTTGCCGAGTATGCAGATGTTTTGTTTCACGAGACAAATGCGGACCTGACCCAAAAGCTCCAACGTTTACAAAATAAAGGACTTAGAATTTGTACAGTAACTAGAAGAGACCATCACGTGAGAGATCTCCATAAGAGATGTAAAGTTAATTATCTAGAAGAACGTAGGAAGACCCACCTGCTTTCGTTAGCATTCAAAAGGGCGAAAATACCCGACCACAGAGAGGAAAATGTAAACAGAACGAGACTGTTCAATGCTCCTGTTCTTTCAATTTGTAGAAATATAAATAAGGCTAAGTATTTGAGTTCGGCTGAGTTCAAAGTAGGCTCTGCATGGAATGCACTTCCAGCCGCTATTCGAAACATAGATGATCAGTCCATATTTCAGAGCTGGCAAAGGAGAGAGCTTAAAAATAAGAGACTCCTGTATGAGTAGGTACTTAAGATTGGTAGAGTAAGAGCATCACTTGGTTTTGCAAAGGTATGAGTTAGCCGTAAGATTACCTAGGTTGGATCGTATTGTTCTATGAAGCTGTTATGTTGAAAATGGATAATGAAGAATGATATACTAGACCAGCGGGAGCTTGGTATGGTAACAAAAACTGTATTTTGGTTATAAGTTTATAGGCTAAGAAATCTGTATATATATGTATGTATATGTGAAGACTAGACGTATGGACAGTGCCACCATGTAAGCCCATAATCTGGGCATCGGTGAAATCATGAATATCGCGACTGGAGACGGTGGAAGATAGGGATGCTTTATCCCTAACCGACAACTCCAGTATAAATAAAAATCTTTAAAAAAAAAAAAAAAAATAATAAGAATCAAGTCGAAAAATGTGAGACCACAGTTTTCCCGCTAGCCTCGTAAATATGTTATTTCTGCTTTGAGGTATATCTTAAGTCAGCTCATTGTGAAGACAGCCGGTCCTGTTATATGTAATGGGGTGTGATCACCACAGCTCCCATTAGTGATATAGTTCGTAATTGCAAAGCTCAGTTACACGTGGCATGGATATTTGGCAGGAATGTGTTGACGATATTTCGGGCGAACTTATCCTTTGTTTCAGGGGTAAAGTGAATTCTGTCATGGGTGGTTCCAGTGTATCGATTTCAGATAGTCTTTTTAGTCGGTTTGTGGATATGTTGCATCATGAACGGGGTTACAGTTCCAGCAAAGTCGTTGATGGCCCTTTGGACTTGTTTATTTCACAGACAGCAAGATCGAGTTGTGTTTGTTCACCTTTGAACGGTTCACCCCGGGTGTTGTAAATCTCAAAAGACATGCCCAGAAACTCACAGAGGACGACCAATTTGCAGTGACAGGCAAGTGACAGTTTCGCCTGGCTCAATTCACTAACTATGTGATTTGTGAGATCAGGTTCAGCGTCAAATTTAGGCACCATGTTGTGTGACATCAATTTTGTTGAGCAATTGTTAATGCCTGCCATGACATAGATCAAATCAAGGGGAGGAAATTTAGAGAGTTCAGGCAACGTGCGGTATACACATTCACTGACCGTCGCACCGCGGTGACTCGACACAAAGACCCTGATGTTATGAATGCGTTGTTTTGACAGTTCAAATACCATGCGAGATTTAAAGCCCAGGCCTCTAGAATCCGACATGATTAGCACATTGAACATGTTTGGATAAGGCGGTTAGACTACTCACAGTTGGCTCTTGATTTGGCAATTATTTTACCCATGACATTCTCATGCGTTGTCTTCGGAAAGTTTTCTGCCGATATGTTGTTGAGCTCATGCAGTGTGAAACCGCAACCGAATACCGGGTCCCGAGTTGCTTCATAGAACGAGATCGCTTCCGTGTCTTTCAGCTTACTGGCGATTAGCGGGTTTTGTTCAAACTTCAGTTGGACTATGTCTTGTAGGATTTGGTGTTCCTTTTGTTTCCAGGTTTGATTTCGTTTGATTTTGCGTGTGATCGCTTTTAGTAGGTACGGGTTGTCTGTTTTGTTTATGGCGCACTGTGCTTCAAGGTCGCCGTTGTGCTTGGCCAATCGCGTCACGTATACGTGCTCCGCAGAAGGGCCCCTTATGCCATTGACATCGTCAACCACGTTGCATTTATACATATTGGACAAGGGACTCAAGTGGCCCTGGAATAAGATTCCGGCATTCGTTCTGACAGTCGCTGCATTTTCTGGGGTGATCTTGTACGGGAGGTCATCAAAGTTATCGTGGGTATAAACCTTGTCATCGATTACAACGCCACTGCCTTTTGGCTTTGCAGTCTTAGCTCCACAACGCAACGCTGCTGAGACGATTAGTTGCTGTTCACGACGTATCATGAGTTCATTATCAGTCAGGTCTGAAGCAAAAGTAACCTTATCAAGATTCGTACTCTTTAGGTTGTCCCGGAGGCCAAAGATCTCTGACTTTTGTTGGCGTGTCATGAGTTTTATTTTTAGCGGGTGTTGCCATGTGCGTTTGTTTACGTTTTCATCGTTTGTTTTTCCTAGGCGGAAGGCCCCATCAGTACATGAAAATGGAAAGCTAGTTCCAAGTTTATCAAACAAGTCTTTGACAACTATGTAGATCTTTTCATTAGGTGTTTCGGGTATCCCACAGACAATGAAATTTAGTTGTCTGGTTTGTGCAGATCGAGTTTCGGCAATTTTATTGATCGATTCGATGTCCGTTTCAACATCCGCCATCCGTACTGACAGGTCGCCGACCTACGCTTTGGTGTTGTCCAGATCATTTACTATACCACCAATTTTTGTCGAGAGATTGTTGATCGCCGCTTCTTGCTTTTTAGCTGTGCTACTTATCTCATCAATCTTAGTGTTCAATTCAGCTCGCATTTCTTTAAGATCGCTTTTCAGCGAGTTGACAGTGTTGATCACCTCTTGCATGGCTGCAGCGTTAGCTTTACTCTGTCGACGGGTTGTTGCCATGTACTTTGTTTACGTTTTCACTCGCTTGGATACAGTACGAATTATCGCTCACACCACAAGATTGAGATATAAAAACCAGTAATGTGGTGTAATCCTACTAATTCCTTGTCCTAGAAGTAGTACTTGTAATTCAGTGGTATCTCATAGTCCAATATGCTTAACGACAGGTCATAGATCCATGTATAAACCAAGTTAGGAAGTATCACGATCGGAACTGATCTCCAACGCGTCACGCTCAACCCGCCATACTATACTATATGACATTTGGACATTTTTCATGGAAATTACTCATAACACCCTCAGGAAAATGATTACAGAGAAATTCCTTTTTTTTTCACTACACATATAGTACAACCTATGTCTAATTTTTAGTGGCAAATTTGAAGCAAAATGCGTTATGGGTAATAAGGGAGGGGGTGATATGCTGCTGAATTATCGCCCGGACATACCTGTTTACCAAATTTGAATTTCCTCAAAAATGTAGAAAAAATACCTCCACTGAGACAATATTTAGTCCATATTGACCGTGAGACCTCACACTATAGGCGGTAAATAGGAAAACACATATATCTAGTGCCATTTTTCAAGAATTATATCAATTATGTCACTTTTATTCATTTGTTTGTCATTTTCGGGTCATTTTTAGCCTATTTTAGGCCCCTAGAATCTAAAATATGGATATTCGACCATCAAAACCTTATATAACATCAAGAACTCATCGACCTGGATGATATGAGAAAAACAAAATCATAAAAAAGTGGATATCCTAAAAATGTCAAAAGCTCCCTTTCTGTGATTTATAACCGAAATACTTTATTTACACGAAAAAAATTATGTCCTGAAATAACTATTTCGTTAAGCAAATGACTTTCTTCATTCAAGAAATAAATTTTGTAATTCACAAAATCACTTTTGTCATTCACAAAATAGATTTCGTCATTCACAAAAGTTATTTCGTTAACTTCCTTCTCCCTACACAAGGGGTTGACACTGTGCTGGTTTCGGCACGATACTTGAATGATATATTCTGTAATTGCTCAAGTCAATCATATAAGTAGTTGGAGGTGTAGCGTTATGGTGCTTTTTTAAATCTGAAGGTCTGGGGTTCGATCCCTAGACTCGACTATAATTTTATAGTTTTTCCTTTTTAAAGAGGCCGTTTACAAAAAAATAGACTTTGACTCCTTGCCATGAAAAATCTCACAAATTTCATTATGTATGTCACTTACATTGTTTGGAATAAAACCACCCACGATTTTTTTAAACGAGTGGCGTGAGTGACGTGAGTGACGTGAGTGACGTGAGTGACGTGAGTGACGTGAGTGACGTGAGTGACGTGAGTGACGTGAGTGACGTGAGTGACGTGAGTGACGTGAGTGACGTGAGTGACGTGAGTGACGTGAGTGACGTGAGTGACGTGAGTGACGTGAGTGACGTGAGTGACGTGAGTGACGTGAGTGACGTGAGTGACGTGAGTGACGTGAGTGACGTGAGTGACGTGAGTGACGTGAGTGACGTGAGTGACGTGAGTGACGTGAGTGACGTGAGTGACGTGAGTGACGTGAGTGACGTGAGTGACGTGAGTGACGTGAGTGACGTGAGTGACGTGAGTGACGTGAGTGACGTGAGTGACGTGAGTGACGTGAGTGACGTGAGTGACGTGAGTGACGTGAGTGACGTGAGTGACGTGAGTGACGTGAGTGACGTGAGTGACGTGAGTGACGTGAGTGACGTGAGTGACGTGAGTGACGTGAGTGACGTGAGTGACGTGAGTGACGTGAGTGACGTGAGTGACGTGAGTGACGTGAGTGACGTGAGTGACGTGAGTGACGTGAGTGACGTGAGTGACGTGAGTGACGTGAGTGACGTGAGTGACGTGAGTGACGTGAGTGACGTGAGTGACGTGAGTGACGTGAGTGACGTGAGTGACGTGAGTGACGTGAGTGACGTGAGTGACGTGAGTGACGTGAGTGACGTGAGTGACGTGAGTGACGTGAGTGACGTGAGTGACGTGAGTGACGTGAGTGACGTGAGTGACGTGAGTGACGTGAGTGACGTGAGTGACGTGAGTGACGTGAGTGACGTGAGTGACGTGAGTGACGTGAGTGACGTGAGTGACGTGAGTGACGTGAGTGACGTGAGTGACGTGAGTGACGTGAGTGACGTGAGTGACGTGAGTGACGTGAGTGACGTGAGTGACGTGAGTGACGTGAGTGACGTGAGTGACGTGAGTGACGTGAGTGACGTGAGTGACGTGAGTGACGTGAGTGACGTGAGTGACGTGAGTGACGTGAGTGACGTGAGTGACGTGAGTGACGTGAGTGACGTGAGTGACGTGAGTGACGTGAGTGACGTGAGTGACGTGAGTGACGTGAGTGACGTGAGTGACGTGAGTGACGTGAGTGACGTGAGTGACGTGAGTGACGTGAGTGGCGTGAGTGGCGTGAGTGGCGTGAGTGGCGTGAGTGGCGTGAGTGGCGTGAGTGGCGTGAGTGGCGTGAGTGGCGTGAGTGGCGTGAGTGGCGTGAGTGAGGTTGGACCAACTTAAACCAACATGTCAGGCTGCTACTGGGATTCGTACCCATGCAGACAAACAACCTCTGACTACAAGTCAACTGCCCTAACCACTGGGCCACCAAGTTGAGCTATATGAGAGGCAAGAATGGACATAATTTCTAGTGACTGGCAATGCTGTGGGGATGTTCTGTGTGACAAAATTATTGTATGAATCATTATTCGATAGGTCGTTGTAAGCGGTGTCTTAGTAAGCTGTAGATGACGACACCAAACCCCCTCAATTTCTCAAATTGATCATTTCATACTTTAAATTGGAACAAATCTTTTCATTAAATATCATTATGAAATATCATATACTATGTTTTGTATCTACAGATAAATTATCAATCATAAATATGCATTATTTCTGGAATTATAAAAGAAAAATGGTTGATTACGCTGGTTGCAACTAGAGCTATATCGGGGTGTATCGGGACCATGGCGCCATTTTAACCCTTTCCTTACCGTGCCTAGCGTAGCACGCAGTGCGTTAACGACCGCGCCCCCTGCGGTGAACTATCCCGCTAGTACCGCACGTCGCACATTGTACAGACGTCTAAATACCGGCCTATTCTGCAAGCCATAGAAAATTACTCAAAGTGCAGAGGGGTGCTTCGCAAATTAGCCAATTTAGATAACTTAGGGAGATAATTAGATAATTTTAATGATACCGAAAAGACGCAGAGACTTCAGGCTTTATTTCTATTCCATTAATTATGAATTCGATCAATATTTGATAATTATATTGATATTCCCAATTGCAGGAAGAATTTGATACTCTTTTTTGCTCCGTTGACAAAAGCCTGTACATAGGCCAAATAAAGCACTGCACCTACAAAGATGTGTATCTATTTTTTCACCACAATGACATTATGTTATTTTTACATTAATAATCATAAAAAGACATGGAGAACACATCTGGGGAGTTGTTTTGTATTTAGAATTAATATATTATGGAGAAATCATGAAAATGTGATATGCCTGATAGGTGGCGCCAACCGCACTCTGTCTTATAGTTGGCCTGAAGCTAAGACTTATGCTTTATATAATCAAGTATCAACATTGCCATAGTAAGCCATTTATCTAAATTCGACTCTAATCATAAGTACAATATTGTTTTCTATATATACTGAATTTTAAAAGAAATCTGTCCATTATTTACTGATATAATATAAAATATTTAATAATATAAATCAGCTGCCTCAAGGCAGCATCGGTATTCCCATGGTGCTGCCTTAAGGCAGCATTGGTACTCTCACGGTGCTGCCTTGAGGCAGCATTGGTATTCTCTTGGTGCTGCCTTAAGGCAGCATTGGTAAGGAAAGGGTTAGATAAAAAGGAAAAACGCCAGTGCAGAGAGGTGCAGTACAAAATAGGTAAACAAATTAAAAATCTATGCTGGATTATATTAGGTTTATGTGGAAGGGTTAAGTTGGTCTGTCTGTTTAAGATTCTGAATGAAAATAGAAATAGTTCAGAAAGAGGAAAAATGGCAACTTACAATAGAAATTATAGAGTGACTAGTGTAGTGGAACTAAAATTGGTTCCTTAAAGAATCTTTATGACTGAGGAAAGAAAAAGAAAGGTTCTGTATGGAGGGGAATTGAATTCTCAGCATGAGGTTTCTTTTGCAGACACTCTACTTCTAGACTACTTAAACTGACTTGTAGAGGGAACGTTTCAGGGATTCCTGAATGCATGGACAAATCTAGTTCCTCACAATACACCAGGTGGCAGGCACAGTAATGAAAATGCTAGTTCTGTTCATATCCACCCAGTGTCAGTGCTGTGCTTAGACTATACCAGTAGAGCCAAGGGATAAGATAAGGGATAAGATAACCATACTCTTGGTCATTTCCAAACAGTGTCAGTGCTGTACTGTGATAAAGTTGTGATAAAGGAATATGACAAGATGACTTCAGCTTGTGCATACTGGCAACAGAACAGAATTCTTGACTGCAGTATGATATCAGTATACACAGCCTGAAACTATCTTGCCTGATTCTAAGAGATTATTCTACGAAGTGACTAGTGCAGTAGAACTTTCATTACTTCCTGAACCAATTTCAATGACTCTGTAAACAAAGACAAGTTCTGGATGGGTTTATGTTGTGCATACTGATAACAGAAGAGAAATACTGCCGACTTACTGTTATAACTATGCATAAACTGAAGCTTTCTTGCCTTCATTATACACCCTAGAATACAAGTATTTTACCCTGAATAGATGTAGAAGGTTGTCAAAATACTAATGTCTCCATTCTAAGACATCTAAGACATCACATGTTGACCATGTGTTGATATCTATTTCTGCCCAATCCCTGCAGTAAGCTATGATTACTGCACACGTGTGCTGTACACAGTTTATACTGCATGCCCCAGAATGTGAAGTAGAGTAGAACCCCTTGTAAACATACACACTCCAAGGGGGGCCAAAGTGTCTGCCTACATAGGGGAGGGGGAGGCACTTGCATATTTATTAGAAAGAACTGTTCTGAGGAAAGGTGTCAGTAAACGCTGTTCTGCAAACCAGGTTTCCATTAGGCGGTGGTCTACTGTAACTGGTGCATGAGAAAGGGCTTAAATGAATGCTCAAATCCAATTTAATTCATAGTCAATGATAACTCAATGCGATAGGTCTGTCATTCCAGTGGATAAATTTTGTAAGATTCAAAAGCGGAAATATAAGCAATTTAAAAGAAGAAATAGAGATAATTCTAGTGTGGAAGAACTGACATTAGAACTGTTAACGAAATGACCTTTTTCATTGACGAAAAAAGATTTGTAATTCAGAAAATCACTTTCGTCAATCACGAAATAAATTTCGTCATTGCAGAAAATAAATTTTGACATTCACAAAATAGATTTCGACAATTACCAAAGTAACTTCATAAACTTCCTTCTTCCTACACGTGAGTGACGTGAGTGACGTTGGACCAACTTAAACCAACATGTCAGGCTGCTACTGGGATTCGTACCCATGCAGACAAACAACCTCTGACTACAAGTCAACTGCCCTAACCACTGGGCCACCAAGTTGAGCTATATGAGAGGCAAGAATGGACAGAATTCAATTCCTAGTGACTGGCAATGCTGTGGGGATGTTCTGTGTGACAAAATTATTGTATGAATCATTATTCAATGGGTCGTTGTAAGCGGTGTCTTTGTAAGCTGTAGATGACGACACCAAACCCCCTCAATTTCTTTTTTTTGTTGTTAAAAATGTGGGATAATATGGAATATGATAGTAAAAACTGCAGTATAAAATTATGAAATTTTCAGAATATCTTGAATATATAATGATAATGCTGCTCCGCAATAATGGTGAAATTTGATAATAGATATATATATCAAATTGATCATTTCATACTTTAAATTGGAACAAATTTTTTCATTAAATAGCATTATGAAATATCATATACTATGTTTTGTATCTACAGATAAATTATCAATCATAAATATGCATTATTTCTGGAATTATAAAAGAAAAATGGTTGATTACGCTGGTTGCAACTAGAGCTATATCGGGGTGTATCGGGACCATGGCGCTATTTTAACCCTTTCCTTACCGCGCCTAGCGTAGCACGCAGTGCGTTAACGACCGCGCCCCCTGCGGTGAACTATCCCGCTAGTACCGCACGTCGCACATTGTACAGACGTCTAAATACCGGCCTATTCTGCAAGCCATAGAAAATTACTCAAAGTGCAGAGGGGTGCTTCGCAAATTAGCCAATTTAGATAACTTAGGAAGATAATTAGATAATTTTAATGATACCGAAAAGACAAAGAGACTTCAGGCTTTATTTCCATTCCATTAATTATGAATTCGATCAATATTTGATAATTATATTGATATTCTCAATTGCAGGAAGAATTTGATACTCTTTTTTGCTCCGTTGACAAAAGCCTGTACATAGGCCAAATATAGCACTGCACCTACAAAGATGTGTATCTATTTTTTCACCACAATGACATTATGTTATTTTTACATTAATAATTATAAAAAGACATGGAGAACACATCTGGGGAGTTGTTTTGTATTTAGAACTAATATATTATGGAGAAATCATGAAAATGCGATATGCCTGATAGGTGGTGCCAACCGCACTCTGTCTTATAGTTGGCCTAAAGCTAAGACTTATGCTTTATATAATCAAGTATCAACATCGCCATAGTAAGCCATTCATCTGAATTAGACACTTATCATAAGTACAATATTGTTTTCTATATATACTGAATTTTAAAAGAAATCTGTCCATTATTTACTGATATAATATAAAATATTTAATAATATAAATCAGCTGCCTCAAGGCAGCATCGGTATTCCCATGGTGCTGCCTTAAGGCAGCATTGGTACTCTCACGGTGCTGCCTTGAGGCAGCATTGGTATTCTCTTGGTGCTGCCTTAAGGCAGCATTGGTAAGGAAAGGGTTAGATAAAAAGGAAAAACGCCAGTGCAGAGAGGTGCAGTACAAAATAGGTAAACAAATTAAAAATCTATGCTGGATTATATTAGGTTTATGTGAAAGGGCTAAGTTGGTCTGTCTCTTTAAGATTCTGAATGAAGATAGAAATAGTTCAGAAAGAGGAAAAATGGCAACTTACAATAGAAATTATAGAGTGACTAGTGTAGTGGAACTAAAATTGGTTCCTAAAAGAATCTTTATGACTGAGGAAAGAAAAAGAAAGGTTCTGCATGGAGGGGAATTGAACTCTCAGCATGAGGTTTCTTTTGCAGACACTCTACTTCTAGACTACTTAAACTGACTTGTAGAGGGAACGTTTCAGGGATTCCTGAATGCATGGACAAATCTAGTTCCTCACAATACACCAGGTGGCAGGCACTGTAATGAAAATGCTAGTTCTGTTCATATCCACCCAGTGTCAGTGCTGTGCTTAGACTATACCAGTAGAGCCAAGGGATAAGATAAGGGATAAGATAACCATACTTTTGGTCATTTCCAAACAGTGTCAGTGCTGTACTGTGATAAAGTTGTGATAAAGGAATATGACAAGATGACTTCAGCTTGTGCATACTGGCAACAGAACAGAATTCTTGACTGCAGTATGATATCAGTGTACACAGCCTGAAACTATCTTGCCTGATTCTAAGAGATTATTCTACGAAGTGACTAGTGCAGTAGAACTTTCATTACTTCCTGAACCAAATTCAATGACTCTGTAAACAAAGACAAGTTCTGGATGGGTTTATGTTGTGCATACTGATAACAGAAGAGAAATACTGCCGACTTACTTTTATAACTATGCATAAACTGAAGCTTTCTTGCCTTCATTATACACCCTAGAATACAAGTATTTTACCCTGAATAGATGTAGAAGGTTGTCAAAATACTAATGTCTCCATTCTAAGACATCACATGTTGACCATGTGTTGATATCTATTTCTGCCCAATCCCTGCAGTAAGCTATGATTACTGCACACGTGTGCTGTACACAGTTTATACTGCATGCCCCAGAATGTGAAGTAGAGTAGAACCCCTTGTAAACATACACACTCCAAGGGGGGCCAAAGTGTCTGCCTACATAGAGGAGGGGGAGGCACTTGCATATTTATTAGAAAGAACTGTTCTGAGGAAAGGTGTCAGTTAACCCTTTCACTGTCACATGATGCCTCCAGGCATTCCCGGGTGAACCGCCGCATGATGCCTGGAGGCATTCCCATGGCTACCGCCGCATGATGCCTCCAGGTATTCCCGTGTGAACCGCCACATGATGCCTTGAGGCATCATAAACTCTGATTTTTTTTAATTCACTTTTTCAGTCGATTTAAGCACAAAAGGGTTAGAAATTTTCCATATTAAATAAAACAGTTTGAAAACAATGTATCTGTGTTTTGAGTCTATATAGTGCCATGGAGATGTTGATTTGCGAGTAGAACTTGGAGAAAACTAAAATAATTCACAGATCGAGTCAGGCATATGGACGGGTTGGGCCGGCATTTCAGGGGTGCATCTGGTAGAAGCCTGCAGCGGTAGTATAAAGGAAAAGTGTAGGGGGTGCGGCGGTACAATTCCCGATACATTTTGGCGTGCGGCGGTTAAAGGGTTAACGCTGTTCTGCTACCCAGGTTGCCATTAGGCGGTGGTCTACTGTAACTGGTGCATGAGAAAGGGCTTAAATGAATGCTCAAATCCAATTTGATTCATAGTCAATGATAACTCAATAAGATAGGTCTGTCATTCCAGTGGATAAGTTTTGTAAGATTCAAAAGCGGAAATAAAAGTAATTTAAAAGGAGAAATAGAGATTATTCTAGTGAGGAAGAACTGACATTATTTGTTCAAAGAATATTTATTACTTTCAAAAAAGAAAAAAGAGCTGGATTGAGGAGATTTGAACTCTCAAGCTTAGGGTTTCCTTGCAGACACTCTACCTCTATACTACAGAAAAGACATGAAGAAGGAATGTTAAAGTCGGTCTGTCTCTATAAGATTCTGAATGAAAATAGAAATAATTCAGAGAGAGAAAAAAATGACAACTTACAATAGCAATTATACGATTAGGGATAAGATAACCATACTTTCGGTCATTTCCGAACAGTCAGTGTTGTACTGTGATAAAGTTGTGATAAAGGAATACGACAAGATGACTTCAGCTTGTGCATACTGATAACCGAACAGAATTCTTGACTGCATTATGATATCAGTATACACAGCCTGAAACTTATGGGGCACCCTTCTGCACAAACTCATTTCATCAATATTTTCTTCATACAGCTTACCTTTCGTTCTACGGAATGTGTTTCATCCACGAAAAACACCACAAAACCTATATTTCATACCCAATTTTTTTCACCCAATATATTGTATGAAATGGTCATAAATCACAGAAAGTGTGCATATGGGGGTCTGGGGTGAAATGAGGGGTCTGTGAATAAACCTCGGAATATCTCAAAGTTCTTTCTTGTGGGTAATGTATAGGTGTTGGGTTACCTGCTCATAAAGTCTTATGAGTTAAATATAAAAACCATTGCCATGGCAACTCAGTGAACCTATACACCCTCAAAACGATGTACGGGCGAGTGACATTTGGGTGTTTTCCTTTTGAGGGGCAGCCATAAAATTTGTGATATGATTTTACTGCCCAATTCTATTATTTCTTGTTGAAGTGTGTCTAAGGGTTAGGTTTTGAGTGTTCTGGTGAGTGTTAATGAGTATCTTCCTTTGCACTGAGTTGTTTCATACAGGGGTATGACAAGTATTTTACCTTAATTCTAGGTCCCTAAATATACATTACTTGTCGTTTAGGTTAGTAGGAGTACAGAGTTAGGTAGGCACTATCAATTATATGGAGGAAAATCCAAAGGGGACACACTTTGAGGCAGTATATAGCTTTAGTGGGGCAAAAATCTGTGAAAACCTGAGAAATCCCATTGAAATGACCTTGTAATTATGTGAAATGTCACACGGACGGACATATTTCCGTTTATATACCATTTAGCCCCATAGAGGTTAAGGGAGTGGTTCAAAATAAGTTTAATGTTATGTGGCTTGTTATATTTGACAATATAAAATCTCCAGGGGACACACTTTGAGGCAGTATATAGCTTTAGTGGGGCAGAAATCTGTGAAAACCTGAGAAATCCCATTGAAAAGACCTTGTAATTATGTGAAATGTCACTCGGACGGACATTTTTCCGTTTATATACCATTTAGCCCCATAGGGGTTAGGGGAGTGGTTCAAAATAAGTTTACTGTTATGTGGCTTGTTATATTTGACTAAGAAATACTGCCCCTCCACCATACTGCCCCTTTACAATATTGTCCCTCTCGATACAGCCCCTCTCCCATACTGCCCCTCACCCATACTGCCCCTCAACTGTGCCATACTGCCCCTCCACTATACTGCCCACTTACAATACTGTCCCTCTATAATACTGTCCCTCTATAATACTGCCCCTCCATCCTACTACACACCCTCTACTATAATGTCCCTCTGTCATACTGCCCCTCCACCAAACTGCCCCTCTAACATACTGCCCCTGTACCATACTGACCCTCCACTATACTGCCCCTTTAAAATACTGTCCCTCCAAATTTCTGCCCATCTACAATACTGCCCCTCCACCATACTGCCCCTTTACCATATTGTCCCTATACCATACAGCCCCTCACCCATACTGCCCCTCACCCATACTGCCCCTCAACTGTACCATACTGTCCCTCCACTATACTGCCCCTTACAAAACTGTCCCTTCACCATACTGCCCATCTACAATACTGCTCCTCCACCATACTGCCCCTTTACCATACTGCTCCTTTACCATACAGCCCCTCACCCATACTGATCCTCACCAATACTGACCCTCATCTGTACTGCCCATCACCCATACTACCCCTCAACCATCATACTGTCCTGCAGCAATACTCTCTCTCAACGTTACTGCCATTACACCGAATTGCTCCTCTACCATACTGCCTCTCAACCATACTACCCTTAATCCATACTGCCCATAAATCATACTGCCCCTCAACCTCACTGCCCTGAACTATACTGACTCAAACCATACTGTACCTTATAGGGACATTATAGTACAGGGGTAGTATGGTGGAGGGGCAGTATTGTAGAGGGACAGTATGGTGGAGGGACAGCATTGTAGAGGGGCAGCATGTTAAAGGGACAGTATTGGTGAGGGACAGTATCATGGTGGAGGGGCAGTATGGTGGAGGAGCAGTATGGTAAAAGGGCAGTATGGTGGAGGGACAGTATAGTAGAGGGGCAGTATGGTGAAAGGGCAGTATGGTGGAGGGGCAGTATGGTGGAGGGACAGTATAGTAGAGGGGCAGTATGGTGGAGGAGCAGTATGGTGGAGGGGCAGTATGGTAGAGGGGCAGTATGTTGGAGGGTCAGTATGGTGAAAGGGCCATATTGTGGAGGGGCAGTATGGTGGAGGGACAGTATAGTAGAGGGGCAGTATGGTGGAGGAGCAGTATGGTGGAGGGGTAGTATACGGAAACTGGCTTACTGTCTTCGTACGTCAAAAATACGCGGTGAAACTGTTGATCACATACATCCCGATGCCGTAGGCAGAGGGATGTATGTGATCAACAGTTTTACCAAGTATTTTGACGTACGAAGACAGTCAGCCTGTTTTCGTATTATTATATACCTAAAAATGGCGAAATTTTACCTGGTCACGTGATCACATACCCCGTACGTCACAGTGTGGCGTACGGGTATAAATACGCCATGGGTAGGAACGGGCAGTATGTGTAGGATATACTACCACAGGTATATAATAATATGGTAGAGGGGCAGTATAGTAGAGGGAAAGTTATGTTGAGGGGAAGTATGGTGGAGGAGCAGTATGGTAAAGGGGTAGCATTGGTGAGGGGCAGTATCATGGTGGAGGGGCAGTATGGTGGAGGAGCAGTATGGAAAAAGGGCAGTATAATGGAGGGACAGTATAGTAGAGGGGCTATCTGAAAAACATTACTCAGGTGTCACTCGCCCGGACATTCACTCGCCCGGACATGAAGGATATTCCCACCTGCTGTTCTGCAGGATAGCCGAGAAGTAAATTACCTTTATATTGGGCACTTAGGTATATGTGGAGGGTGAAGAACAAAGATAGTTAGGATAGTTAAATTTTTTTTTTTTAAAGCTTTTATTTATCCTTGAGCTCAGGTTCCACCTACTCCAGCAAAAAGATTCTGTGGTCTCGTATTACCCAACTAGTGGGTTTACATAAACGAGCATGGTTGTAATACAATTCCCAAGAAAACATAAAGTACATAGTGTGGTTAGATTTAGTAATTTGTACAAGTTACATATAGAGTAAAAGAGGTATTCCAAATGAATTACTTTAGTTTACGCTACGTCGTGGGATTTTGCAGATGTTTGGCCCACTTAAGCAATTCAGTTCATAGAAAAGTAATAAATATAGCAAGTTATAATAATAAACATGGCAAGGTTGGTAAAGGTGGTATGCGACTTATAAATTCCGCACTTGGTAGTAGTCAAGTCAGTTTATTAGGGGTTTGTATACAACGCAAGTTGGCTTAAAAGTTTAGCCTTGGTATACGCCTTAAAACTATCATACAACTGCAAATTCCTTACTTCAGGGCCTAGCACGTTCCATAACTTACTGGTTTTATACTCTACCGATGCCTTATAGGCATTCGACTCTATCTTATTTACACTTTTCAGGACTGGGCCCTCAAATAGTCTAGTGTTCAATTTTCTTTGGTCTAAATATTGTTCCTTATGAGCTCGTATGTAGGCTAGGTTTAATAAATGAGCCTCTCGTCTTTCATGTAATTTGTTGATCTTACAAGTTCTATGTAGATAATTTGTCCTAGTGCGTGCTACACTCTGCGTGCAGATGCGCAGACCTCTGTTTTGACATTTCTGCAGTTTGCTTAAAAGCACATTGTCGGTAGCATGGAGTATGGAGTCAACATATTCCAGGTATGGTAATACCATGGTTTTGTAGATTGTGGTTGCCTGATTAACATTAAGAAATTTCCTAATATAAGATAATATCCTTAGCTTGTTTGCAACAATGCCCATAGTTTTCTTTAAATGACTTTTAAAATTTAGTTGACTATCCAAGGTTAAGCTTGACTTCCCCTTTATCGTTCAACCATGACCTATCATTTCTGTATATTGTATAGTTAGGGATGGCAAACAGGTTTGAGGGGAGATTGGCAGTCAACCAGGTCTCCGAGAAGGTCACTATATCTGCTTGGAGTTGAATAACTGCTTGTTTTACTAAGTCAGCTTTATTTTTGAGACTGTAAATTTTGATGTATAATGTGCAGGCCTTTACCTAACTTGTTCGGATTATCCATTTAGGAAATTAGAATTATTTATCATGGGGCTACAGCATCTGCCCAGGGTCCCAGACATCAAAACAAGGGTACCCATAGCTCTCTATAAGAATTTTCAGTGAATCAGATTGGTATGAGTGTTGGGATAATCGTTCCATTTGTGGGATACTTACCATTGGGCAGTAAGCTGAATAAAGGATCATACAATTTATAGAGGGAGGTATAAATATATTGGTTTACTTACAGTTGTTGTATACATGTGTAAGTGGCTGTCAATAGTTGTTCCTTGTGTTGTGTAAGTAGCGTTCTGGTGATGAGAGTGGGGGGGGTGCGTGGACTTCAGATTTGCTAGATAATTTGAGAAAAAGACATAAGTTTAGCGACACGTATACGGTTTTAACATGTATAAGATTATGTTTATAATCAAAAGTTTGAAAATATGTATTTCTGGCTAAGTCCACCAGAATTTGCAGGGTGTGAGTCCACAGTCCCATGTTCTTGAGATTACATAGAATAAACAAATTGTTAAGTACATAGGAATGCTAAAGCATAAGAAAAGTTTGGACAAGTTACTGGGTCGACAAATATAATTTAATACGATACCAACATTAGGTTGGGAGATGTGCATCCACAGTCTCCTATCGGCAATGAATTGATATATAAATATCACAGCATTTCCAAAAAGGCTAGTGGAGAATGTGAGACCACAGTTCCCCACTGTCCTAGTAAATAAAATATTCCATTTTGGGGTATAACAGGCATCAAATTTACTGGTAAGTTAATTGATAGGTATCACAGCAATTAAATAAAACATAATATCCATAATACATGTAACTAGTCTACTACCCCGATACCCATATTTTCAGAGACGTGGCGAGGTTATGTCTCTAACTTTTCTTTTTTTTTTTTTTTTTTTTTTGGGACGACTCTAGAGTTGTGGCTAGGTTACGACTCTATACAGGAATTCGTAGCGAGGTTACAACTCCATACGAAACATGATGTTGTATCTTGACTAGGTGCTCCCTGTTGGAGCTAAAACAATGATAGTGAGATGTGGCGAGGTTATGTCTCGATTGATGTAGTGTATGTAATTTTGCAAGCACTCTCAGTTCAGTCTATGTTATGTATCCTACCCTGATTAAATGTGTTATTTACCTGTATTTTTTGTATCTCTCTAATCTAGTTAGACGATGTACACATCCATCGAAGGGGTAAGTTGAAATTTTCTATTCTTGTTTTGAACGATTCAAGCAGTTGATGGGGAAGGGCTAGGGGTGCGTGGTCGGAAACACCTGGTTGTGTTCATACATCTTCCTTTGGAAGACAAGGATAAAGACAAGTAAACAGAGTCCTAACTACTATTTATAGATGTGGAAGAGTATAGGTTATGATTGCCACCAGATCCTGTATGATCTAGTAGAATACCTCGTGAAATTCAATAGCTAATTTGCAGACAGATCTAGGTAAAGGCTTCCACATCCTCCACCAAAACTTGCAAAGTCTTAAAAATAAATCTGATTTGGTATCCTTGTCAATCAAATATTCCAATTTTCATATTGCCTCATTCTCCGAAACATGGTTGACAACAAGCTAAGACAGTAACTTATATAACATTGACAACTACCATCTTATACGAAATGACAGAAAATGGTTGAATGAAAAAGGGGAGGTGAAAACTGGGGGAGAGTTATGCATCTATATAAGGGATAATCTTGAGTATGAACATATAAAAGATCTGGATCAAAGCACCAAAGACCTGGAGGTGATGTGGCTTAAGGTCAATCTCCCGAACCAGAAAATTCAAGTGATAGGCAACGTATATCGACCAAATGAAGGGAATCACATGGAAGCGATAGACTTGTTAAACAGCAGCGTGACAAATATCAGAACGAGATTTAAATGTGAAATCACAGTGTTGGGTGACTTTAATTGGAAATTTAATAAAAAAGGATAGCCAGGACTACAACAGTATTTCATTTCTAGAAACGGTTACAGGGTTAAAACAGGTTATAAACACTAACACAAGATACAATAATATCATCGACCTAGCTTTTTCTGAATGGGAGTATCTGAAAGATAGCGGAGTATTAAGCATGAATCAGAGCGACCATAGTGCAATATTTATTTCAAAAAAGAAGGCCAAAAGTTATACAGAAACCAAAAAATTTCAGGCACGATCGTATCGGAAATACGACAAAACAACACTTCAAGAACAACTAAACACACACGACTGGGAAAATTATTTTGAACTAAGAGATCCCACTAGTGCCTGGCAAACCCTGTACAATACGACTACCTATTACTTAGACAAATCCTGTCCCATTAAGAACCAACAGATAAAATTTAAAGAAGAACCATGGCTTAATAACACCATCATTGAAGCTATAGGAGAAAAGGATAGGGCATGGAAACGAGCCAGACAAAGCAACCTGAAAGAGGATTGGGATTATGCTAAAAGAAAAAGAAACCTTACCAAAAAACTTATACAG